>VWZG01002448.1:37064-181485 GCA_013396735.1 Grallaria varia | reverse complement strand
ATGTGTATTTTTTCTTCTGAAACCATTTTCTTGGGCACCTCAGGCACTTTAAAGAAAGTAATTAATTTTATTTTTATACATTTCAAAAATATGCAGTGTTCAGACACTAAGAAAAAGTAAATCTCCAGGACATGAAAAGCATGAGTGGTCTTGTATGTGAATATGGAATTTTTCCTTTGTCTCCAGAAAATTCTCTCTGCTGCCTCACTCAGGTGCAGATTCAAAAACTAAAATTCAAAAGCCAAACATATTTTATAGTACATTTATAGTTAAAGTAAATTACCATTGTGTTGAAATGGTACCCAAGACAATTAAGGGGAGCTCTTTCCTTGCAGTTAGTTTTAGTCAGTGTAGGGTCTGGTTTCTTTGATAGTCTAACTGTAGCTTTTTCTGGGACCACTTTCTTTGGTACTTCAGGCACATGAAAAGCATCAATAATTTTATACAATCAGAATTTCATAAACAACATTAAAGCACAACAGCAGATCACTATTAGAGAAAACACTGACTACAAAGAACAATTTTTTTCATACAACACATCTGTTCACTTGAAAAACATTTGCTAAGAGAAGAAAATGCTAACAGAGGTCTTGAATACTGTCTTCTATATTGTTAAAACACTAAATGAGTGATTTTTTAGTTCTGTTACTTTTGTCATAATGTCAAGTATCTTTAGCTGGTGTAACTTCCAGCTTTTTAGGCATAGCAACCTTCATTTTTTGTTCTACAACTACTTCCTTCAGTTCTTCAGGCCCTTTAGGGAAGAGTTTCGCTTCACTTATTACATGGAATTTAACAGTTACCTTCAAAACTTTTCAGTAGAAATTGCAAAGGTTCCTAATAGAGCCTTTGATTTGACATGTTCATTGCCTTAAAGCTATTTTATGTCCCTGTAACGTCTGAGGAAACACCTCAAAGTCTTCTGGAGTTTTTCTTCTACATTAGACTATTTTTCTGTTTTATCCAACCATCTCCCGCATCTCTATTTGGCTTAGACTGACACTGCCTGTTTTGCATTTCTTGTCACATTCTTCTATACATGATGACTTCCTAGTATCAATTCTTCATCTATACACAGAGGGTTTTCTCCTGTATTAGACATCTGTGTCACCATTCTATGCTTTCTTTTGGGGCTAATATTTCATTGTCAGTCAGGAGTATTTCACATCACAGAGGCCCTCTTTTCTCCTCTTCTCTTAAGATTCCTGCTGTTGTTCTCAAGTGTAAGTCTCATCTCTGCCCAGCCATGTCAGTATTTCTAACACGCTGGTACACTGATTACAGCCATGATTCAAAAAAGAAGAATTTCCAAAACATTAACATATATAGGAGCTGCACAGAAAGCAAAAGTAACAGGAAAACACAAACAAACAATCAAATAACTAACGTGCACAACGAAGGCAGATATTTTTTTTCCTCTTCCAAATTTTAGTCTCCTGTAGTGCAACATACCTTTGGCTGGTGGTGGTTCTGGTTTTCTAGGGACAGCAGTAGGTACTTTCTCTTCTGGAATTTTCTTGGGCACCTCTGGCACTTTAAAGAAAACAGGTATTTAAAGGATTTAAAATATGTAAATTATTAATAAGAGAGAGTATCACAAGAACTATGTCAGAAAGAAATGAAAGATATGAAAAGAGATATGACATGTAAAAAGTGTATACTATTACATACTACTAGGATTTTTATAAATTAGTTTTACTATAAATACTAATGCCCGAGAGAAAGGGAAATCTCCTCCTCAGAAAGTCACCGTCACTGACATAGAAGCTTTCGGTGGTGTTACTCTTGGCTTTTTAGGCACAGCAACATTTACTGATTTCTCAGGTACCTTGGACACTTTAAAGAAATTCATGTAGTTTTAAAAATTAGAAAAACAAAACATCCCATACAGACAAGACAAAACAAATAGATGTATAAGGATGCTTTGACAACAGTTACAAGTTCTCAAAAGTCTACGTTGTTCTATCTCTCTGGCAAAGAACAAGTCTGAAGTGACTTTTGTCATGCAGTGGTGACATGCCACACAAACTGCTAGTTCAGACAGACTTTTAAAATACCTGAATGAATGGTAACAACTGGTTTCTGCACCAATTCTATTTCAAAATTAAATCCATTGACCCTTAAGAGTAACATGAGAAATGTGAAACAGGAAGTGTATGTACTTCTTGCTTGAGTATTGGTAGAATTTCTGTGGCTGTTCACAGTCCCCATGAAGTGAAAATGTTTGTTCTGTAAATCTCACTGCATGTTAAGCCAGCCAGAGCTCTCCTTATTCCTAGTCCCTTTGACTAGCTTCTGGTGCAATTTCTAGATTACCCTTGGGTAGAAGAAATAGATAAACTCAACTAATTTTTAATGTTTTGACAACAATACAAGGGACACATGAAACCTGTCGAAAAAGGAGAAAGGGTATATTGACCTACACCTTTGGCAGATGGAGCTTCTGGCTTTTTAGGCAGAAGGACACTCGAAAGGTATTTACTGATTTTAATTTCATTACTTAAACACAAATTGAGAAACAGAAAAAGGGACATATACAACACAAATGCCACAAATCTGACACAAGTGGATCATGAATTATTGAATCAGAAACTATGGAAGAAACAGTAAAGAAGTTTCTCAGCAAAAGACCTCAGTTCTACTAGGCTCTCTAAGTACCTTTAGATGGTGGAGATTCTGGTTTTTTAGGCACAGGAGTAGGTTCTTCTTTTTTAGGCACAGGAGTAGGTTCTGGTTTTTTAGGCACAGGAGTAGGTTCTTTTTTAGGCACAGGAGTAGGTTCTTTTTTAGGCACAGGAGTAGGTTCTTGCTTTTTAGGCACAGGAGTAGGTTCTTGCTTTTTAGGNGTTCTGGTTTTTTAGGCACAGGAGTAGGTTCTGGTTTTTTAGGCACAGCAATAGGCACTTTTTCTTCTGGAACAGCTTTCTTAATGACCGTTGGCACTTTAAAGATATTAGTTAATTTTAAAGGATAGAAAGATAAATCATAAAAAAAATCTCAAGTTTTTCATATAAGTAAGGTACTGAAATAATGAATACAGATATTAATTACTTTGAACAAGAACTAAACCATGAACATGAATATTTTAATTTTCCTGGAGTTCATGACTTAGTAAATTGAAAGAAGAGATGATGAAGAAGATATATACCTCTGGGTGCTGGAGCCTCCTCTTTTATATGAACAGTAGAAATTTCTTCTTCTATGTGCATCTCCTCATACACTTCATGTACTTGAAAGATATTAGTTTAAACACTTAAATTAACTTAGAATATCTTAAGAAACCAAGACAACATATTACATAAAGAACAAATATAAACAAATATTCAAGCTCCTCTTAAGAGACACATCTGTTTTATATCCACCAGCAAAATTAGGATGTTTTCAAGCAAGGAGTGAAGAAACATCTCATATTCTACCCTGATGTGACCTCTGCAGCTTGCCAAGAGAAAGATGTGTGATTTGTCCTAAACTGAGTTATTCCCATTAATGCAAAGAGATAAGCCTTGTCTATCTAAGCTCTGTCACTTTGTATTTTTTTTTTCCTTTGGGCTGATCTCAAGTAGCAGCTACCTTTCCCCTTAAGAACAATTCATTTTCTAGTGTTGCAACTAACCAAAGCTGTTAAGTAAACCTTAGCTCATGATAAACAGAATGCTCTCAAAATAATTAAAAATTTATGAATGAAACCATTTTTTTATCCCTCAAATCCCACTCAAAATTTCTTGTACCTGTAAAGTATGAAGGTTCTTCTTTAGGTGGAGCAGGAGGTATTTTCTCTTTGTGGACAGCTTTCTTTGGTACTTCAGGAACTTAAAAATATTGGTTTATTTTAGAAATTTGTACTATGAAATAAGTAATAAAGTTTTGTAAAACAATTAAAAATTCTACTAGAACAATACGAAAAGTATGCTCTAAGCTGGAGTTCATAGTTTTGCTCAAGTCTAACACTTACAGGCCTGAATGTGCTCATCTCTGAAAAACAGGGTGTTTTTTATTTGTATATTTGTTTTTCCTGGGTTTTTTCTGTTTGTTTTTTTTGGGGGGGAGGGGTATTTGTTTTTGTTGGGGGGTTTGGGTGGGGTTTTTTTGTTTGTTTGATGGGGGAGTTTGGTCCTTTTGTTTGATTTGGTTTGATTTGGGTTTGTTTGTTTNTATAGAGTTCTTTAGTGCTGGAATTTTATTACAATATCACATTTCTATGGAAAAACCTTTAGTGGCTCTGTGTATCGTCCTGATTTAAGGATAACCTTAATCTTGACTCTCTTAAAGTCCCTGATATGACTGCAGAGTCCTTCTGTAGACAAAATTCTGCCACAATATTTTAGATTTTTTTTCTAATATGTTGTCAGAGGAACTATTTTAGGAAATAGAACATGAGACATGAAGTAAAAAAAAAAAAAGGCTAATCCCTGGCTCTGCTAATGAATCTCCTGCCTACTAAATTCCTTTGTCTAATTTAGCCTTTCTAAATTTTATATTTTTGATGCAGAATCTATCAATCTGTTTGAGCAGCTGCTAAGAAAAGACAAAAATAAGAACTATAAGGTGTCTATGGCGCCTAGTCGTGTTGGGTTTCTAACTTGGCACCTCACTTTCAAAAGAGGTTAGAGAAAATCCAAGTGGAGGACTTGTACCTTTAGCTGGAGGAGTTTCTTCTGTAGGTACAGTAGCAGGTATTTTCTTAACTGGGACAGTTTTCTTTGTCACTGCAGATATTACATTTTTAAAGATATTACATTTTTTAAAGAAGATTGTAATACACGAAGTGTAAGTAACGAAGAAGAAATGACAGACACACGTTGTGGAATGACACACAGGAACATGAAAATGAACACATTCAATACCAGATTAGCACACAGATGGAATGATGAAGATAAATAACTGATCTGTAGGGAATGTGTTGCTTTACAGATTGCTTGAAGAGTTAGTGTACCTTTAGGTGCTGGAGCTTCTGGTTCACTAGGAATAATAAAAGGGACCTCCTCTTCGGTAGGAACTTCTCCATAAACTTCAGGTTCTTTAAAGATATTAGTTTATTTTAATATTTGCATACTAATTACAAGAGTAGAAAGACAACTGATAATGCAAAAATGCAGACATGCATATGGACAAAGCTGTTTGAACCTAAGTTATTTAAATATCTCATTTCAGCCTAATAATTTGCCTGCTAGAAGTGACTGTTCCCAATCAGTAAAATACAAGTTTACAGAAATATTTAATTTTATTTTCTAGTCACTTAGTTCCGTGCATTAGATAGAATTTGTAACTGAATTTCAAATGTCCTCATTTGGAGTTAACTATCTCTATCCCAGCTCAAAAATTAGTTGTTGATCAGGGTGGCTCAAACCATTGTCTGCTTCAGTTCATTTCTTTGCTCCAGTGTGACTAAAGTGTTTCCTGGATCAGAAACTAAGTTTCTCTCTAACTTACATTTCTTTCTCACATTATCAGAGGAGAAAAGTTTAGCATTTTTAGAATGCTAAACTCCATTTTTAAATTTAGTTTAACATTTTAAATTTTGAATTTATAAAATGCTGAACTACATCTAAATTTGGGGAGCGAAATGGTTTAAAAGACATGAATGGTAAGTTAGTTTTAAATAAATTTAAAAATGAATTGAAAATATCTCACATTTTACAGAACACTCTAGAGCATGAATTGATATATTCTCTGCAATTTACTATTTGTTAGATGTGTCACTGATGTACCTTCATAAAAAGGAGGCTCCTCTTCTCTAGGAATAATGGTGGGTACCTTCTCTTCAAGGACAGCTCTCTTAGGAAACTCAGGAACTTCAAAGATATTAACTTTCTTTTAGTAACCTCAAAATAATTTCCATTTTTAATATCCCAAAGAGAAATAAATCCAAAAACCCAAGTCACTTTGAATACCAACCCTTTTTGAGAATGATATACAACACAGTTCCAGAATTGTCTTGCTGGAACAATGAATTATGTGGAAAAAAATTAGAATTTCTGCACTCAAAGAGCACAAGCCACTTTCTTTCCTCACTGCAGTGTCCTGATTTCCCTTCCAACAGGCGGGACAGCTTTAATGTTTTTAATTTACGGGCTCTGGCCCTATTATTTCTTCGCCAACTTCATGACCCATGTATTGGTTTCAAACCCCAACTTTAAACTAAATTTACAACAATATATTACAAATACAAAATCACTGAAGGTTTACATAATGGTAATGTAACTAGAAATACCTACTCAGTGTGTTTTTTTCATAATTCAATGATTTCCTGTCTAGCACATGTCCGAAATGTTTGCCTCCGAGTTTTCGGAGCTGAATCTCCTCTCGGTGACTGGGCACTCTTGCAGTGGTGCAAAGGACATGACAGTCGTTTTAAAAGATCATAGCTAGGAAAAATGGCACCAGTATTTCCCTGCCATGAAATCTGATATCAAAGGCTCCTTTACCTTTCTTCGGTGGAACCTCTACTTCAGGAGTACGTGTAGGTTTCTTTTCTTCAGGGACAGTTCTTTTGAGAACATCTGGCCCTTAAAGATATAATTTACTTTTAGAGCTTTCATAGCCATTTGGGAGAAGTTAGAAAGAAGAAGAGCAAATGTAACAAGGAAGATTCTTGAAACATGAAAGAACATCGATGCTGATTTTGAAGATTAGACAGAAGAGTAACATATTAAAAATACATATTCTTGAAAGATTTCTTTTCAGAAGACATAAAAATAATCTTTCATTCTGTACTACTTTCACATACAGCTTAATGACAAAACACACACTTTTTAAAGTGACTCTCACATGTTTTCAACAAATGACTTGAAATCAACAGGCAAAAATTAATCACAAACAGATGAAAAAACTGCTCTGGGGACATAAAACAGATGCACATTTCTCAACAAATGAGAAATGAGGACAAACGACTGAAATTAGAGTTCATATACCATGAGGACAATGCAGAAGAAGTATACCTTTAGCTGGTGGAGTCGCCTCCTTTTTAGGAACAGCAGGTGGCACTTTTTCTTTTGGAACAGGTTTCTTTGGCACTGCTGGCACTTTAAAGACATTGGTGGGTTTTTAAAGAATGTTTGCAGTATAAATATTACATAAGAATAGAAGTCAAAGAAAAAGCAAGCAATGCAGAGTCAGAAAGCTTAGCAAAACACACACACATATATATAAAATACATATATACATGTATGTCATACAAAATAGGCCACCTGTCTGGACTATTTTGCTTGGATTCACATAGCTAGAGTTCTGGTATTCAGTGAAAGAAAAACACTGCTGTTGTTGGGTTAGTTCTTGACTAGAATAATCCTTAGCAATTAGGTTTCATGAACTATCAGCTGTAATTAATGGCAGCTGGGAATATGGTAAGGTTTTAATTTCCTATCAACTAAGTCCAAGCCTTTCTGTAAAAACAAACAAACAGGCAAACAAATCCACTTTTCCCCACTGATTTAATTCTGACAATTCATATGAGAAACAACTATAAAAGTCAGCACAAAATGAGTATCTGGCAAATTGAGTGCTACATGCAGCACAACATTAGGTTAAGGAAAGTTCTAGTTTTTCAGAATTCTGCAGGAAACTAGAGGTTTCAATGATTAGCTATAAAATATCACTTACATTGTGACAGCAAAAATTAAATTAAGGGCCTATCCTCACTCCTTTTACCTCCAGAAAGTAATTTTTAAAGAAATATTTTTTTTAGTGTTTGACTGTACTGTGAAAGAAAGTTAAGGGTCGAGCAGTCAAATTAGAATAGGTAAACGACTGCATTTGGCAGAGACACAAGAAGAAGGCTGTGTTTTCAAATTTATCTAATAGTTGATGTACCTTTCGCTGGTGGAGCTTCTCTTTTAGGAACAGGTACTTCTTCTTCTGGCAGAGGTCTTTTGGGCAACTCAGGCACTTTAAAAAGTATTTCATTATGGATTGTAAGTTATTTATGAGGAATTACAACATATATAAAGACAACAAACAGAGCAATCTCTCATTTGTAAAGGAACCATTTCATAATTTATGCAGAAAAAAAGTGAGCTGTAACCTCCGAATTCTTGAACAAGGCAACTAAGGAATATCAGCACTTTCTGTTTGGCATGAGGGATCTCAAATTTAAATGGTGGGAAGGAAGGTTCTACATGAGTTCCAGTATCTCTGTAACTTGAAGGAATTATATTGGGCAAAAGAATCAAATATTAATGCAAAAAATTATTTAATTCAGGTTGAAGCTGAACTACATCAGAAAACTATCAATTTCTCTGCCCGTGTCATATCTACACTAACTCACTCTTGGGCAGTCAGATGGGGAACCCTCCAATGTCACTCTGAAGGGAAGAATTCCTTAAGATCTAGTAGGATAGAAACAATCTTTGAATTGATTTATCGTTACCAGCAACAGACAGACAAAGGGCTACAAACAAGGCAAAATATAAATAAACACCCATAGGAGGCTTAAGCAGTAACTGGAAACTCAACACACTGTAAGAACAAAGAAATCATGACTCGATTTACCTATTGCTGGTTGGACTTCGTAAGCCTCCTCATATACCTCCTCATATTTCTCATAGATCTCTTCTTTCTCCTTAAACTCATATTTTTCATAGACATCTTTCTCCTCGGCCTCCTCTTCATATTCCTGTTCCTGAATCTCCTTATATCCCTCAGGTTCTTCAGGTTCCTCATACGCCTCAATTTCCTCAGCTTCCTGAATCTGCCCAAACTCTTCAATGCTTTCATAGGCCTCGTACTTCTCATACTCTTCATATGTGTACTCATACTTCTCCACCGCAGGCACAGGAGCAGTGACTTTATCTTTCCGGACAAGCTTCTTGGATACTTCAGGCACTTTAGAAACCGTATTATTGTTACTACCTGACAACTCTTTTTAATTTTTTTTGTTTTATTTTATTTTTACAATTAGTCAAGAAAATTCACGAAGAATAGAAAATGTACACGATAACCACAAGCATGAGTTACATTAAATTATAAAATCATCCTTTGGAAACAATATAGATATTATAAAAGATTTTAGAATGAGGAGGAAAAACAAATCTTTGGGAGAAATGAGAAGAAATATATCTGTACCTGTAGTTGGTGTTGGTTCTTTGGGTTTGGGCACAACAGCTGGCACTTTCTCTTCTGCAACAGTTCTTTTACGCACCTCTGTGACTTTAAAGATACAGATTTCATTTAGGAATTTAAAAAAAACCGAACAACCTCAGAGCAGTACATGTAAAAAGCACAAGAAACAGAGCTTTATGGATCTACAATGCAAGCATTGAAAATGAAGAGTTTTAACATAAATTCGAGCAGAAATCTCTTAAAATAGAGACAAAAGTTAAAAAGAAGAAGATCAAGAGTATTCTTAGCATAAATATTAATTATGAAGAGTACATATACCTTTTGCAGCTGGAACCTCCACTTTTTCAGGGGGAGCAACAAGCACCTTCTCTTCAGGAGTAACCTTCTTAGTCACCTTGGTTACTTTAAAGATAGGATCTAACTTCAGCGTTCTTTTGCATAATTTATAAATAGACACAAAGCCAGATGCTTACGAACAACAGAACAGAGACTTTCAAACAAACAAACAGCACAGTGACAAATGCAATACAAGACAGAGACATTAAAATGTCCCTTGCTAAACTCAACTTGTATGAAGAATATTATCAGTTAATGACAACAGCATTTACAAACTGCAATACCTTTGGCTGGTGGAGCTGGCACCTTTTTAGGGACAGGTTCTTTTACTTCAGGAATGGGTTTCTTAGGCATCTCAGGCACTTTAAAGACATTTTATTTTAAGAATGTCATCCACCAGTAGTATGAGAAAGGGAACAGAAAACATGTACAAACAGACATAATGACACAAGAACTCAACTGCAGAATATATTTTTAAAGATGATACAGACATTAAAACAAAAGACACCTTACATCCACAGGCATACTTCTAGAAGAAGTAAAATCACTCCAGAGATTATTTTTTGCTAGGAATTTGACAGGCACTCTGAGACATCAATACAGAAAGTCAGCAGGGACACAAAACTAACATAAATAACAAACAAAATAAATGAGATGGAGACACTGAATGAGAATAACAACACATTGTTTCCCTAAGTATTAATTTATGTACCTTTTGCTGGAGGAAGCTCCAGTTTCTCAGGAGTGGGTACAGGCATTTTTTCTTTTGGGACAGGTTTCTTAGGAATCTCTGGCTCTTTAAAGATAGTATTTTGCAAACACATTTTAAAATTGCTTTCAGAGCAGTAAAAGCATGAAAAACATGAAACAAGGTAAAAACATGAAACAGTCCACAAACTCCCCCAAAAAGATTTTTAAGATTTACATAAAACTTAGAACAAGAAATAAAGAGGAATTTTAATGAACACAAAAGATGTTGTAAGTAACTTGCAAGAAAAGATTGTGTACCTTTTCTCGGTACAGTTTCCTCTGGAATAGTTTCCTCTCCTTCTTCTTCAGGAATAAAAATGGGAACCTTTTCTTCAGACACAACTTTCTTTGCCACCTCAGGCACTTTAAAGATATTATTTTAAGAACTTTACTTTCACAACATCACATAAAAAACTTCGTAACATAAAACACAGGGACAGCAATTTTAAAGTAACAACAGTAATAAAATAGTAATAAAAAGAGGGGAAGCGCTATTGGGTATTTTTTCACTCCTTGGAAATAGCAATGTGTAATTGGGTTACAAGGATTATATGAGGATGAGCTCTTTTGCCCAATTTTTAATTTCACGGTGTTGTTGCAGACAGAAAATATTAGCAAGATATCAGACAAACCAGAGGTTAAGGAAGATTATTAGCATCTAGGGTTTTTTTTTACATAAAAACCTTACAGCTGCTGAGGCAGAATTTGCTTGGCACCAGATGGTGGCCTTTGCAATAGTCTGCCTCATCTTTGAATTTCACATTTAGGGTATATCATCTCCTTATTTGTATGGCGAGTTGTGAATTGATTTTACTTTTGTATTGTATAAATTTAGCTACCTTGAGAATTTAGCATACTCTCAAGACATATGCAAGAGTGATCTCCCTGAACTGAAGAATTTCCAGGTAAAAATAACATTTTATTTCAGCTATTTTGTTTTTGTTTAAACAAAATTTAGATTAACTTTAAAACTAGTTAAAATCAATTAATTTTAGCTAAAATAATTTTTAAAATTAGTTTTGAATTATAACATCACAATGAATCATTGAATTCACGGTGACCATTTAGGAGAAAAAAGCAGATCATTCAAGGCCTGATTCTCAGCCCGCCGAGGCCAATAACAAAATAGACAATCAAGGCGTGTGTGAGCCCCAGCACTGCTCCCTACAGGGAAGCAGCAGGACAGAGAACCAAGGATCTGACTTCACATGCATAAAAACCGAATTTCAATATGAAGTTCCACTGAAACACGAAAATAAGAGGGAGAGGAATTATCTGCATACACCACAATGTGATATACCTTTAGATGGTGGAATTTTCTTTACTTTAGGAACTGCAACAGGTACTTTTTCTTCAGGGACAGCTCTCTTGGGCACCTCTGGCACTTTAAAGATATTGTTTTGATAAGAAAGTTTTAATTGTTTTTAGAACATCAAAACTACTGAAACCACAGAACAAAAGCACACAGACCAAGAAGAACAGGAAAGCTCCCCTCAGAAGGTTAATTAAGGTTCACAGCAAGCTTAAAACAATGACTAGAGATGAAGACCATAATGAATTGAGCACAGCTCTCATAATCTTCAAGAAGGAATGATGTACCTCTTGCTGGTATCTCTGGAATATTTTCCTCTTCCTCTTCTTCTTCAGGAACAAAACTAGGTACCTCTTCCCTGGGAGGTCTTGGTATTTCTGGCACTTAAAGACAGTGTTTAATTGTAGAAACTTAGACACAGCATCAGAAAGTGAGAGACAAGTTACACAGAAGCCAAAGAGTAAGACTTAGCAAGTACATTTGTCACAAACTGTTATGATACTTCAGTTAAATTCTAATAACAAATGTAAAGAAACAATAAGAAGCATTATCTTCATGTTCAGTTATAAGATAAAATACCTTTGGCTGGTAGAGGTTCTGGCTTTTTACGTACAGGAGCAGGTACTGCCTTTTCTGGAACTTTCTTGGGCACTTCAGGCACTTAAAAGACATTTTTATTTAAGGAATTAATTTTCAATTTAGCATAAGACATGGTAAAAAGATAACCGCACAAATATAGTAAAATCTAATTGTGTATGAAAGTTAACAGTTTTTTACCCACAGATGTAAACTTACAAACATACACAGACATACACAAACATACAGCATCACAAATTGGTGTAGTAAGGCTAAGGGCAGAGCTGGCTCTTTAGGTACATTGTTTATCTTTTGAAGCGTCTGTTTTTGAAACAGCAAGTCCTTTAAAATTATTTAGAAGTATAAGATCCGAAAGACAGTGACAATACAATCCACAAGCACAGAGTAAGTGTAGCACCCACGCGTGACAGCCACGGCCACAGGAGTGTCCTGAGCAAGCAGAGGGCAGTGAGCGGCTCACACACACGGGGCCAGGGGACGGGCGTGTTACTGACAGACTCCTAATGCTGAGGAAACAAAACTAGAACCACACAGCTGACCCAGAAACGGGTGTACCTTTGGCTGCCGGAGGCGCTTCCACTTTTTCAGGCACTGGCACAGGTTTCTTGGGTACTTCAGGCACTTGAAAAAATATTATTGTAGATTAAGAATTTCAATTTTGAACCATAAGGTAAAGAACATTGTTATGAATCAATAAAGTGAAATGACAAAGAATTGTCAAGACTAGAAAACTTTCTTCACTCTACATTATATTAAAAGAAGAAAGATAAACAAAGACTGACTTTTAAAATATTTTTTAACACATTCAGTCAAGAGCTGGTATACCTTTGGCTGGTGGAACTTCCTTCTTTTTAGGTACAGGAATGGGAACCTTCTGTTCTGGCACAGGTTTCTTCAGCACTTCTGGAACTTAGTAAGATATTATTGAAAATTGAACTTGGCATGAGAATCTTAAACAATGAGACATACAAGCCAGTCACACTAAACAATTAAACCCAAACAAAAAGAACCACAATTCTTAAGAGTAAAAATTCTTGTACTATCCTAGTTTTTAAAACAAGTGAGAAGATAATTTCCAATCATAGATAATTACAAGTGTATATACCTTTAGCTGGGGGAGCTTCCTTCTTTGGCACTGGGACTTTCTTTTCAGGTACAGGTTTCTTTGGCACCTCGGGCACTTTTAAAAAACATCATTTCAGTTAAAAAATAAACCACAAGCTACTCAAAACAGAAAAGAAACAAAAAAGACAGCAACACATATTTCATAGTAAGAGCCCCCTCCAAAAAGACCAGAAAAGGGAAATAATAAATTAAGAGATCTGAAAAATAACGTGAATTACATATGCAGAGGATGTCTGCTAACATAAAGAGATGTTATATACCTTTCGCTGGAGGAGCTTCTTTTTTCTTCATAATAGGTATTTTTTCCTCTGGTACAGGCCTCTTAGGAACCTCAGGCACTTGAAAGATACCATTATGATTTTAGGTATTTACTTCTATAACAGTGGGAACATTCAGCGCAAGCAAACATACAAATACATACCCAAAACATACAGCTATGATTTAACAGGATTTCATTGTTAAGACAAAACAAAGCAGCAGACAGATTATATTAGCTGCTTTTATGTCCATTCTCCCTGCTCAGTCACTGATGCCATCAATAAAAAATGTTTTTAACTTCAAGGGCTTTTCTGCTGATCAGAAGACTAAGACAGAATTTGACTTTGTAGATAGAACCAGCTGTTAAAGAAGACTATAAAGTGCCATGGTGGGAAATTTGCAGAAGTACAATTTTGTTCTCCAATTTTTTTGATGTTTATTACAAACATTGTAATAAATAATTAGTGTATTTCTGTATTAGTTATTTAGTGGTTTTACTATTTTTCCGTATTTTTCCCTAGAACTAGGATCCTAATGCTACTCAGGCATTTAATAGGTTGCATCTCGTATTATTATTGTATATGTCTTAAATATAAATTGCTGATCACATTTTCTTCTCAAAGTTTCTACATGCCAAAAAGCAAGCACATCTAGTTTATCAACTGACTCACTTCAAGCACAGAACTATGGGCATATTCCAAGTACCCAGCAGTTTATACCAAATTTGTTGGGTAAATGAAATGTTTAAAAAAAACAACCTTAACTCTTGTGAAACAAATAGATTTTCCCTTTAACTGTAGTGAGGTGAAGATTTCAACCAAAATGTATGTAAACTTCTTTTTGTGCTCTGAAACCCAGAAATATCCATGGAAGTTTTACAGTGACAGGCCTTGTTTTACACTGGCCCTGAGCACACTGAAGAAAGTTTGTAATTAATTGAACTTAGCGACTATGACTAGTCAAGGGAAATTTTAGCCACCAATAATGTTCCTGTTCAGGATTAACCTGGCTTTTGCAGTGTGCAGCCTCATCTTTTCTCAACTATGAAAAATATGCTAATCAATATGTCAAAATTCTACTGCAAACAATGTTAAATGAAGTTTTGGCATTCACTAGTTAGTCAAAAGAAATTCTGAACTTCTTTAGGGAAAAAAGACACTGTGGAATGACTTGGATCAGGACTGGAAAGGACACATTTTTAGTTAGTCTTGGATGATTATGTAATTTGGAAAATCAGATATAGATTATTTATACCCTTATATTACGCTGTATCAAGGTTTTGGAATTACCTAATTCTCCTAAGCAGTGAATATTATGTTCATCCTCTACTAACAATGTAGAAAATTTTTACCAGTACCATAAAAATTAGTCCTAAGAAAAATCCTAAAACTAAGAGTATTTAAATATGGGTATTTAATAAAACTTTTGTATCTTTCCTTTTCATGAAAATATATTATTCCCTTTAGGACAGAAATAAAAACGAACCACAGGGTTTTCAAAGATTTCTCAGAGGAATTCAATCTGACTTGTGTTCCTAATTCATTTATTTTCAAGTACTCTATTTTCTAGATAACTATATTTTTTGTCTGTGATTGCAGACTTCATGTAAGTATATCTAAGTATTTCAAGTACAGTCTGATAGCAAAATTGGATTCCATGTGAGGATGAAATTAAGCTCAGCTAAATTTTCCTACTGAAAAGTTGTTCATATGAAGGAGGAATGAACATGTATGACATGGAACATTGACATTTACAGAGGTAGTAGTAAAGGGTAAACATACAGTCATCACAGTTTTTCTACACTATATACTATATTCATCTTGAAAAAAGGCACACTGCAAGGCACACCAGCATTTTAAAAGAAAGCTTTGGTATTTTAACAGAATGAAAAGATACTACTTTTTCTCACACAAACCCTGAAGTATACCTCTAACTGGTACGGGAGCCTCCTCTTCATACTGAGGAACTTGTGGCTCTTCCTCCTCATATTCAGCAACTTCCTCTCCATAATAAGCAGCTTCTTCTTCATAATGTTCAACTTCTTCCTCTTCATACTGAGGAACTTCTTCCTCGTAGTGAGTAACTTCTTCATAATGGTGAACCTCCTCCTTGTAATGGATTACTTCCTTCTCATACCTGGTGGTCTCTTCCTCTTCATATTTTGGAATCTCTTCTTCCTCTTCATACTGAGGAACTTCAACGTACGCTTTTTCTTTTCGGACAACTGTCCTGCGTACTTCAGGCACTTAAAAAGATACCAATTAAAAGAACCTTAAAATTTAGCACAAACATCTTACTTATAATACGGATCACAAGGCATTGTCAATTAAGAATCAACCAAAGGAAGAACATTCGTAGAAAACCAATCAGTACTCACTTTACACGGAACATACAAGACACAAAAAAACATTTATACCATATTTCAGTACTCTATCCAGTATACCTTTGGCTGGTGGTGTTGCCATTTTTTTAGGAGGATAAATTGGTACTCTCTCTTCAATGACAGCCCTCTCTGGTACATCAGGCACTTAAAAGACATATTACAATTACATTTAAGAATTTTTAGATGCAATATTTAAAAGCAAAAACATTTTTAGCAAGAAAGAGAAAAAGCTTACAAATACATGGCTGACATGTAAAAGACAAGTGTGCTTATTGACACTGGACATGTAGTTAGGGGAATCATTAGCCTACTTCTCAATTAAGAAAGAATAAAATTTTCAAGATACCAATATAAGCAGCTGATATGATTCCTGCTTCATCCACTGCTGCCAACAGTGCAGCTCAGCTTGCTGCTGGGCAGAACTCAAAATCCAAATTAATCCGATTCCAAATCCCTAAATCTCACTGACTACTGTAGCAGCCCCTCTCCACAGCAGTGACACTTTGCACGACCTCAGGAATAGTTTAAGAGTCCCCAGTCACTGGCAACAAAAGATTTGCATAGGAAACTCTAGGTGAAGGTGAGGGAGCACGTGGAGAAGAACTTCCAGGGTGACTGACAACAGGTAAGAGCTCTGGTCTTAAAGGCAAAAGAAGGAGTTGCTCAGTGAGGAAGCTATTTTCCCTCTTCTGTCAATTACCTTACGAAGTAATGGCTCAAGGAGCCATTGCCTATAAAAGCAAGAAAAATTGCAGAAGATTAAGGTGTGGATATCTTTAGTGTTTAAAATTCATTTAGGAAGGAATGCATGCTATGTTTAAGCAGCATATTCTCTTTTACAGCAGTGCATGGGTCTTGTCTTCTGAGGCAGATGCCAATATATCTGGAAACACCCTGGCATTTTAACAGCTGGGAGACTTGTCAAGTGAGAGAGGAACTTTGGCATTTTCTTAACAAATTGGAGATTTTTTCTAACCACCTTAAGAGATGGAATCCATTCTGTCAGTGACAGATTTGAGAATTTCCAGATGCTTTCTTCATGACAAGCTACAACGAGCAGAGCTGAGTGGCTGCCACAAGTCTTGACACTGGCTAAGAGGGTGTTATTTTTGGGCAATGTGAAGGCTGACTAGCTCATTAAGTATTTTCTGGCAAAGTCCTGCTTGATATTTAATTAAAAGTACCAGGTACATCTGCATTTGAAATCTTAAACTAAAACAGATTTGAACTGGTAACTTTGGTGGATTTGATAACAAAACCTGCACTGTGCATGAGTGCAAGGTTCCTTTGGATTCTTTTGTTTCAGCTAAAACACATCTGTTTGGTATCTCATGGAAGAAGCTTTACATTTCATGTCCTTCTGCCTTGAACGCTTTTTCCTCCGGACCAGTCAGCACATTACAGAGAACCAGTCAAAGATCATCTTACTATCCATGATATGCTTGTCTGCCACTGAGAGACAAAATAGGTTATTTAACTTCACACTGATTGTAATAATCTTTCATGATATAGATATGATAATGCTGTTTATCAACAGCAGCAGGTTTAAAAGTTGTAAGTGTGAGGCATCTTGTGGGTCATTTTTCACAAATCAATAAATTGTCTCCAAAAGTGAAAAAGCAACAAATTTTCTTTAAAGGCTGTGGGACTTTGTTCAAAGCCCTTGAGCAGGCAGATCCATTACATAGGATTGTGCTAAGTGTTTCAGCCACGTAGGCAACAGTATAGACAAAGATTTTTTATTTGACCTTCAGATTTAGGTGAGGAATTGATTTTACAGAACAGGAAAGGACAGCCTTTGTTTTCAGAAACAAAGGCTGCCCTGTTTCTACTCAAAGGTCAGACAGGTGGAAAGATTTGTAAAGGAGGACTGTGTGAAATTGTTGGGCTTCTACTGTGACAATAACAGCAAGCCAAGAGGAAAGAATTAAGCCTTTTATGAGAATGGAATACTGTCTTGTGCTATTCTACAAGTTTCACTTTCATGATAAACTGGCAATAAGCAAAGGACATGAAANTAAATCTGGAGACAGACTCTTTTTAGTCTTCATACCTGTGTATGAAATCTCCTTTTCTGTATGGAGAGAAATGGAGACGTCCTCTGACATAGCCCAGTGCTCTTCTTCTGTTGGTACTTCAAAGACAGAGTCTTACGTTAATATTTTTAGCTCTGATGCAATATCACGTACAATAATAAATATCCCATTTGGAGTTTCTTAGACAAATCATTATTATTTTGACATCTCCCATTCCTAGAGTTACTGGGGAAAATGTCTGTAGTGTTTCTCAAAGGCTTGTACAAGTTCCCTTGGGATTGTGGCAGACCATACTGATAGACTTGGTAGTGTTAGGTTAACAATAGGACTCAATGATCTTCAGTGTCTTTTCCAACTTAAATGATTCTATAATTCTAAATTAGAACCCCAAGAAAGGGGCCAAACTTGAAATTCTGGTGGTATTGCATGAGGACAATATGCTTATGGATTAATCCGTGGGCAGGAGTACCTTCTGGTGGTGGAGACACTTTTCGTTTTGGAACAGCAATGGATACTCTTTCTTCTCTGGTAATCTTCTTCTGCACTTCTGGCACTTCAAAGAAATTATTTTTAAGAATACTAAATTCTAAAAGAAATCACACACTTTCTGACACACAAAAGAAAAATGGCACACTATTACATAGAAAATGTAATAAACACAACAATCACGTGAGATATACAAACAAAGACATGTAAATTAAGTGAGAAAATGATCAGCTGAAGCTTTAATGCACAGTAGTTAGATATGCATTAAGTATTTTGAATACCACTAGTTTGGAGTGTTGCAGAAATAAATTCCTCAGATAAGTCAGACACTCTGAAACGCTGTTTTAGTAACAGCAGAAATAGAGTTAAATATTANCTAAAGACTCTTCCGAAACACAATTAAACCACAGAACACTACACATATGGGCACATAACAAAATCACTTTTCAACACAAGGAAAGCAAAGAAACAGAGGACATAGTTGTAATTTTGAGACCCTTCACTGAATATTGACAATGCTATAAAACACTGATAATTTTTTTCTAAATATGTTTAGATTTATTTAACTTCTTCATTGAGTAAATAAATATCTTCACTCAGCTTTGCAAAGCACTCAAGCTCCCAGTGATCAATGAAGTTATGAGTAGCTAGAAAATGCAAGGAATGCAGGTGCATGACTATTCTCTGTCACCCTCTGCATTCTTTTCAGTGGAGAAGACAAAGGTCCTTTTCACTTATAATCAAATCAGGAGAGAGAGATTTGATTAACCAGGCAGACTGTATGATGCACATGAACACCTAATATTTAGAAGACATCTCTACTTTATAATGAACTTGTATACCTTTAGCTGGTGGAGCTGCCACTTTTCGTGAAATTGGAACTGGTACTTTTTCTTCTGGTACAGGTTTCTTGGGCATTGCTGGCATTTTTTTAAAAAAAGTTTATTTTAAAAGATGTTGAATTAATCACAGTATATGAGCATAATCAGATGACAAAACACACATGCAGAGACTTGATATTTCTTCAAGTAAAAAAAAAGACAGCAAACACTGAACAATACAAATATAAACCACTACACTGAAACAAGATTTCTTCTGGGTAACTCTGAACAATTATATACCTTTTTTTGGTGGAGCCTCCTCTTTTCTAGCAACTGCAACTTTTTCTTCTGTGATAATTTTCCTGTGCACTTCAGTCACTTAAAAATAATGTGTAAGAGTATTTAATTGCAATATCCGAAATACAGATTTATGTAAGTTTTTTCTACTTATTCTGATTGTTTTAAAAGAAATTGCTAAGGGAACTTCAACAGCAACAAAACCAAGACCCTGCAGGAGAGAGCATTTTACAGCCATACCACAAAAATGGGTAAATCGTCAAAAGACAGGGAAGATCCAGACAAAGGTTACAGATAGTAACAAACAAAACCACATTTAAGTAAAATGCCTGAATACAAATACTGCTAGGCCAAACTAAAGCATCTCCACGATAATAATATTCTGTTTACCTTTGGTTGCTGCAGGCTCTTCAACTTCTATCTCAAAAGTGGGCACCTGTTCTTCTGCAGGTTCTTAAAAAAGATTGTGCAACTTTAGAAAATTTGACTGATTTCTTCAACAGGCATAAGATAAAAGATGATATAACACAAATCACATAAAGACAGCACAGATCACAGGTGTCAGGGTAGACAAACAAACATAAGTGCATGTTTAATGTTGAAGAAATTTGATATGGGAGATACATTCTGTATCAACATACAAATATGTTAAAGATGGAACACAGCAAAAAAAAGTATTTTTTTGCAACAGGAACAAACCACTAATATACCTTTTGCTGGTCGAGCCACAATTTTTTTAGACACAGGGACAGGTACTTTCTCTTTAGGAACTGCTTTCTTATGAACTTCAGGAACTTTAGAAAAACAAGTAAGATGAGAAGGAAGATGAGAAAGGATATTAAGGTGTAATATTTGCAATTGCCTACTACTTCACAACGTGTTTTACCAAGGTAGCACAAGCCATAATTTTCATAGCACAAGGAACAATGATTTTCAAAGTACAAGATGGAATTTGAGACAAGCACTCACCACTGTAAGCAGACACTACTCATTTCAACATGTACAAGGAAGGCAGTAAGACAAACATAATCCCCTCGGAGATACATCGCCCAGCTGAGAAACTTACTTATACCTTTAACTCCTGGAGCTTCCTTAGGAGTAGCCGGGAGTTTTGGTTCAGGGACAACTTTCCTGTACTTCTCAGGCACTTAAAAAAATTGCAATACATAGTCTTACATAGAGCTGCAACATCACTATAACACGAGCACATTTATTTAATACAAAAAGGTCACAAAAGGACATAAACATATGGTGGCAATATAATGTTAAGAATTATGAAACAAACAATATACTGCAGTGCAAAGAACCTATACCTTTTGTGGGTGGGGCTTCTTCTCTTTTAGGAACTGTTACTGTCTCCTCTATGTAGTAAGACTCTTCTTCAGTCACTTTAAAAGAGTAAAATATAAAAATACTTAAGTTTAAGTGTTTGACATATATTACTGTCTTTATGGTTGCCCTGGTAAGCAACAAAATATTTGTAAGACAAGAATAAGCAGCGTGCATTACTCATAGGCACCTCTGGTATCACAAAATCTACATTCAAGCCATCCTGCTCCCTCTGAGGCCAATGGAAACATTTCAAGCAATTTAAATGGAACTGAGGGACTGAGCTCTCATCTTGTATTTGTGTGGAATTTGAAAATGCTCAGTCCATTCCACTGTCCACTGGTTCACTAATGTTGGAATTTGTCCATTTTGAGAAAGCTTCTGTCCCAAATACCAAGAAAATTCCTTGACTAAAGCTGTCCCTGGAAAAATCTTTTTATGGTGTCACTTTTAACAGAAATTGAGTCAGTCGGTGTTAGTTACTGTCCTTCACAGCATTATGTTACCACCAATAAACTTACAGGAGGAAAAAATATAGTCATTTTATGATGAAATTGTCTGAGGAACCAGAGTGCACTGTGATATTGTGAAGGACTTTTACCTCATTTAAGCAACCTGGTGGAAGAGGAACTTCCAACAGAGACCTTTTGTTTACAAAAACAAGAGCTCGTAGATCTCAATATCCAAGAGATACCTCATTATTTTCACTGTATCACAACAGGATTAACTACCACATTTTTCAAAAGCAAGTAATAGAAATTGTAAACATTCTTAGTATTAAAACTTATAAGTTATGAAAGCCTTTATGTGGTAGTAAAACTTTCCTTAAAGTAGATATTAATCCACACTACATTTTGGACCCAAACAAAAATTACATTTTTGCTTTTGCCTAGTATTCCTGAATTCTTGTCATACCTTCAGAAATCTCTTCCCTGTGAATGGAAATAGACACTTCCTCTGCTTCTTCTTCAGACCATTCTTCAACTGTTGGTTCTTTAAAGAAAATTATTAGTTTTAGTATTTTTGGTGGATGGATAGATGGAGAGAGGGAGGGATTGATGGATGGAGAAGATGAAGACCAATCCTTATAAGCTCCATATGACAATGACAGATGCGCATACAATACAATACTGCTGTTCACAGACATGTATATGATTTGCTCTAAATTACGTTTTGCCCATATATGCTATTGCATGCTGTTGTATCTCTCTAAAACCATTCAGGGGTCAAATGTCAGCTCATCAGAATGCCTCAGCTTCCTCATCATGACAACTGCGGTGGAGGAAACATGACTCAAAGAATCAGAGATTGTTCCTGGATCCAAGTATATGAAAGTGAGAAGGAAAGGAACAAGACAAGAAGGATAGGTCAAGAACTGAAAGGAAAGCCTGGCACATGCTCATCAACAAATGTGATGGTGTCAGGGAAAACATCAACTTGTTCTGGGGAAAAGGTTAATTTGCAGGAGACAAATATAGGAATATAATTTGCAAGTTCGTATCTTAGCTAGGCAATTTCCATGTTTGCTTTTAAAACTAATTTATGGTTTTTAATGGAAAAGATAAATTGTCTTGACAGGATAGTTATTAAAGGATTACAAAACCAGAGAAAATGCTGATTTCAGTTACCTTGAAGCAGATACTATGCAGAATTATACGAACTTAAAACAACTGATCTGAATCTCCCTTGAGTGTGAGAATGTGAACTGACAGCTGGTGAGAAGTTAACACTACAGAGCGAAACCATATTTTTACCTGCAGGGCTACAGAAAGCTTTGTATGGATGCAAAATGGATGGTTACAGCCCTAATTAGGAGAGTCTAAACGGAACAATACATTCATATTTGCTTCTATGATTTTATGAGAGCCTGATAAGAAGATCATTGTATTCAGTGGTAGTTTCCATTCCTGTCGATGTGGTGGGACCCTGGCATTCAATGGTAAATGGCACTCAGGAGGCTCTTAACTGCCTGCAAGTTTGTAAAATGTTCAACTCAAAAGTCGTACAAAATAACTAACACTTTTTTTGTGTGTGTGTGTATTTTGATCTTGGTATTAGAGCAACAGACTTGTAGACAAAGCATAAGTTTCTCACGCTTGTCTGTTTATAGTGTACCTTCAGGTAGTGGGATTTCCTCTGGAATGGCAACAGATATTCTTTCTTCTGTAATAAGTACCCTTTCCTCAAAAGTGGCTTTCTTCTGCATTTCGGGCACTTTGAAAGATAATAATATTAAATGTATGCTTTTCCAATTCCAGTGCAAAAGCAATGTTGCTAAATCTAAGTTTCCAAAGATTTGCTTAAGAGTACCGAGCACATAACATATAACAGAGATCCAATATTTAGAAAGAATATTTCTTTAAGCATTGCACAACACATACAACATACTGCAATGATTCATTGCCTCTAAATCAGAACAGCAGAACTCACGGGGGAAGCACAAATCAGTGACTATAACAATACAGAACATACAAACAGAAGCCAAGGAATAGCATGTTCTTGCATTCTACTGGAAAGCATACCTTTAGCAGGAGGAGCTACAACTTTTTTAGGAACAGCAGGAGATACTTTCTCTTTTGGGATAGGTTTCATAGGAACTGCAGGCACTTAAAAAAAAGTATTTGTTTTAGAACCTCTGAAGTAAAAACTGGCAAATACATCATGTAAGAGAAATGTGTTGTTCAAAAAGACTACACAAGGACATGTTTTATTAACAAAACATGACAGTTGAGCAAGTTGAGATACATGCAATGTTCTAAAGACTACAATAAAGGTGAACTATATTGTACCTTTTGCAGGGGTACCTTCTACTTTAGCAACATACAGTATTTTTTCTCCCGGGGTTGGTTTCTTAGGTACTTCTGGCACTTTAAAGATTTTAATTATAATATTCTTAGCTTAAATTAACTGGTGCTTTAAAACTGCACCTATAGTACATTTATCCACAAAACTGACAGAAAAGATACATATCTAACATAACTGAAGTACAAATAAAACCATAATCACTTAACAATAAAAACTAAAATTGCACACAAACAAGATGTTTAAGATAATAAGGAAAGAATGTTATTTATATAAGTGTACCTTTAGGTGCTGGAGCTTCCTCTCTTTTTGGAACAGCAATTTTTTTCTCTGGGAAAGCTTTCTTAGGCACTTCTGGCACTTAAAAAATATAAAATATAACTGAATTCTGTATGTGAAAGATTTATTTGAGCATTATAGATTTCATTAATCCATTTATAAGAATATCAAGACACACCACATAACACATTCATACACTTAACATAGAAAGATACATGAGAAGAGCACCATATGTTTGGAAAAAAAAATAAATCCAACCAGTTGCTCAAAGATTGTCAGACTACTTAAGACTGACTTTTTAACCAAAGAAAGAGCTGCTCAGATATGTTACCTGGCCTGAAAAACCCTCATATATGCACATGGAATTATACATGAAAAGAGAATTATACATAAAAGAGAATTATACATAAATACAAACATGACAACATACAGACTAATGGGAAAATAAAGTTCAACAGGTAATGTACACTCCATCAGTAAGTACATCTTTTTCATGCAGATGTTCTCCTTTGGGAATAGGAACTTTTTCTTCAGGCACAGTTTTTTTAGCACTTCAGAAACTCTAAAGGTATTAAAATACTTTTAAGTAATCTTTCTAAGGCTTTTGAATGTCTTAGATGAGAACAGACATTCAAGAAAATAACACAAAGACTATATGTATCATATGCTTATGCTGTGCAATGAATGTTAGGAAAACAGGACAACAGCACAGGACTGGTTCAAGGTCACATTCAGAAGATACTGTACCTTTCGCTGGGGGAGCCGCCTCCTTTTTAGCAACAGCAACTTTCTTTTCTGGAACAGGTTTCTTAGGGACTTCAGGCACTTTGGAAAACATTGTCAAAGCAAGAGATCTTTAGCTTTTGGAACACTTACACAGATTTTAGTAATCCAAGACTGTTTTATAGAACGAATAGAGCGCCTGGACAAGGAGCTGAGCACTGCAACCAACACAACACAACCTACAGCCTTTTGGACATGTGTGGACTGCACAAGAAAGACACCACAATACAGCAAAACTTCAGTGTTACAATCACTGCACTGTCACCCTTCACCAGACTTTACTGAAGTAAAAACACCCTACCCTGGTCCCCGAAAGCCACACAACCCAAATACAAAGAATAAGCACAAGACTGTTAGGAAAGAGAAGGGCTCAAGCTGAGACAAATTCAAGCTGTAAGCTGTTATTTGAAAAAGTGAAAGTGTGCAATGGAGACAAAGCAAAATCAAATAATGCATATGGAGATAATGCAAAATGAAAGACACATAGATAGTAAATTCATAAATATTCAAGAAAACAGGAAAAACAATACAATGGAAACCAATTTGTTTGGGTTTTGCTTTTTTCTTTTTTTTTGCTAGGGCAGTAGAAATACCTTTAGCTGATGGAACTTCTTTTCTAGGGACAGGAATTGGCTTTCTTTCTTCTCACTCATGCCTCTTTGGTACCTCAGGCGCTTTAAAAAGATAGGTGGTGATAATTTAGAAGACAGTTAAAATACTTGGTAAATCATGGCAGCTGCTTTTAACATGGTGTATAAGCAAACACTACATACAAAAAACTGATGTTTTATCAAACAGATACAATACACTTATCACAAAAAAGCTATTAAAGGAGTTATTTAAAGTAGTGATGAAGAATAATAAGATTCAGAAATGCAGTAGGGCTTGAACCTTTGACAGTGGAGCCATAGAGAAATGGAAAGATCTCAGTTCTTTTATGTTATTCTTTGGTAAACAGTGTTACAGACAGATAATGAGAAAGTTCAGAAAAATGGGGTGCATGATAATGCAAAGATTTTATTCACCTTCAACATGAGGGATCTCCAGTTCTGTAGAAACAACTTCTTCCTCCTCCTCCTCAACTTCCCCTTGTGCTACAAGAGGAATTTTAAAGATATTAAACTTTGAGATAGGAAATATCAATGTCCATAGTAAATGTGAAAAGCTTCAAAAAGATATCATGTTTGTCCAGTACACAATGGTCACTGAAACACTTATGTTAATACATAAAATAATTTAATCCAGAAAACGAACAGCATGTAAAAATTTCACAATGAATTTTGATTCAAATTAAAACAGACAAACAAACACATTTAGATATTGATTAGCCTCTCATCCTTAATCAATCTACCTTCAATTGGGCAAACAGCTTCATAGAATCTTTCTTCAACTGTTTTCTCATGTTCTGTTGGCTCTTCAAAGAAAAGCATTTAAACAATATTACGATAAAATAGTTGAAATATTGCCATCTATTAAGCTAAAGAAAACTAAGGTCACATCACACAATGAACAAAAGAAGCAAGGCATACTGAAAGACAAATATACAATGTGTCTAAATATGTAATTTGCCAAACATAAAAATTGATCAAAAGAAAGGCTAGTAGGATTGAGAGATTGTTTTGATTTGGGTGCACAGATTTTTGGTTTTGTACATACCTGTAACATATGAATACTCTTCTTCTTTGTGGACAGAAACAGACATCTTTTCTTCTGAAACAGTCCATGTTTCTACGGTAGGTACTTCAAAGATAGGATTTTGTTTTAGTATTTTATATTCTAGATCCAGATTAGTGGTAGTCAGCACGTGAGTTTTTATCAAATCTTTGTTTGTATTGCACATTGAAGTACTAGACATATTTAGACAGTCAGAATTCATACTCTAAAATACTGAACACAAAACAAGCACACAAGTATAATATTTAGTATTTGTTAAAGGCTAAGGACACAAACACCGTTAACCCAAACCTTTGCAACAAATGCATGCACAGGCTTTTGGAAATAGCACATCAGAAGAATTCCAAAGGCAGTTCTTCAAAGATATTTTTGGATGCTGGGACACAGTTATGCTTATTATGTAAGGATAAGCCAGCTGGCAGAATAGATGGGGAAAAAGCTAAATCACACTGCAGTATTCTGTAGGCTGTTTAAACATGAAGCAAATGGCTAGCCACAAACATGTTTAGCCTTTAACAAGATTTTGTGAAAGACTAAAGCACGATACATGTACTATTTGAAAACTAAGAGTAGTCATAGCATGACTAGTAAAATAGATCCACATATATACATACAGGTCCACATATTTACAAGATGTACAGAAATGCACAGAAATGCACAGGGTGCTGGGAAAAATGTAAACTATAATGGAAAGATGCTGATCTGTACCTTCCTTTTTCATAACTTTTTCCTCAATGACCATTGGTTTAGGTTTTGGTGGTACAACTTTCTTGGTAACTGTTGGCATTAGAATTTCGTTATTCAGTCAAATGTTTAGCAAAGAGATTAAAATAAGTCAACAGCTATCTAGAAATACAATGAACAAGACAAACATAATTTAACTCAGTAGCTAAGTCGGGCGTCTTGGAACCATGCAAAGCTGCATAACAAATACATTTTTCTTATTATTGTTCCCTTCCAAAGGGGCTAGGTAATGCAGGGCATTTAGAACACAGGTCATTTCCTGACATATATCAAATTGCAGCTGACAGAATCCTGCTGCAGAATGGGAAATGCTATATAGAAGGACATCGTTACTGAGGGAATAAAGGTACATCTTGATTTCATTACCAAACAATTAACCAAGATCTCCTGGTAGACGGGTCAAGATGGAAATCTGAGCAAGATGGGAATTTCCCATCTTCAGCTTAGAGTGAAACACACTTTCACCCAGTGCAATTTTATACTTACTTCCTTTCTTAAAGCACTGGTAGTTAGCATCTGCATTTAGTATTTTCCCCTAAAAAGCTTTTAATCTTATTTTAAAAGAATTCATCAGAAGCTTTTAATAGAGGTTTCAAAGACTGCAAAATTCATCAGACCTTTTTTAAATAAAGATAAAGCATATGCAGATCAGTTAAGTAACAATAGCCACTACTTTCATGTGAAGATGACATTAAGGTAATTAAACAGTAGTTACCCTCAGCTCGTTTGACTTTTTCTTCTGCAATCCTCTGAGTGGTTATTTCCACTTTTTCATCGACAGGTTTCTTGATGACTGCAAGTAATTCAGAGAGATTTATTGTCTAAATAATCTTGAAAATTATTTTCTTGACACGAACTAGGCTGAAGTGCCTCTTTTCATGTTTAGGATGTTACAACCTTTGTGCATCCTGTGCACTGTCCAGTGCCCGCCCTCCCCTGAGAGATACACAGTGATCTAAATTGAGGACAATTCTCAGAAGTGCAGCATTTATGGGCTCCATAGTTACACCCATAGCCAAGGCTAATAGACAGAGAGAAGGAAGCATCACTGAAGCTCAGTTTGATTTTGCCATCAGTTCTTAGTTTGCTTCTACCACCATGAAGCAGAGAGCTTGGAAATAAAAGCTGGGAGAAGAGGAAGGATTGCCATGATCCTTGCTCATGCCACTGTCCAACATTAAGAGAATTTTCTCCTTTCCAATGAAATGTGAATAACCAGCACCACTGAGCTTGAAGGAGATGTGTGAGAGAGATTAATCTGCCTGTCCTAGCTGTTTTTGCAGGAAAGTCATACCTTTTTGAACTGTTACTTCTTTCTTTTCCTTCTTTTCAGCTATAATTGCTGGTGGTTTTCGCTCAGGCACAGGTTTCTTAGGAACTTCAACCACTTAAAAACAATAACATCACTTAATGATAAAAAATATATGTTTAAACAGACATGGCATGCAAGAAATTTGAGGATGTAGCCACTAACATCAAGCACTGTGTGAAACTTTTAACATAAATCTAGTTTATCTAGATCATATGAAAACGATAGAAGAAATATCTAAACAACTAAAAATGACACATATCATTATAAAATACTATCTCATATTAGATTTTAAAGACCTGCAAAGTCCATTCGTGATCAAATTATAATGTATTATAATACATCCATTCCTATCTGCATCTATACCTTGTCATACCAGTCCTTGGTTTATCATCAAGAATCAGTTAAAATTTGCCAGCATATCATGGTTCCAGTTATTGTAACAAAAAATTAAAAATATAAGTTGCTTCATTCAAGATATTGATGGCTTAAGAATAAATACGAGAAAAGAGAAAAAATAAAATGGTATGATAGGTCAAATACCTTCTTCATGAATGACTCTCTTTTCTTCGTAAGTCACTTCTCTTTTCTCATAAGCTTCTTCCCATTCCTCTTCCTCTTCATCATAGCCTTCTTCCTTGACATAATAATCATGGTCTTCGCCGTAATCTTCTTCCCATTCTTCATAAGTTTCTTTGGGCATTTCATATATTTCCTTCTTTTCTTCACGGATCTCTTCCCTCCTTGCCATAGATGTTACTTTGATCTCTTTGGGCTTCTCTGGCAGCACCTCAGGAACTTTAAAAAAAATAAATGGATTATTTATATCATAGCCTGGAATTTGCAAGGCATGGATGTTCACACTTAATGAAATTATTTCACCCTTACAGACAGTTTAAAGAAGTGACTATTTTTTGAGCAGTCCTAATCAGCTTGGATTTTAAATATGTATTTTTAACATAAAGACAAAAATCAAACAATTGTCATTGATTCAAGGTACTTCAAAACAAAACACTAGGTTTCCACAAGATCATTTTGCTATTTTTAAAGAAGCTTTTTTAAAAATGGAAAAAAGTTACCTTTAGGTGGTGGCACTTCTTCAGGACCTTTTTTAACCACCTTTTTGGGGACCTTCTTTAGTGGCACCTTTTTTTCTGCTTAAGAATAAAATATTTAAAAGTTTAATTAAAAAAAATCAAACAACCCCAAAACCAAACAAATATCCAAAACCCAACAGCCATGAAACGCCATGAAACATGTACACACTGTTCAAATACTTTAAGTAGCCTTACCCGGCTTTTTCTCCTCTGGAGGTGTAACAAGAGGTAGAAGAATAGGAATAGGGGCAGCTTGTAGGAAAAATGAAATATTTAGAACATAATTTGAGTATGATATGAAAAAGTTGAGTATGAAGAAAAATCCTGCCTTGAAAAAATAGATGATATGATTTTATTGCCACTACAGAGTGAGAGCCAGCATGGTGCTCATTCTGGCAGTTTACAGTAGTTGAATAAATGTATTTTGAGAAGGAATCCCCATTCTCCCCTTATTTGAACCCTGAACCTCTTTAGCTTTATTTTCTTTGCCGCCACTTTCCTATCTTTGCTGATAGCAATTAACCTAATTATCAAATTTTTCCCCACCTGCTGCCACTGCAAACATTTACCAAATTATCCTGAAAATAAGAAGATTGAGCTTCTAAGGTTCATAGTAAGCCAGTAACATAACAGAAGTATAAATAATGTTTGTAGTCAGCATAAGACCAGAGCCTAAGAAGAGAGCGTTTGCAATGAATATGCAATCCAATGTAGAGCTTTAAAATTTTTTTTTTTAAGAACAGTAATTTAGACAGCTTGCTTAAAAGATATTTCTGTGGCAAAAAGAAGCGATGAAAATAAATAATTATCAGACAGGAAGGTAGAAGTAAAAGGAAGATCAAATGAATAACAGACTGATAGGAAAACATGATGGAGGGACTAACTCTTTTTAAGAGAAAAGTTTTCATTCCTACCACTACCAGGGTGGAGTTTTCCCCTTCCACACAGCAAAAAAGCCTATCCAAGCCAAGCCTTGCCCATTATTGTATTTGAACAAAGACAATTAACCAGATCTTATCACTGCCTAAGACTCTTCTCTGAGGTTCCCACTGGCCTTCTGCTTCAGAGAAAATAGGGAGCAAGTACAGTTTATTGCCCTACCTTCAGCTGGTTTTGGAGGTGGAACCGCAACCTTAGCATCAGGAACATCTAGAAAATCAAAATGTTTAATTGACTTAATAAATACTACTAACAAAAAAATCCAGTATGCTCTCCCCAAGAATAGCAGTTCATGGTGTTTTAATTTTTTTGGCAACATACAAGAATTGTAGCTGCCTCCTGAAGAATAAGACAGTCAACCAATAGATAACTAGTTTTGTTAACCTTTCTTTGCCCAGACTATACAATGTTCCATTTTATTTTTAATTAATTCTTGCAACATTTGGAGTAGGTTCTTAAGAACATTCAGAAAAGAAGACCATTGTGTATCATGACTGCTACCCATTTTGCTTACTCGGTTATTTTTTTTCAGCTGCACAGAGGACATCATATCTATCAATTGGTACCTCTTCATTGTTCTATTCCATAGTAATTTTTAAAATAATAAACTTTTGTGTTTTAGAGAATGTAGCATTCTATATTGTACAAAATAGGGTCCCCATTAATGTCACTGATGACAGAGTTATTACAGCACTCATTGCCACTATTCATGAGAATAAATAGTTCCACATATCGATAAGTGAGAAATATTTTTTAGGATATAGGTTTTACTTACTATTACCAGGAAAAAAAAAAGATTTGGAAAATAAAAAAATAAAGCAGATCAGTGCACTAAATCCATGACAGAGTATAAACATGACCTTGTGCCAGTCTTGCTCATGAACTTTACCTGGTGGCTTCAATTCCAGTTTGATTTCTGCAAAAGAGTATTAGATCTGTTTTAGGACTATTGATTTTTCCAGAATCATGTTTCAAACAAACAAATTTGCACATGGCTATGATCACAAATTTGTTCAGAAAAGTTGCTAACCTTTGGTTACCAGATAGAGCTCTGCAGTGCTTCTTGCTTCTCCTCTTGGTTCAAGACGAGCGATTACAGAATATACACCTGCAGCAGACAAGAATGTTGGTATTTATATGCTTTTATCATTCAAAACCAGACAACGAAATCAGATAAACCAATGGCCCTAGCACAAATGTTCCATGCATTTTTACCTTCATCTTCGGCGTTCACATTGTGAATAGTCATGTAATGACAGCGACCTTCGCTTCTGAAGCTGTACTTGGGACTCTCTCTCAGTTCGGTGGGGCCTTTATACCATGTCACAACTGCGTCATCAAAGGACACCTCGCACTCAAAGGTTGCAGACTGGTGTTCACTCACAACAATGTTCTGTATGCTCTTCGTGAACTGAATTGGTTCCGCTGTTTTCAGAAACAAAAAAATATATCAATTGTTATTCCCCACCACATCATTTGCCTTTGCTAATTCTTTCTCATTTTTATCATACTAGTTACATTAGAAAGAGATAATAACAAGAGATCTTGAACAAGCACAGTAAGAAAAAGAGATTCCATCTTCTATGAAGTTTTATGTGTAAGAATGAAGATTAAAAGACAGAAGAGTACAACTATAACAAGATTGCTGTACAGATACATTATATAAGAGTAGCCATAGAGGAAATTAAAGATAGAGAGTAATTAAGAAAGGGAGAAAGCTAAAGAAAAATATAAGAGTATCAAAGAAAACAGAAGCTAGTATGACTCAGATTGTTTGAGGGCCAGGGAACATTACTGATGATGATTTAGTAAAAAACACTAACTTCTCCAAGTATAAAACATACTGTTCAAAAAGAAAGGATAGTAAAATTTCTTATTTAGTCCATTTCCAAGTTGGGGAACATGTCTTTCAGAAATTCTTTTTATTTTCATTTGTTTTGCTAAAGGAACCTCCAGAAACTATCTATCACTATTGTAATAAAGAGTTTCTATAGATGTACAAACCTTCAATGGCCAGATCTGCTGTTGTTTCTAGACTGTCAAGCTTGCAGGTGTACTGTCCCTCGTCTTCTGTTCTAACATCCTTGATGATGAGCTTGTGCACTTTGTCAGAGACTTGTGTTGAATATCTCCCTCCTATCTTAATGGGTCTCCCATTTCTATACCATTGAGACTTGGCATTTGGGATAGAGAACTGACAAGTCAGTGTGCATGTTTTTCCTTCCTTGAAAGTAGTGTCATGAAGATGCCGTTCAACTGCAGGTTCTATTAGCATGTTAAAACATACATTTTAAGCAGAGATCAGAGAGCAGAATAAAAAAGTGTAAACTAATTGAAATACACACTTCAAAAGTACACTTACCAATCACAGTTAGCTTGGCACTGGCAATATGAGGTCCACACACTATTCTGAAATTTCCCTGATCCTCAGGCTGGCAGTTCCTAATTCTCAGTATGTGGCGATCACCTTCAATGCTAATTTCATATTTGTCATTGGAGTCCAGTTTCTGGGTTCCCTTGTACCATGAAAGTTTAATTTCTGGATAGTTAATTTTAATCTCACATTCAAAGATAGCGTCCTCATCTGCTAAAACCGTCTGATTTTCAATGTCTCTGATCAGAGTAATAGGCTGAAAAATATTAGTTTAAATCAGTTTCAAGTTCCCTGCTATGGGTTTGAATATTTCACAAATTAGACCAAAAATGTATTACCTCTGTTTGTGAGAGTCGTTGCTGAATAAAAGCTACAAGTTCCTCAAACTCCTGATCTTCCCTTTGAGCTTTTTCTGTGAGCTCAATTTCCTATAAAAATGCAGGATATACTCAAAGATTAAAGGATACTAAACGTCAAGCTGTCATGTTTATCCAACATAGAATTAATTTCTACATTAAATTTTCTGTAACTGTACTGTAACTAGCACATCTTCCCATCTTAACGGCTGCAGTCAAATTGTGAAGACAAAACATACTTAGCCAGAAGGCCTGTTTATTCTCCTTGGATTTGAACATGCAAGAAATTGAGAGCTGTCAGTAAAAGATCTAAAGGGGAACCAGACATTCCTGCACACATTCTGACTTTGGAGTGTGGACACCAAGTCTGTTCAAAGGAATCATGTTACTCCTAAGAAAGCCAATGCTGCAGTCACACTGTATCTTACCAATCTATGGCTTTCTTCTGCTTGGGTTTGCTTTAGTAACTCAAAAGCTTGCAGGAGGCCACGGAAATCTGTAATTCCATACATGCGAGCATATTTCTCATATTCTTTGGGATCTACATTTTTGAGAAGTTCCAAGATATCAATAGGTTGCTCTTCCTCTTCTTTCTTTTTGGTTGGAGTGCTATTCAAATCAATAAGATAAGTTAAATATACAGCATTTCATTCCCAGAAAGCTGTTTGATAAAAAATTGAATCTGATTAGAGCTGCCTTGTGCAGTGAAATCCTTCAGTCTAGTCTAGTCAGGTGTTTCTGTTTCAGTACAGTTATTCATACTTAATGAATATTTTAAAATTATATCTTGTTCTTCCATGTATAATAAAAGAAGTTTCTTCTGTGTTGATAGCAACTTAATCTATAGAAACTTTCAATGTACCTTTTTAGTTTTGCCCTGAGATCCCCTTCAACAACAACTTCTTTCTTTCTTTCTTCAACTTGTAGGTTTACACTCCTCTCAATTTCACCATGTTTGTTAAAAGCTACACATTTGTACATGCCAGAGTCAGTTTTTATTGTGTCCTTTATTTCTAGTTTGGCTTCATCTCCTCTCTGCTGGATTATAATGCGGCCTCCCTGGTTGAGTTGCCTCCATTTTCCCTTCATCCATTTAACATTTGGAATTGGATCTCCTCCAACTTTTGCAATAAATGTTGCAACAGTCTCTGCAGAAAGATGCAAATGAGGAAGTTAAGTCTTTCCATCTCTTTATGAGAGTGGGACATAATCTCAAACAAAAGGTGTAGGCAAATAGAAGACAATGTACTATTTTGAAAAGAGCTCTTACTTTCCATGACTTTGATACTCTGAGGCTCTGACACAAAATAAAGTTTGCCTTCCACCTCGGCTTTCTTAGCTGTTGGTGCAGCAGCAGGTTTTTCTACAAAAACAGAGTCAAATAGTTATACCAGATGGTTTCATGTAATAGTTTATGTTCATGCATGATGAAGCTTCTGAAGAAATTATAAAAATAAATGAATTAATTCCTGAGATGGAAAAAAGTACTATGCAAGTGACAAAAAGTAAACTATTTTAATATTGTTTTAATCAACTTGTATTTTACTTTCTAGGTGAAACAGAACACTGTGGATTATGTTATGCTGTTCGTTAACTTCAGTCAGGTAATTTATATGTATGCAAATTCATAGATGGATACGTAAATAAAAAGCCTCATTTTCTAAAATGGCTTAGTTTTTAGTGAGATAGTATTTTTTCAGTCTATTTCTGGATATTACACCATAAGAGTTACTAGCATAGTTTTATCAGTGATCTGTTAGATTTTTTTTATTTTATTTACATAATTCTCAGCCATGTGGTTACCCATGTAGTGAAAAAGGTAGTTTGTACATACTACTGAACTCCTGTGTCTTTTATGCAACAGTAAGGCCCGTTCTACAAGGAAGGACAGTATTTTCTTTCAGCTAAAAGATTAAAATGTCTGTATTTAAAATGTCTTAAAGCTGTAACAGTCTTGAAACAACTGGCCTCTAGGGCCATAAGCTCAATCAAGGTCCCTCTGTACCTTCCTGCAATAAACACTATTGTTCACATCCTTTTCATAAAATATGCAAGTTCAAATAATTTCACTCATTTAACTTTCCTTTTTCTTCAATGTGGTGTTTCGATTTAGAAACTAAATTCTAAATCTTTTTGGTAAGAATATACTATTGATTTGACCCTGATCTCCCACTGTTTATGTCACTATTTATATACGATTGTTAAAAATACTATTTTACCAGATCATACAGTTTTACAAAGAACTAAATAATAATTGTTTGTTATGAGATTATAAACTGTTTGGTTCCACAGAAAACGAAGTGGGATAGGATTTTTGTCGACTTTTCCATCCTATGCCTTGATTTTGTCCATGTCACTGTACCTTTAACTGTCACTTTGGATTTACAAGTGTCAGTGCCAGCTGCGTTCGAAGCTTTGCATACATATTCTCCTGAATCGGATTTGGTAACTGCAGCAAGTTCTAGAAGAGCTACTCCATTAACAAAGCTGAAGTTGCATTTGTCTGAAGCTCTTATTTCTCTCCCTGCCTTTAACCACTGAATCCGGATTGGCTGTGATCCATGGACATGACAACTAAGCTGTACCGTGTCACCTTCCTCTGCCGCTGTGGGCTGAAGAGGCTGGTCAAAAACTGGAGGCTTTTTAGGTTCTGGAATACGAAAACACTTGAGTGAATACTTGGGAAAGTATGATCCAGAATATAAGAGAAAGATAAATACATGTGATTCTTAAGAATGCAATGGCAAAGAATGGAGGATTAATAGAAGTCTGAGAATGTCAATCATAACATTAGAAAATGGAATAAATATCAAAAGATCATGAGAGAATGTTTCCCATACAAACAAACAGGAAATATCTTTATCCACTCAGCAAGAATCTTTATATGCAAAAAAATAGTATAAGAACTAAAGCACTATTAGGCTGCAAACTACAGACGAATCTTTAAAGAAAAACCCCATGCAATCTCCTGCAAGACTATTATGATGAAGTGCCACACTGCCACAACACACTGCCAACACTGCCTAAACTTAGATGCAATTGCTGAAATCCCCTGTTATTCCATGGAAAGAGAACGATTAAAAACTCAACAGAAAAGTCACAAAGATTTCAATATTCACATTAAATCAGCAATAGCAAATAGTGAAAAAGAAGATTCTCCCTGAAAAATGATGTTTTTTTTTTAAATCACAAAACTAAAAGATTTTGTGGTTTAACTAAGTTTTATCACATCTGCCTCAGGACAAATTACTGCTGCTAAGGTGAGTATAACCAGTACGTAAGAGAGAAGCTATATATTTGCATCTAAGTAAAATAAAGAAAAGCAAGAAGCAAAGAAAAATAAGACTTCAACCAACCTCTGATAACAACAGAAGATGTACTCAACACGCTTCCTGCTTCATTGGACACTTTACAGGTGTATAAACCAGCATCTGATTGCTCTACAACCTTTATATGCAAAAGCAATATATTGTTTTTGAAAGATATTTCACAGTGAGCGCTTGAATGAACTTCCTGATTGTTTTTATACCAAGCAACAGTCAAAGGCTGAGAGCCAGAAACACGACCCTCAAGTTTAAGTTCATTCCCTTCTGTTTCTTCTACTGCTTCAGACAGTTTCTTAGTAAAAGTAGGTGGAGTTTTTCGCTCTGTAAAAAAAAAGAACATAAATCCCATGAATCTAACTTGAGATGTAAAGTTCTAAAGAAAATATTTCAAGAAAAAATTAAACATTGGGGAATTTTTTGCTCTCATTTAAACAGGGCATATTTTTAATGTGAAATTATGCTAAGATAAACAGTAGGTGTCGTGCTCTTACAGTCACTGTCATAGTTAATTTTCCTATTTGAAAAAAATAGATCTCTTGCATAGATTTAAGCCGAGCACCATTTTAAAAAGCCCAAGAGTTTTGTCAAGTTCTTAAGAAATAGGCCAAAGCCTACCAAAAAAAAAAAAAAAAANAAAAATAGGCCAGAGTCTATAAAGAAAGTAGGCCAAAGAAATTTAATTTCTCTTCCCACTGTTTTTAGTCACCGTTCCTAATTCCCTGAAAAGACCCATAAGTATCTCCATATAGGTACTTTAGGCTACATCTCAAAAGTTTTATCAAAGTTATTGTGCAGTAATAAAGGCTAACTTCCTTTATAAATGAAGGAAGAACAATGTACACACAATATGTTATCTATTCAGTACCTTTAACAGTCAGTTGAGCTGCGCAAGAGTCCTTTCCAACTTCATTGCTAGCATAGCACGTGTATACTCCAGAATCTCCCCTGTCAACTCTCAAGATGGTCAAATGGGCTGTGTTGTCTACATAACTGATCTGATAGTTTCTTCCTGTTCTAATCTCTTGGTTATCTTTTGCCCAAGTGACTCGAATAGGCTGTGTTCCAGAAACGTGACACTCAAAGTCAGCACTTTCGCCAATAATACCATCCACAGGTGTAACTGGGATGTCAAAGAACGGAGGAGTCTTCCCTTCTGAAGAGTGAAAGAAACAAAAAAGCATCACTTTAAAATCTCAATTTACTTTAAAACTCTGTGAAATAAGCATCTGTTGTACAATACTAAATTCATATATAAAACAAAACTTATTTTTAAGATACTTCCATTAAATATTTCACAGCCCACCAACCTGTAAGGACAAGCCTGCCACTAGAAGAAGCAGTCCCAATAGCATTGGCAGCCGTGCAGGTGTATTGCCCAGTAAGGCTCCTATCTGTCTTCAAAATCTGGAGAGTTGCTACATTATCTATGAAGGATGTGTGAACATTGTAGTCCTCTCTTACACGTACACCGTCTTTAAACCAAGATACTTCGATGGGTTCTGAACCAGCAATGCCGCAATCAAACGTAACTGACAACCCAACAGTTTCATGAACATCCCTTAATTTTCGCGTAAAAGAAGGAGGAAGTTTACGCTCTGTAAGAAAACAGGTTTTGTACAGTGAGGTCTTTCAGAAGATACACACCTATTGCTGTACTCAGCAATAATCACTGCCTAACGTACTGCAGAGTATGGTGGATTTTTGCTCATAACTTCCGATTAAAAATGTTATTCAGCATATCATTTATTTTGAAGTTGATGTGAAAAGAGCCCTCTGCATATGGTTGCAGGAAAACATATAGCCATTCCGCCCTCAGTTACACCCAGTAAGCCTATTTAACCCTCAGGACTGCTAAAGGTGGAAACCATCAAAGAAATATCCTCAGTAGGAAAAGAAGATGCAGAAGATACAGAAGAACTGTGGCGACACATTTCTGTTAGCTTTACTGAGAGGCCTTTGTTAGTAGAAGAGAGAAAGGGTACCTTACACATCAAGAGACAGTAAAGCGTTTTACAAGGAAGAGGTAATCTTTGTTTTTCAAAACAGCAAAGCATACTTAAGTAGGACATATTCTTATTTTTAAAATTGAGATAGTCACCTTGAACTGTAAGCAAAGATGATGAAGCAGCTTCCCCAACAGTGTTTTCTACTTTGCAGATGTACTCCCCACTGTCACTACTGTCTACCTGGCTGAAAACCAGAGTAGCAATTTGGTTCTTAAAGTGCATTTTCATGGTAGCAGTTCCTCTCAGCTTTGTATCGCCTTTGTACCACGATACAATCATTTCTGGTGTTCCAGCAACCTGGCACTGTAAGGATGCAGAATCCCCAACAGTCACCTGCACTGGCTCCAGGGGTGTAATGAAGTAAGGTGGTTCTGAAGGACAAAGAAACACCATTAGAATAAAAAGATATTGCACGATGAGCACTAGTAGTTCAAATAACCCTTGATGGAGTGATGGTGTCTTGACGCACCTAGTATTGTGACTGCACCGTGACAATTATCTTTCCCGGAATCATTTTCAATATGACAAGAATATTGCCCCTGATCTTCTAGTTTGCTGCTCGGGATCTCCAGTATGGCAGATGTTTCTGTAGTGGTGATGCTACACTTTTCAGAGTGTGTTATTTTTACTCCGTTTTTCTTCCATGTCACTGAGATCGGAGGCGTACCCGTATATGTGCATTCCAAGATTAAATTTTTCCCTTTTTCTACACTTAAATCATTCACCTTCTTCACAAATTTAGCTGGTTCTATCACGAATAATGAGAAGAAAACAAATTAAATAAAGCCAAAAGGTCATCTTTAGAAGCACAAGAAGCAGTAGTCTGGACAAACCTTTGACAAAAAGATGTGTAGTGCAAGAAATTTTCCCTGCCTCATTAGAGACCTGGCAGGTGTAATCTCCACTCTCAAGTGGATGTACATCGAACAGCTCCAGTTCTGCAACTGAATCTTGCAAGGTGATATTGCATCTGTGTCCTGGTACTAGCTCAACACTGCCTCTGAACCATTTAACATCCACTGGAGAGGAACCTTTTATGATACTAGTAAAGGTTACATTTGCCCCAGATAAAACATCCAGTGGTTCAGGTTTCTTCACAAAAGACGGTGGTTCTAAGTACAAAAAAACACAGAAGAAGTACATTTGAACTTCTTTTAAAGAGCACAGTAATTAGAAATATGCAACAAAGCAAAGAATGAAGTCTTTCAGAGAATAAATTTGTGCCCTCTCACTCTGGTTTCTTACTGATACTGACCTCTAACACTCAAAAACGTGCTGCATTCATCAGACCCAGCTACATTAGTAGCTGTGCATGAGTAAGTTCCCATGTCAGACTCCTGAAGGCCATTCACTTTCAGAGAACAGGTATTGTCTGTAAGGGTAGCCTGATACTTGTCTCCACTGGTAATCTCTTGTCCATCATGAAACCAGGAAACCAGAATAGGTGGTGACCCATAAACTTTGCATTCCAGGACAGCAGAAGAACCCAGCTGACCATATGTTTCTTTCAGTTTTCTTGTGAAAGAAGGGGGTATAATACGATCTGCATTTGTTTAAAAAAAATAAAAAATTACCATACAGGGTCTTAAAATGCAGGAAGTTTTCCATGTATAATAAAATGAGCAACTTTCATTTTGCCATATATACTTCAGCAATCTGCAGCTACACACCCAAGTATTTGAAAAATAAATAGTTGATGGTTAAGGATATGCTGGAGCTCTCATCCACAATTTTTGAGGGACAACTTTTATTTTTGCCCTTCTTTTTCGTAAGCAACAATAATGCACCAGCTGTCCAAGAAGACATACAGCTGAAGAAATCAAGTCCTTTCAATAACTCCTGCCCCTCAGAGTTTAGGTAGGCATCTATTACTGATGCCTGTCAAAGTAACATGCCAAGTACTCCTAAGATTATACAAGCAATGAGTCTCAATAATCACTTTGCTATCTGAAGGCTTTTTAAAGGAACCGAAGGATTAGATATGACTCAAAAAGAATAATCAACTAACCTGAAACATGCACTGAAGCTGTGCAGCTGCTTTTACCAACACTGTTTTTCACCTCAAAAGTATATTCTCCACTGTCTTCTAGTGTTGCATTGAGGATCTTAAGCCCAGACACTTTGTTGAAGAAACTGATTTTATATTTATGGTCAGTGGACAGCTCACTACCGTCCTTAAACCACCTAGCAGTAAGCTCTGGTGTGCCATCTACCGTGCATTCCAGAGTACAAGAGTCTCCAGCTGTAACTTTGACTGGGCCTGGCTTCTCTACAATGACTGCAGGTTCTGCAATGAAATGCATATCAGAAAATTTTTTAAATCAACAATGCAATAGTTGTTATCATTATAATTAAATTTTAAGGCATCTTAAAGCACATTGTGTTTTTTATCTCATGCTACCAACCTAGCACTTTCACCGTGGCAAAGCATTCCTCAACTCCAGCATCATTTTTTATCTGACAAACGTATTTCCCAGCATTGGTTGGTTCTGCATTTCCAATCTGCATAGTTGCAGTGTTTTCAGAATAGGAGATCCAAAGATTATCACTTTCTCTAATGATTTCCCCTTTGTCTTTTAACCACAGAACAGAAATTGGCTCTGATCCTTTTACTTCAGCCTGTAGTTCAATTGACTCTCCAACTACGACAGTGAGGTCACTCAGCTTCTTCACAAAGGTTGGTGGTGCTATTTAAGAGAAGATATTTAACAGTGAAAAACACATGCCAGGAGCGGAAAAGTAGGAGGAGAATGACAGGAACAAAGAAATGCCAAGAAGGCGTCAATCTTTGTACAAACCTCTTAGTGTTACAGAGCCAATACAGGAGTCACTTCCCACATCATTTACAGCTTTACAGTGATATTCACCAACATCTGCATTATCCACATTAAGAATGTGAATGCTAGCTGTATAGTTCTCAGACATGACCTTATACTTCTTGCTGCTCCGAATTTCTCGTTTGTCTTTATACCATGAAATCTGGAAGGGAGGTGTGCCCTGAAGCTCACATTCCAGGTGAATATCTGACCCTTTCAAGGCCTGGACTGCCTGAGGCTTCTTGGTAAAAATGGGGGGTGCTGGAAAAAAAAAAGAGTTACAGTTTGTGTTATGTGAGCAAAGTAGATGAAAGAGGACAGACAGTCAAGTAGCCATCCTGATGCGGAATAGCAAAGATAAACAACAGGTAAGAAAGATCTGCCACAGAGATCAAAAGCAGGCAAGAGTTTGGCCATCTAGTCAGACAAGTTTTGGCCTCTCTTAGTAAAGAAAGTGGGATTTAAGAGCTTTTCCGCAAAGGGCTCTTACAGTTAGAAAGGGAAGGAAAGAACTGAGGGTCTGACCTTTTACTCTCAGTGAAGTACTGGTGCTTGCACTACCCGCTGGATTCTGAGCTTCACAAGTGTAGTCACCGCTGTCCTCAACACTGAGGCTGTGCATTTCAATGGCTGCCACTGAATCCACAAAGGACATTCTGTATTTTTCACTGGGGTGGATCTCGGTTTCACCTTTGTACCAGGTGACTTTGATTTCTGGAGATCCACCTACTTTGCATTCATACTTAACGGAATCATGCTGTTTCACAAGTTTTGAGGAGTCTAGTTTCTTAATAAACCTTGGTGGTTCTGGAAAGCCAAAAAGGGGAGATCATGCTTTAAACTGCACTGATTCTTTGAATAAACAGGGAGATAAATAACAGAAACTGTAAACTTTAAGGACTGCAAAAATTCTGATTTTACAACGGTTATGAAATTTTTTTAGATGATTTTAAGTTAGTTCAAAATCTAGATTAAGAAGCAAACAAGTTCTCTTTATGCATTTCAGTTAGTTTCTCCTTACTCTATTGACCCACTCTGCCTCTCCTTGGATATATTCATTACTTATTCTTTAAGAAATATCCTCTTGTAATACATGAGTAATCAAAATGCCTGATGGAAAGGCAAGAATCCAACTGTTCAGCCAAGAAACATTATTAAAAGCATTTATACTGGGCATTATAGCAACTGCTTTCTATTTTAATATGTGATTAATAACTGACATAGTCAATAAATGTATCTGCATTATAACCCCTCACACATTCAATGCAAAGCTAAGCATAAAGCTGCATATAAGGATTAAGGAGCTTAGATAGCAAAAAAAGAGGTGAGAAGAATTACGTGATGGCTGGTATTACAGAAGATGGTGTTAAATGTCCTGTGACTGAAAAGCAAAGCAGATGGTTACATTTTGTTCCGTAAGTAGAGGAAAGGAGTGGAGGTTTGACACTTTTCATCAGAAGTACCATATGGATTATTAGAATAACAAGTCTAAATGTTCATGGATCAAAGACATAACTAGTAAAACCAAGAGGTGGTAACGTGGGCACAACAAACAAATCTCTCTGCAAAACAGGATGAAGTGTCTCTGTGCATCTGTCTGTAAAGTGTGGGAAGAATATCTATTTTATTGTGTGTTACTTCAACCTGTGGGACAGTTGCAGAACATCCTGTGTTGTGAGAAACAAAACTTCCTTAGAGTTTTTAAAAACATAAATAATGGCTTGTTAACACCAGGACTCTTGGAACCTTAGAAATTTACTATCAGATTTCAATTTGAGAAAGAGTTGATTATCTATCTGCATACTAACAGTTCTTGAGTAGTCACACTCTAATTCCACTCCTTTCAAAAAATGAGGATATACACCTTAGTAAGGTCTATATTTAGAATATAAAGTAGTTTCTAGAACGCAAAGCAATTGTTAAAACTACAGATTGGGAACATTAGATGTTCAAGTGAGAAATGTAATAAAAAGCTGGGAGGTTTTCAAGGTCAAGTGAGCAAAAGGTCTTATACAAACAAAGGGTTGCATGTCACAGAAGTGAGACAGCTTATGCTCAGATTAAGCACATACAAATCAATGCACACAAAGAGCTTGCCCTTTCCAGTTCTAAATTCTATAGAAATTGGCTGAATACAATGAACATCACTAATTTAACAGCCCAGGGGAAACTGTACAAATGCGGAAGGACTGAAGTGAGTGTCCATGTAAATTCAGGATCAAAAAATTAAATTAATAATCCTGAAAAAAACCCTCCAGGATTTTATGAATAAAGATTTGAAGATTAAGAAAATAAATAAGGTCAGTTGGCATAATTTTATGAGTGGCAGCTCTGGCCAAATAAACTTATTACCAATGTTATAATTAATAATAAACAGAATTGTGATTGTGGTGGAAAGAAGCTTCGTAACTTTTAAAGAGATGGGATTTCTTTCTACAATCTTTCAATGCTCTCTGTTAGTTAAGCTACATAATACAGCAGCTCTACTTATTACTGAATCCAGGTAATGCAGTCTTACACACTCTTCCCACCCACACCAGGAAAAATCCCTATGGCTAGAACATATGCAAATAAAAGATTTGTCAAGCAATTAATATAAATTCTTGCTACTGGTAGTTCAGCTTCCTGTGTTATTTGTCTTAGGAAGTAAAAGGATTTACTCTTGAAATATTTTTCCCCCAAATTCATAAAAGGGAAAAAGTAAAAAAAAAAAAAAAGGAAAAAAGTGCTAAACCAACAGGGACATTTGAACTCAAGCATAATCTATGTTGTCGTCCTGGGTCAACCCACTACAGCTGTGTATTTCATATTTCTTCCTTTATAAAATCAGCAAGGATGAGATCTCCAGAACAGCTATAAATATGTTCCCACCTACACTGAGGAAATTGCACTAATACATGTCACCCACACCAGGATAGTCTGATCCAGTAATAAATCTAGATTTCACTTTTAGGTCCACACACTATGTGAAGAAGTGAAGAGCTGGTGGAATGAATGTCTGTCACCAACTCTGCTCTCAAATCCTCCAATTTTGCTGTTTAGAACAGCAATTTTCAATGTTTTCAGTCTGCGAAAGAGCAAAACTGATTACAGGAGCTGCACACCCAGTACAAATAATTTCAAGCCTCATAACTGAGCTGAGTTTCTCTCAGTTACCTTTCCCTGCCCTGGGCTACGTAGTGACTGTCACTGCTGGAGAAAGACTTTAGAAAACCAGATTTTGCTGACCAACAGGATCATTCATTCATTGAAAGGCGCAACAGGGTACTAAGTCAGGGTTAATGTTTCAGTGGAAGAATGCCTTTGACAAGAAAAATCATGCACCATACCAGATCAGAAGAAAGATGAGTATTTAAGTATTACAGTAATATTGAAATGAAATAAGACATCTTAGTGTAGCCTCTCGTAAAGGTTTTTAAATGCACACATCTGCATTTGGGACTGTGTTTTCCAGGTGTCTGTCTTGCAAAGAAAAGCCTTAGGAGCACTAAAGCCCACAGCAATACCTTGTACAGCCAGCTGAGCTGCGCACGCATCCTTTCCAACACTGTTGCTGGCAGTACACGTGTAGAGTCCAGCATCCCCTTTACCAACTTTTAGGACTGTCAAGCTGGCCATGTTTTCCACCAGTGTCATTTTGTAGTTGCCACCAGCACGAATCTCTCTGTTGTCTCTTGTCCAAGTAATCCTCATGGGAGCAGAACCAGTCAGGTGGCACTTAAAGGTTGCACTTTCCCCCAGTGCCACATCGATAGATACTGGCTTGATGTCAAAGCAAGGAGGTTGTAGTTGTTCTGCAAAGAGGAAAGCATGGCAGAGCTCACCACCAAGCCCTCCTCACCACGCCATGCCCATCATCCCTCACCACCACACAATAGGTAGTGTGAGCTACAAACCTGTGAGGAGAAGTTTGGCACTGGAAGATGCAGTTCCCAGAGCATTCTGGGCTGAGCAAGTATACTGGCCACAGTAAGCCATACTAGTTTCCAAGATTTGAAGAGTTGCAACATTATTTAAGAAGGCTGATTGCATGTTATCATTGTCGCTTAAGAGAACCCCATCCTTGTACCAAGACACCTGGATAGGCTCTGAGCCATTTATACGGCAGTCAAATGTCACTGGGGCGCCAACCACCTCCTGAATATCTTTTAGCTTTCTGGTGAATGTAGGGGGAAGTTGACGTTCTGTAAAACAATAATAATCACTATCAGTAGGAAGCCACCCTGTCAACCTAGAATTAATTAACTTTGAAATTAATAAGAACCTCTTTGTGTAGACAACAAAGAGTTCCTACAAAATACTCCAGAAAGAGTGGCCCTTGGCCCATCACCTTTAACAACCAGCAAAGCTGTGGAGGTGGCGAAACCGACACTATTTTCTGCTTTGCAGATATATTCTCCAATGTTGCTCTCCTCCACAGTGGAGAATGCCAGTGTCGCCACATTGTTCTTGAAGTGCATTTTGTAAGCCTGTGTTGATCTGAGCTTAGTGTCATCTTTGTACCAGGACACCTTGACTTCTGGTGAACCACCAATCTGGCATTTTAAGATCAAGGGCTCGCCAACCTTCACCTCCACACGGTCCAGGTGTGTGACAAAATAGGGTGGTTCTACAGAAGGAGAGAGCATGGTGAGCAGAGACAAAGCATCACTGGGGTGCCTTAGGGGGATCAGGGGTGATGCATACCTAAGATGGATACAAGGCTGTGGCAAACATCCCCACCCGCCTCATTTGCCACCTCACAGGTGTATTCGCCTTCATCATTCTTTGTGCTGTTGAAGATTTCAAGAATGCCAGATTTTTCAGTAGTTGTAACACTGCAGCGTGGAGACTGAGCAATGGGCATGCCATTTATTTTCCAGGTGACAGAGATGGGAGGGGTGCCTATGTAGCTGCTTTCCAGCACAATTGACTTCCCCTGTTCCACACTGAAATCACTTAATTTCTTCACAAAGACTGCAGGCTCTGTGAGGAGGTATAAATCAATAGTGAGAGGCACAGACGTGAAAGAGCTGCAGGTAGAGCGTGAAGGAAGATAATTGTGCATTCATGGACACACACAAACACACCTTTAACAAAGAGCTGGGTTGTACATGAGGCACTGCCAGCATCATTTGTGACCACACAGGCATAGTCCCCACTGTGGCCTGGCTCCACACTGTACAGCTGCAGCTGTGCCATAGATTCAGTGAGAGAGATGGAGCAGTTGCTGTCCGGCACCAGCTCCCTGATGCCTCGAAACCAGGTCACTTTGAAGGGAGCACTACCCTTGATGTAGCTGGTGAATGTCACACTTGCTCCAGGCAAAACTTCCTGGGGATCAGGTGTCTTCACAAAAGAAGGTGGTTCTAAGGACCATGCAAAGAATTAAAAGAGGGGAAAAGATGTTAATAGGAGAGTCTTTATGGGGGGAGAAAAACTGGAGCAGGTTTGAATGAAAAAAAAGGAACCACGATAAAAAACCCCAAATAAACCCCCAAACTTGAAAAAGAAACCATGGAAAAGCAGAGGGAAGAAAGACAAGAGGGAAGAAGAATTTCATTGAAGATGTCGTAGTATCCTTCCACTGACCTTGTACAGTCAAGAAGGCACTGCATTCATCAGACCCAGCCACATTGGCCGCCACGCAGGTATATGCCCCTGTATCTGTGACGTCCAGGGCATTCAGCTTCAAAGCACAAACATTATCCAAGAATGAGATTTCATACTTTTCTCCACTAACAATCTCATTCCCATCTTGAAACCAGGACACAGATATGGGGGATGTGCCGGACACTTTGCACTCCAGCAGCACTGAGGATCCCAGCACCCCACTTGTTTCCTTTAATTTTCTTGAGAATGAAGGAGGAACAAGACGGTCTAAGTAGGACAGGGCAGAAGAACAGGAAGAGAAGTGTTGGTTTTTGGTTACTTTTCACTGGAAAGAAAAGGGCTAAAAATGAAAGCTTCCTTTAAAGACAAATGTGAACAACAAAGACTTAAAGCTGACCTGAAACATCAACAGAAGAAGTGCAGCTGCTGTCCCCCACTTCATTATGCACCTCAAAAGTATATAAGCCCTTGTCTCCCCTGTCTGCAGAGAAGACTTTCAAAGTCGATACATTGTTGAAAAAGGTAATTTGGTATTTGCGGTCACTCCTTAGCTCTCTGCCATCTTTGTACCACTTTGTGATAAGTTCAGGTGTTCCTCCCACTTTGCATTCCAGGGTAAAAGGATTTCCAGCCATTACCGTGATTGGCTCAGTCTTCTCTAAGATGACTGCCGGTTCTGAAACAGGAAGATCTGGGTGTCACCAGGAAACCTACCCCCGAACTAGTGAGCACAGGACACAAGCAGAGAACAGAGGCCAGTAAAGCAATTGTGCAAGCTGTAAGATAAAGCACCTGTGAAGTAGGCCATACCCACCTAGGACTTGTAAAAAGGCGGAGCACTCTCGCATGCCAGCATCATTTTTGATCTGACAGATGTACTTCCCAACATCAGCTCCCTCTGCACTGGCAATCTCAAGAGTTGCTATGTTGTCCATAAACCACATTTGAACATTTTCACTCTCCCTAATAACTTCACCCTTATCCTTGAGCCAGACAACAGAAATTGGTGGGGATCCTTCCACCACTGCCTGCAGGGCTGTTGGCTCCCCAATGAAGATTGCAGTGTCACTCAGCTTCTTGGCAAACCGTGGGGGTTCTGATGGCAAAAACGAGGAGGCAGAGGACAGTTAATCATACATGCTTACTTGAAAGTGGGACAGCCAGGAAATCAAGAAAAGAGGACAGCGATGTTATCGATCCTCTAGCATACGAACCTTTGAATTTCACTGGGCAGGTGCAAGTGTCGCTTCCCACCTCATTCATAGCTTTGCATTGATATTCTCCAGTATCTTGAGATTCCAGATTGAGAATATGAAGACTGGCAACAGAGTGCTTTGCTGTCACCTTGAATTTCTTGCTGCTCCTGACCTGCCTTCTGTCCTTGAACCAAGCCACCTCAAAGGGTGGGGTCCCTGCTATCTCGCACTGGAGGATAACATCTGAGCCTTTAAGAGTGTCCACAGGGCTTGGCACCTTGCTAAAAACAGGCGGTTCTATAAAAAAAGAATCACATCATAACATGTGAGTCTGCTTCTCTGGGTGGGTTTCCGGATACAATCAGAAGGCAACATATTCAGGAAGGGAGCTCACATTTATTCTTGTGAACACATAATTAACTTCTAAATATGTGGCTTGACCTCTAAAATATCACAGCACTCAGAGTCCAAAGGGCAGAAAATGTGACTTCTGCACCTGTTTGGAGTCAGTGTTCAGCATTCTTTCCCAAAAGCCACTCTCTTTGCTCTCCAGGATGACATTCCAGCTTCCTCCCCCCTCCTTCTAGTCATGAAAGTTACAATCAGTGAGGCTCAGCTACATAGCCTACTCTTCCGGCTTAAACTTTATTCCTGTCAGGATCGCTATGTATAAAGAGGAGGCAGGGGGATGGCTGAAAAGTATTTCCAGCTCCCTCACCATGGCAGGTGTTCCATCTAGTCCATGCTTTCCTTGTGATTTGAAAAGCCTGCCTTGTTCAGGTTGCAATTGACTTAAACGGGGGGACAAGGGAATGGCTGCACAGTGCTCAACACCCACCACTGCTTCCTGCCTGATCGCCGCTGCTTAAACACAGCAGCATTAGGATGTGAGGGCAGCTGAGAGACACTATCCCAGCAGCCACCAACTGCTGCAGCAGCAGCTCCCTGTCCAGTGGGATGTGCAGGTGGGAGCAGGGACTGGCAGCCAGGGATTCTGGTGGTGTGTGGATCCATGCTGCTAACCTTTCACTGCGACTGAAGTGCTGCAGCTGGCTGTGCCAGCAGAGTTATGGGCTTCACAGATGTAATCCCCGGCATCTTCAGTGTTGGCACCCAAGATGGTTAGCGTCGCCACGGAGTCTACAAAGGACATGTGGAGCCTGTTGCTCGCCTGGAGTGTCTGATCATTTTTATACCACACGACTCTGATCTCTGGTGTGCCACTGATTTTACATTCAAGCTGAACTGTGTCCCCCTGCTTCACAAACCGCAAAGCTTCCGGCTTCTTGATGAACTTGGGAGGTTCTGCAGAACAGAATAAATATGTAGAGCATGACAGTATACCTGTTTGCCTTGTGAAATCTAGAGTGCTGAGCAGGAGTTGTGAAAGGCACAAGAGTATTGCGGCACAACAAAGTAAGATTGCTACAGCAGCTGGCTGAAACCCCCACCAGAATTTCCTCTCAAGGAAAGACAGAAGATGGAGAAAAGAAGGCAAAGACAACAATGGATACCATGTTCTGCCAACTTTGGACCCTGCTGCGTCAGACAGCTGAAGCTATAAAAAACATACAAAGGATGGTTGCTCCATCCGAGGGAAGTTTTGCTGTTCCATTTGAGGGGTAGCAGGGTTCCCAGGCCAGCACGAAAGACTTGACAAGCCCTTCATCCCCAGGAGCACCAGAAACACGGTAGGGATAGTTTCACTTGCTTACACATATTTAAAATACATTTCTGCATGAAGAAATTAAGTGATGCATAGTCTAGATTAAATCGACAATTCAGAAATGCCATTGAAACCTGTAGCAAATTAGAAAGAGTTTGCTGGCCAACAAATGCAAGGTAGCTGTATTTACTTATCACTGTTTTCAATATAGTAATTGCTATGAACAATATCACAGTGACTGTAGCTTAACTACTAAAGATAACATCAAAAGTAGTGTGAGTGCAACTCGCTCTACAAACAGGTACACAAAGGGACCTTCCTCTTTGGAGATTTTGCAGGCACAAACAGCTTCTACTGTTGCATAGTATGATGGGAGAAGTTCACTCCATGGTTTATGTCTGCTGTCTGGAAAACTACTTTCTATATATTTCCAAGTTAGAAATGGTGGAAGACGAGGCAAAGAGGTCCCTTTACACAAGAAAAAGAAAAAACACAAACAAAGGTGACAGTCTTGATACCTTTAACACTGAGTTGGGCTGAGCAAAAGTCTTTCCCAGCTTCATTACTAGCCTGGCAAGTGTATTGGCCAGAGTCTCCTTTACCCACTCTGAGCACTCGAAGGTGAGCTGTGTTGCCTATAAATGTAATATTGTAGTTTCCTCCAGTTCGGATCTCCCGACCATCCTTGGACCAGGTTATGTGTATTGGCTGGGCTCCCGTAACGTGACATTCAAAGTCAGCACTTTCTCCAAAAGGCACATCAATAGATTCTGGTTTGGTGTCAAAGACAGGTGCTTGCTTGGGTTCTAGAAGCACAAGAAAACCATGTAATACACCTCACAGAAAAGTTAATACAACACACAGATACCATCACATGCATGAAATGAGAGAGAGGACGCTGTGATCCAGGCAAAACTTCGTAAGCCAACACACCTGCCACTGTGAGCCTAGCACTTGAGGTGGCAGTACCCACAGCATTGGTGGCTGTGCAGGAGTACTGCCCAGTATGATTCATCTCGGTTCGCACCAGCTGCAGCACTGCAACGTTATCTACAAAGGATGTGTGCACATTGTGGTCATCACTTAGCAGTACACCATCTTTGTGCCAAGTGACAGTAATGGGTTCTGAGCCATTGAGCCGACACATAAATTTAAGGGGTAAACCAGCAGGGTGCTCGATGTCCTTTAATTTTCTTGCAAAGGAAGGTGGTCTTTTACGCTCTGGAAGAAAGCAAGTAAAGGATAAGTACATGCCAAGAAGCTATTTTTTTATAGTCTTGTGAGAGAAAAAGAATTTTAGCAAGTGAATATAAAATCATCACCTTGAACGGTTAAGAGAGCCTTTGTAGATGCAGTTCCTACATTGTTTTCTGCCTTGCAGATATATTCTCCACTGTCGCTGCTAACCACTTTGTTGAAAATAAGTGTAGCAACGTTGTCTTTAAAGAACACTTTGTACTCAGGAGTAGACCTGAGTTTTGTATCACCTTTGTACCAAGACACAGTAATTTCTGGTGTTCCAGCAACATGACATTGCAATGTTGTATAATCCCCAACTGACACCTCAAGAGGTTCCAAGCGAGTAACAAAATAGGGAGGTTCTAAAAAAGAGAAGCAATTAGATATGCTCATTGTAATGCCAGGCCTTGGAAAGCATACACTTGAAAAAAAGGCAAGAAAGGGAAGCAAAAGGAGCACACACCTAAGGTAGAGACTACAGCTTCACAAACATCTCTTCCTGCCTCATTTTCAACATGGCAACTATATTCTCCTGCATCTTCTTTGGTGCTGTCAAGTATTTCCAGGATGCAGGATTTCTCTGTGGTGGTGATGCTACACTTCTGAGACTGTGTGATGGTGCGGCCATCCTTCTTCCATGTCACAGAGATGGGCAGGCTGCCTGAGTAAGTACCCTCCAGGATGATGGGCTTGCCAGGCTCCACATACTGATCACTCAGTTTCTTCACAAAGACAGCTGGCTCTAATGAAAGGTAAGAAGTCACAAATGTTGAACATAACATGCCAAAGGGAGAAAAGAAACAATATTTTAAGGTAAATAGATAGATGCCATCTTTACAAACCTTTTACTGTAAGGTGTGTTGTACAATTTGCCCTGCCAGCATCATTAGTCACTAGACAAGTATACTCTCCACTTTGGGGAGGAATTACATCAAACAACTCAAGCTCCACAATGGACTCCTCCAAGTAGATATTGCATTTGTCCCCTGGCACAAGTTCATTGGCCCCTCGAAACCAATTGACCTTAAAAGGAGGAGTTCCTCTGACAACGCATGTGAAAGTGATGCTTGTGCCTGGCAATACATCCAGAGGCTCTGGCATCCTCTCAAAAGAAGGTGGCTCTAAACATACGAGAAAAAGACAGGTAAGACAGGTTGCTGCAGCATAACTCTAGTATTCCCACACACCTATTGAAGATAAAGAGCAAAATCTTTATTTTTCAGTCAATAATTTTCCCCAAGAATATTTACAAGAGGCTGCAGGCAATTTCAAGAGAGAAAGAGAAAACAACAGTTCAGAAAGCTTATGACCATCATATACTGACCTTGTACGGTCAATACAGCACTGCATTCATCTGAACCAGCCATGTTTGTAGCTTTGCAGGTGTAGGTTCCAGTATCGGAGTTACTCAGTGAATTAACTTCTAAAACACAAAGGTTATCTGAAAAGGAGATTTGATGTTTTTCTCCATTGACTAACTTAAGTCCATTTTGGAACCAGGCAACAGAAATAGGAGGTGAACCTGACACTTTACATTCCAGCAGTGCTGAGGAACCCAGAACACAAGGGGTTTCCTTTAGTTTTCTCGTGAAAGAAGGAGGAATGATTCGATCTGTGTAAGAAAACATAATAAATCCAAGGTTAGAGAGAAAATGAAGAAAGGAATGGAAGAAAGGAGAGAGAACAAGACCAAAGAAAAGCTTTTGTAAAAGATAGAAGACAAGATACCCAACCAACCTAAAACATCAACTGATGCTGTGCAACTGCTTTTCCCCACGTCATTTTGCACTGCAAAAGTGTACAGTCCACCATCTTCCTTTTCTGTATCCATAATTTTAAGTGTAGATACATTATTGAGAAAAGTGATCTTGTATTTTTGGCTGCTGGTCAGCTCTTTGCCATCCTTGAACCACCCAGTGGAAAGCTGTGGTGTGCCTGCCACTTTGCACTCCAAAGTACAGGCATCTCCTATGGTAACTCTCATTGGCTCTGCTTTCTCTACAATGACTGCAGGCTCTGGAAAGAGAGATGGATAACATGTATGGTGAAAACAGGATTTGATTAGTACTAGCTGTAAGTATTATCGCACTATGAGATGGAGTTTACCCATTTGATACTAAGGATTTTTCACTTTGTTGGAGTGTAGAATTTTTTCAGCTGGTGGTTTTTTTTTCCCCCCATCCTTTATTCTACCCTAAACAGGAAATTTCAGATGCTCTACAAAATGAACTGAAAATATTTTAATCTTCTAGGAGAAAACTGCCACTGCTTGTCCCTGAGCACAAGACATAACTTAAAAATTCAGTGCAGAGTGGTTCCTTTTACCCCATCCTTGAACAACTGGCAATATGGAACCTGTTTCTTGGGGAGAGAAGGATTCTCTGCTGTTTTGATTGGTTTGAACTCGGGGCATAAGCAGAGCATACAGCTGACACTAAATAGCCAAGTTTCTAACTTTTAAAAGAGACTTTCTTGTGCATGTACCAACCTAGAATAGTTAAGGTAGCCATACACTCGCGACTTCCAGCATCATTTCTGATCTGACAGGTGTATTTTCCAGCACTGCTTGTCTCTGTGCGCACAAAGTGTAAAGTTGCAACATTTTCCATAAATGTGATCTTTGTGTTTTCACTTTCTCTAATAACTTCCTCTTTGTCTTTCAGCCACTGCACAGAAATTGGCTGGGAGCCCTCCACTCTTGCTTGCAGCTCTACTGGTTCACCAACCACAACAGTCATGCTGTTTATTTTAGTCAAGAATTTTGGTGGTTCTGAAGAAGAAATATGCAGTTACAGTAAATACTCACAGTGTTTGTGTAAAGAGCAATGCAGTGCCATTGGGAGCACTGCAGAAGGCATGTGTACCAGTACTTTACCTTTCAGCTTCACAGTGCAAAAACAAGTGTCGCTTCCTACGTCGTTCTGTGCTTTGCACTGATATTCACCAACATCTGCAGCTTCAACATTAAGAATGCGAACACTTGTATGGTAGTTTTTGGCTGTAACCTTGTATTTCTTACTACTGCGGATTTGTCTCCTGTCTTTGTACCAGGCAACGTCAAATGGAGGTGTTCCTGAAATCTCACATTCCAGGCTAACCTCAGATCCTTTGACAATGTCTACTGGAGAGGGTTTCCTGCTAAAGACAGGAGGTTCTAACAAGGGAAGAAAGGAACATTTTTAGAAAGGAGTCTGGAGCTACTTGACCATCAAACAGTTTACTTATACCAGCTTCTAAATAATGAGACTTCTGAGAACATCTATACAGTGGGCAAAGACTTCCCTCATTTTCTGGTCACATTATGAATTTGCACACAGGTGAGCATTCAGAGCCCTTAGCTTCACTGTGTAAAAGGTAAACAGAGGGGTGACCCTTGGCAGAGAGGGTACAGGCCTAATTTAGTTGGCAGTTGTCTCCCAGACACAGTGTAAAACTGACACTAGTCAGTTTATGTCTGTTCTTTTTAATTCACATTTCAGCCCCTTTATACAGCAATCCCCACTATTTCTGTCTTGGATATTTAAAAATAGAAGTGGGGAACAACTAGCTTAGAACTCTTCTGCACTAAGAACATCATCTCTCTTGTTCAGGCACTGGCAGAAAGGATAAGGGGGCATCAAGAAACAAACATGACATGAAGGAAAGGGCAGTCCTGGAATAAGAAATTATACTCATGTTCCTGTGGATTTCCAAGGGATACAACCACCGGGGAAAAATAGGATGCGGTCAGAGGACACGAGAATGCTAACCTTTCACTGTGACTTTGGTGCTACAGCTGGCCTTGCCAGCAGGGTTGTGAGCTTCACAGATGTAGTCACCGCTCTCATCAGTACTGAGATGATTCATTTCAAGCACAGCCACAGTGTCAATGAATGATGTCCGGAACTTTTCACTGGCAACAATTTCATGGTCGTTTCTGAACCACACTACTTTCATCTCTGGAGATCCACTTATTTTGCACTCAAGCCGGGTTGAGTCACCCTGCTTGACTACTTTTGCCGCCTCTAGCTTCTTAGCAAACTTGGGTGGTTCTGAAAAACCAAAAGAGTGGGGTCAGAAAGGTCTGAATTAATGCTGGAAAGAAAATATGGGGGAAAAGAGCCAGACTGTGGGTTGCAAGCATAAGATAGGGAATTCACTTGCCAGCGTATCAAAGAGCACCAGGATGGGCTTGGCAAAAAGAAAAGAGGAGAAAGAGACAAAAAGACTGCAACACATCAAGAAAGAGTGCACACCTGTTACCATCAATGTTGTGGTGCAAGAGTCACTGCCAACGTCGTTTGAAACGTGGCAAGTGTAGTGCCCACTCCTAGATGTATCCACTGAATAGAGGGTTAAGAACCCAGCTGAACCTTCAATCCCAATGAAACAAGTTGGACCAGATACAAGTTCTAAATCTTCTTTGAACCACTTTACTGTAAAGGGTGGTGTTCCTTTTAGTGTGGCCTTAAACTCCACTGTGGAATCTGGGATGGCTTGTTGGCTTTCAGGTTTTACTAAGAAGCTTGGTGGCTCTGGAGTTTTTAAGAAAAAGAAATATTCAGTTACATCAGAAATGTCTAAGAATGAAGAAAATTAGTGAGGCAAGCATGGAGACCAAGTTTTTAGTATTAATATTAAGATGTATAAGAGTGTTACATTAGGATAAGATTTAAGATACTTTCCCAGCATCTATCATACATAAGAAGTAGTAAAAGAGTTTCAAACCTTTCACGGTCAGGACAGCACTGCAAGAATCGCTTCCAGCAACATTAGAGACACTGCATGTGTAATTTGCACTGTCAGCCAGCTCTAGATTAGCAATCTCAAGTGACATAGTGTTCTCATGGCACAGACTTCTATATTTTGCACTGTCAGTTATCTCTTTTCCATCCTTAAACCATTTTGCAACAATGGGGAGTGACCCAGAGACTTTGCACTCCATTTGAATAGAAGATCCCAGAACGGTATCCTTTTTGGTTAGCTTTTTGATAAATACAGGAGGAATTGATTGATCTGCCCAACACAAAAAATGGCAAAAACACACTGGTTAACTTTTTGCTTAACTTTCACAGAAATTACTATTTTTTTCATTCCCTCCCTGCTGGATTGGCAAATTTGCCATATGTCAATACAAACCTAGAACAGTCAGAACAGCTTCACAGGTGCTACTTCCAAAGTCATTTTCAACCTTAAAACTGTATGTACCACTATCTTCCTTTGATACAGGTTCAATTCTGAAACTGGCCACATTGTTTTCAAAGCTCATTGTGTAGTATCTACTGGGCAGGAGTTGTTTGCCATCTTTGTACCATCTTATTCGGAGCTCTGGTGTCCCAGCCACAGTACACTCCAAAGTCACGGGGTCTTTTTCAGTGACTTTAAGCGACTTAGCCTTTTCTATGATCCGTGCAGGCTCTGAGGTATAAAGAGTATAAAAATGGCAGTTAGCTACATAGATAGGAGACTGACTTTCTAAATACTCATCGAGGCCACACCTTGTACACACCTTGTACAAAAAGCAAGGCAAAACACTTCTCCACGCCGGATTCATTCTTTGCCTGACAGGTGTACCTCCCTCTGTGGCTGAGGTCAACATTAGCAAGCTTCAGTGTGGCCACATTTTTCTCAAAGGTAATACGGTGGTGCTCATCATCTTCTAGTATTTTCTCATCTTTTATCCATGACACAGATAAGGGTTGAGCACCTGCTACGACGCACTCAAAGAATGCATCACCTTTCAAAATACTAGTGATGTTCTCCAGCTTCTTGATGAAGGATGGTGGTTCTGTTGTGTGAGTTTTGTTTGGAAGAGAAGTCATGGAAAGGGAAGAGGGGAAAGAGAGATCATATAAAGTAATCCTAGTCACTGCAGTTTAGATAGGGGTTATATTATTTGAGGTATGCCTCCTAGAGGACTGACCTTTCAAGCCGAGTCTTGTGCTGCAAGAACAGCTCCCACCTTCATTTGATATAATACACTGATATTCACCAACATCCGAGACATCACAGTTAGTCACATTAAGAGTAAATACTGATTCTTTGGAGGAGATGGCGTATTTCTTGCTGCTGAACATCTCTTTATTGTTCTTCAGCCACTTCACCTCAAATGGTGGAGTACCAGTCACCTCACACTCTAGTGTGGCCTCTGAACCCTTCACTACCTTGGTAGGACTCAACTCCCGAACAAAGGTTGGAGGCTCTATAAAGGAGAGGATAGTAACCTTCAGTAGACAGTGACCTTACATAGCTTTGAGGGCAGAAGAAGTATCTCCTACTTCCTCACCCCAGATATGTGACATAGTTGACAAGATGTTCAAAACCAACCTTTTACTTTCAGCTCGACACTGCAGCTCTCACTACCTGCGTCATTATGGGCTTCGCAAACATAGATCCCACTATCCACTACTCTGGCTTGAGTGACTTTCAAAGTGGCTAATCCATCTATGAAGGACATGTCGTACTTGGCTTGGTCAGTCACTTCATTCCCATCCAGGTACCATGTAATGTGGATCTCTGGTGTGCCTACTACCTGGCACTCGAAAGTGGTTGACTGTCCTTCACGCAAAGCTACTACAGAAGTTGGCATCTGAATAAATCTGGGGGGCTCTAGAAGACGGACAGAGAAGTTGAGGTTTTATAATATTTAAGGTGGGAATAAAACACAGAATTTAAAAAAAATTAAAAGGTTTCCTCCCCCTCCCACCAAAACTGCACAGAAAAATCAGAACCAAAAAAATGAGTTTTGGTTGCACACCTTTTACAAAGAGAGTTGCCTTGCAAGTTGCAGTCCCCACATCATTGCTTATCTGACAAGTGTAGTTCCCAGAATCAGATGTCCTAGCTGAGAAGAGTTCCAGTACACTAGATGTGTCATCCTTCCAGACAGATCGATTGGCTCCAGACAGGAGCTCCTGGCTGTCTTTAAACCACTTTATCTGCAGAGGAGTAGACCCTTTCACCAGTGCTTTGAACTGAACCCTAGCATTGGGCACAACCTCTTGAGACTGGGGTTTTTCCACAAAATATGGTGGTTCTATAACATGCAAAAAGGAAGAAAGGGGATTACTCTGAGACAGGAGAATCCAAAATTATGAATGAGAGACGTAACACAAGACAAAGAGGGAACTCAAACCTTTGACTGTTAAGAATCCACTGCATTGGTTGCTTCCTGCTTTATTTGTTGCTTCACAGGTGTAAGAGCCACTGTCTGTGCCTTCAAGTTTATTTATTTCCAGAAAGGCAGTATTATCGTGGAAAGAGTATTTGTGCTTTTCACTTGCTGTTATTTCTTGGCCGTCCTTGTACCACTGGATACTTATAGGATGTGAACCAGACACTATGCACTCCAGGTGGACAAAAGACCCCTTAATGCTGTCCATTTTCTTGAGTTTTTTAGTGAATTTAGGTGGTATAATGAGATCTATCCAAGACAGAGTAAAAAGACAAAGTATGAAATTCAGCCTTGGCTGTGGCAGATGTCAGCTCAGGGGAAAATACTTTGTATCTAAAAACAATGGTAAGAGAAAGCCCATACACACCTAGGACATTAATGTTGGCAGAACAGCTACTGCTCCCAACATCATTGTGAACCTCAAAAATGTATTCTCCACTATCTCTCTTTTCTGCATGAAGCACCTTTAGGGCTGAGACAGTATCTGTAACACTGATCTTATATTTTGGGCCTAATGTCAGTTCCTTGCCATCTTTGAACCATTTGGATGTAATAGGTTTTGTTCCAGAAAATTTACACTGCAAGGTTGCTGGGTCTCCCTCAGTCACATCTATTGACACAGCCTTGTCCACAATTGTAGCAGGTTCTGTTGTAAACAAGGAGATAGAGTGTTAAGAACATCTGCAAAAATCACAAAGGAACCATCTGAGATCACTGCAAGGCCTCAGAGTAAGACCAACCTTTGACAGTCAGCAGAGCAGAACATCTCTGAATTCCTGCATCATTTTTAGCCTGACAGAAATATTTCCCATCATGTTTCAGCTCAATAGATCTCACCAGAAGAGTGGCAACATTGTTCACAAAGGTCATTTTGATATTGCTGTCTTCAATCACTTCATCATTGTCTTTCAACCAGGACACAGTGATGGGCAAGGAGCCTTTAACAGCAGCCTGAAACACAACTGTTCCCCCTCGAAGGGAACTAATGTTTTCTATCCTCTTCAGAAATTGTGGAGGCTCTGGCAGGAAGAAAGCGGGTATATAAGTACGGGTTTGGCGCGTAACAGTGTGGCATAGACACCACACTGGGCTAAGAACATACTAGTGTGTTCTACACCTTGCACTAACCTTTCAGTGTGACCTCTGAACTGCAGAGGCAGCTCCCAACATCGTTTGTTACTCTACACTGATACTCGCCAACATCAGAAGCATCAAACCTGAAAACGTGGAGACTAATCAAAGATTTTTCTATGGTTATTCTGTGCTTCTTACTGCTCCGCACAGGTTTATCATCTTTCACCCAGAACACTTCAAAGGGAGGTGTGCCAAGCACCTCGCACTCCAAAACCACATCAGAATCCTTCAAGATTTCCATGGGTTGAAACTCCTTGCTAAAATAAGGTGACTCTACAGTGCAAAAAGAGAGTGCAATTGCATTAGTCATACTCTTGAAGCCTATAACACTGTACTGAGTTTAAAGAGACAAACTGTGTGGCTGGATGTCACACACACCTTTGACTGTAACAACACTACTGCAAATATCTTTTCCAGCATCATTTTTGGCCTCGCAAATGTACTCTCCACTGTCTTCAGTATCAACTTCTGAAACATGGAGTATTGCCAAAGATTTCGAAAGAGACATCCTGTATTTGTCACTCTCTTTTAGCTCTCTATCGTCCTTGAACCAGGTGATTTTAATCTCAGGAGTACCAGTGACTTCACAGCTCAGCTCTGCATATCCACCTTTCTTTATAAGATGGGTTGGCTCTAGCTTCTCCTTGAAGGCAGCAGGTTCTGTGGATTTAAGAAGAGTGTTCAGGACAAAGAAGTCAGGAAAGAGTGACACTGGGTCAATCCAGCAGCTAGAATTTTAAAAGAGAGTGAAAATGCAAACCTTTTACAAACAAGTTTGCACTGCATGTTACTGAACCGGCTACATTGGAGACTTTGCAGGTGTATTTTCCAGAATCGGTTGGTTTGACCGCATAAAGCTCCAAGTAACTTGCTAATGCTTCTGTCATAATGTAGCAGGCTCCTCCTGTCACCAGCTCAGTATCATCTTTAAACCATTTCACTGTCAGTGGCGTTGTGCCTTTAAAAGTGCCTTTGAAATGGACGGTTGATGCAGGCAGTACATCTTGAGACTCTGGTTCTACTGTGAAGCTGGGTGGCTCTAGATTGCATTGAAAGGAAAAAATTTTCAAGAGTAAGACACATGGCCTGCATTTTGGGAAAGAAAAATATTATCACATGAAAAGCAAAATTTCAAGAAAAGTGAAACAAATAGCCAAACCTTTTATAAACAAAGTACTACTGCTCTCTTTGCTACCAGCAGAGTTTGTGGCTCTGCAAATGTAGACCCCAGCATCACTTGCATCTAGGTGTTTTATTTCCAACGACGCTGAGCCTTCTGTAAAGTGTACTGTGTACTTTGCACTTGAAGTGATCTCAGTGTCCTGTTTGAACCAAGAGACCGTCATTGGAAGAGAACCTGAAATTTTGCAGTCTAGGCGGCACGAGGTGCTAATGATGCTGTCAATATTCTTCAGGGGTTTAGTAAAGAAGGGAGGGAGAGTGCGATCTGTTGAGAGTGAAAAAAATGACAGAAACAAACACATGAGCAAAACAGGCCTGGTCTTCTGCTTCTGGCTCTGTTGGGTGCAGAGCAGAGCAACAGGGCTCTTTTCAGAGGGTCAGTACCAACCTAGCACAGTGAAGCTGGTAGTACAAGAACTGATGCCCACGTCGTTGGATATCTCAAAGGTGTATTCGCCACTGTCCTGCATTTCAGTGGCATAAAACTTGAGCTGGGCAATATTATTTTTGAAGCTGATCCTATATTTTTTGCTGGTAGGGAGTGGCCTTCCATCTTTGAACCATTTGGTTTTCAGCTCTGGAGTACCTGTGACAGTGTACTCCAAAATAGCTGGTTCCCCTGCTGTAACCTGGATCACTTCAGCTTTTTCAATTATTTTAGCAGGTTCTACAACAGAATTAAACAACTCATGTTAAGGACAAAAGGAAATTATCTTCCTCTCAAGTGGGAGACTGTGGGGATCACAGCACTTCTCCACTAACCTTTCACTGCTAGTTCACCAAAGCAGGACTGACTTCCTGCATCGTTCTCAGCCACACAGGTATATTTGCCACCAGAGCTCAGCTGGACACCAGTAATCTGCAGCGTTGCTAGACCATGATCAAATGTCACTCTCACATTGTTATCATCTTTAATAATGTCTTTGCCCTTCATCCACATCACAGAAATAGGCTCTGACCCTTTCACCACGGCTTGTAGTGTAATACTATCTCCAGCCAGAGCTGTCACATTTTCAATTTTCTTAACAAAAGATGGTGGTTCTAGTTCAAAGAAGAGAGAGAAGAAAAAAATACTCATCTGCTACCCATGAAATCTGCTACTTCAAGACAGTTTTGTAAGACAGTAGGTGCAGTACATTGTCGCAATTCAACAAAAGAGCAGGCAAGTAGAAGAGGTGCATTCTCCAGCTGGGAGCTAATGCACGGCCCTTTAATCTCAATGTCCTTCATATTCACAGGTTTTAGGTCAGACAAGAGTTAAGATACGCAAAGAATTTTAAGAGAAGGTACTCTCCCTCCCCATTCTCCCCAGCCACCCACAAATCCCAAGAAAAGACATTTTAAGAAACAAGAGGTTTTTGCCAATCCCTTCAGTAAGTGGAGTTTTCTCTCTCCCACTGACCTTTCAAGATGTATGTGGCACTGCACATGCACTTCCCAACTTCATTAGCTATCACACACTCGTATTCACCGACATCTGCACTATTAAATGAGGACACCTCCAGAGAAATAACAGCTTTCTGAGAGGTCAACCTGTATTTTTTACTACTGCGAATCTGTTTCTTGTCTTTGTACCAGCTAATCTCAAATGGTCCAGTGCCAGCAACCTCACACTGAAGAATGGGGTTTGTTCCCTTCACTACCTCTGCAGGTTCAAGTGTTCGGATGAAAGACGGAGGCTCTAAAAAAGCAGCAAGAAAGAATTAGTCAACCATGCTGAAAAAAATGGAAATGGAGGTTTTTTTCTCAAGAATGTGACTGGCAGCAACAAGAAGGACAGACCTTTGACAACCACTTCAGTGGTGCAGCTGTCACTTCCAACTTCATTTACAGCTTCACATGAGTAGGTTCCACTGTCATCAACTTTCATCTCCAAAATATCTAACACAGCCACAGAATTGACAAAAGACATCCTGTGTATGTTGCTTTCATGGATTTCCTTATTGTTCTTAAACCAAGTAACCTGGATTTCAGGAGACCCTTTGATTTTGCATTGAAGGCGTGCAGAGTCACCTGGGGTCAGTAAATAAGATGGATCGACCTTCTTCACAAAAGATGGTGGTTCTAAAAATGGGAAAAGGGAAGAGACAGGAAGAGATGGTAAACCAGGGAAGAATAGGGAAAAGGAAAGGGTAAGGAAAGGGAAAAGGAAGAGGAAAAGGAAAACAGGAAAGAACGCTGAAATATAAAGCTTTGAAAGATTGGTTCCTTGAACAAACACAAAATATCTTCAAAAGAGACCAGCATAATCTTCGTTGAGCTGCAGCTCCTGTGGTTCTGCTTGCCCTCTTTGTTCATCTCTCCTCTGCATGCAGGAGCAATTCTTGCATTTCTCTGGTGAAAGAAATATTGAAGTAACACACGGTGCACTGAAAGGCAGCAGGGGAAATGAGTTAGAAGGCAATGGACAGTGTACCGGGTCTGAGAAGAATTTGATACAATTCCAGTCCAAAGAAGTATTTTGCCTGAAAAAGAAGAAATGGGGAACCCAAGAAGAGGAAAGGTAAAAGGGGTGTAGAACTGTCTTACCTCTGACTGTGACGCTGGCAGAAGAGGAGCTGCTTCCTGCCTCATTTGTGGCAGTGCACACATAATGGCCTGAATCCTTGAGTTTAGCCAGAGGAATCTCAAGTGAGGCTATCTTGTCTTCAAAGTAAATCTTATAATCTTTGCCTGGAGGGATTTTGTTTCCGTCTTTTGTCCACCCTACAGTTACTTTCCTGTCTTCATCTACCTGACATTCAAGACGTATTTTTTTATTAACTGCTGACTGCACTGACTGTAACACTTTAATGAAGTGGGGCTTGTCTATAATGACCATTTCAGCCTGGCAAATATCAGCCCCAAACTTGTTGGAAGCCTTGCACGTGTAAACCCCTCTGTCACTGGTGGTGAGAAGGGAAATTTCTAAAACATGTTTATTTTCTGCTTTGGAGATTTTATGGTGGTCTGAAGGCGAAATGGTTGTGCCATCTTTCTGCCAGGTGATGTCGATGACTGGAGTGCCCAAAACAGTACACAGGAACTTGGCACTTTTGCCCACAAAAGTAGTGATAGATTCAGGTCTGGTAAGAAACGTTGGCGGAAATGCTTCTGCAAAACAAAGGGGTTCAGTGTTATCCAGAGGTGAGGAACAGAGCCTATGCTCTATTTGCCAGGGACAGAGAGCAAGAGAGGCTGGACACTCTTAAGCAAAAGAAACCAGCAGTAAAGGGGATAAGAGGCATTAAAGATGATAAATTTTGGCTTTTGGTTTTGTACTTCTTCAGTCTATGTATTGCTCCAGAGCTTGAAGGCATTGTGCACCTCTGGACCAATATATGAACTAAATGAAAATAAACCAAAACCCAGAACTTCCTCCTCCAAGACTGACATGCTTGCTCACCCTTCTCTCAAGACGGGTCAATTTGCACACATTTCACAGTTCATGCATCTTATGTTAGTCTCTAGCAGCTAGCACTTTGCAAAGACCACATAAAGACTCCTCCCACAAAGAGAAAAGTCAGAGTAAAAAAAAAATAAAAAATCATCATACACTGAGTGCCCAAACGACAGTGGTTTGATTTTTGGTTTGTTTTGTTGTTGTGGGGTGGTTTTCTTGGGTTTTTTGGGGTTTTTTGCTGCTGTTTAAAGAAAGAAAAAAGAATTGTATAGCCCTCAATAGAGAAAAAGTTTGCAAACTGAACCCTTCAAACCCTCTTTCGCTTGCTTAAGAAGATCTATTTGCCCAGTCACAGAGTTCCCCTTTGGCCACACCACAAAGATATTCAGGTATGCAGAGATGCATAACCTGTGTCGCAAAAATAGTCGCAGGATAAATATAGGGCGCTAGGATAATTGCACAGAGACTATTACACCAAGAAATCAGATTTAAAAGTGTTATCTCTTGTGGTCTGGAAGTTAATTAAACCTTCCTCAAGAATGCATTCACAAAGAAATCTTATTCTGTTGACAATATAGTTCCTCCTGCTCTCTTTCCCTTTCTTTCTTCCCCTCTGAAACTTTTCACACCGATTCCCTTTTTCTATGTACAGAAAGCACCCGAAAGCAGTGTTCTCAAAAGTTATTCCTTCTCTATGCTTATGCCCGCCAAAATTAGGTATGGATTATGTGTTATAATGGCAATCAAGAACCCTAGTGTTAAGTATAGAGTGAAAGCATTACAACACGCCAAGATATTTTATAAAGAAGCAGCACTTGAAAGTCTGTACTTACCAGTTACTGTTAAAACAGCTGTAGAGCTTACACTGCCGTGCTGGTTGGAAGCCTTACAGCTATATTCTCCACAGTCAACAACTTGAGGCCTCGGGATCTCCAGCGTAGAGAGGTAGTTGGAAGTGCGAATGGAGTATTTGTCCCCATCATATATCTCTCGTCCGGCTTTGTACCACTGGAACTTGACATTGGGAGCCATCTCCACCTCACAAGTAAACTTGGCCACGTGATTTACAGCCACTTCCAGGGGTTCGAGCCTTCTCCTCAGGATAGGTGCAACTGAAATCAGAAGCAGAGAGTAAGTCAAAATGCTGCATGCTGACATTCTGAAAAACAACAGTGAAGTGACTGACTGAAAATAAAAAAAAGGAAAAGGTGACATATTTACAATTCACATAAAGTGACTGTAAAAGAGAAAATATCTGTAGGAAATTAAAGCAGCACTAGGCTCAGTGGACAGACAGGCTTATGGTGCACAATGACTTCAGGAAACACTGTGGTGATACTGGAAAAACAAAGCGGAATAGCAATGCACAATAGCTGGGACATAAACATATAGTACACAATCCTGGAGTTGTGAGAAATTATGGTGTGAATGAGAAACTGTGGTGAATCTGTGAAGTGACTCTAAGGAGTGAGAGAGGGTGCAGTAGTGGGAAAAATGGGAAGAGTAGGTCCATTTCCCAGGCAACAATGGGAGAAGTGGTTGAGATCGAAATACAGCTTTGTCCTGACCATGCTTGTGCAATGAAGCAACAAAGTTCCTGACCAAAGACTGGGGTAATGGAAGTGAGAGGCTTTGCAATGTGGATAAAGGAGACCATCAATCCAGAGAGAGAAAGGGAGCCTCTGATTAGTGGCATGATGGTATTAATATAGTATCTGTATCTAAAGATACAGACACAGTAGGGCAGGTTCATTAGTAGAGAAGTGTGTTAAAAAGACAGTGTTTTATCCCCATAATCCAACCTCTTTTAACAACTGTGAGTTTTGCTGCTGTTGCTCTTTTTCCACCTTGATTCAGCGCCTCACAGGTGTACTCTCCTTGGTGAATCTCCCCACACACTTTGTTTATTACTAGTGTGTACGTGTCCTGATCTTGCAAACACTTGAATTTGTTGCCTGAAGATACCAGTTCACCCTCAAAGTACCAGTTCACCTCTCTGACATTTGTTATGACACACACCAGCCTGACACTCTCCTCTTCCTCCACAACAGTGTCAACCAGTTTGCTGTGTATTGTGGGACAACTTCCTTTGTCCAGCTCAGCCTGTGACTTCCCAGCTCTAGTTTCCAGACCCTCTCTGCCCTCTTCCTCACATATTTCTTCCCTTTTCTCTTTCCTTTTTGATATTTCTGTGGGTGTCTCCGTGGGAAGACCTGCAGGGGCTACACCAGCAGTGGCTACAGCTGCACCCATATCCTTGATTTGACCACACAGAGTCACAGTGTTGATTACTTGTGCAGACAAAGATTGCTCCAGGGGTATTTCTGCCTCCACAGTCCTCTTGGCCTGCTGGGGCTCCAACTCAGAGGTTTCATCATAGGATTTTCCTGAGAGAAGTGGACTGGGATATAATGGAAATGCTTTGGATTTTTCATCTGTCAAGAGATGTTTGTCTTCACAAAGAGAACAAAAAGCCTCCTTCAAAACTGTTTCCAGATCAGCTGTCTGAATGTTGACTTCTCCCAAGGAGACTAGGATTTCTAGGGGATTGCATCCTCCTGCGGTCACAGCATAGGTGCAAAAGGTATGTTTATTCTCCTGGGTGATGTTTATTGTTTGAACTTCAACATTTTCTTGATCAGCCAACCATTCTGAAAACAAGAGGTTTTTCTCACTTACCACTGCAGCTTTCAGTGCGTGTTTAATTTGAGACTTTATGTCTAAGTTGCATCGCTTGGGAACCAGAGTAGTGAGCTGCCTATCTTGGCTGAGGACTTGGCTGGGCTGGAGCTGGTCGGAGTACATTGTTTCATGGAGTTGTCTTTCTGCTGCTTTCCACTTCCTAAGTGGGCTGGAAAGATCAACAACATGCCCCTCCTCCAGGACCTGGTTTTCTTCTAGCAACAAGGGAAATCTCACAGCCTGTCCCTCCTGTATTCTTGCAGCAAAATCTTCCTCTGCTGTTTCCAGGGAAGAAATGTTCTCCAGAGGGACAGCTTGCCCCCCAGTGAAGGCCAATTCAGAGGGAAATGTGGGTTCAGCCTTCAGCTCACCTTGTGTTGCCTGAAAGCCCTCAAGGACTTGGATTTGGTCACCATCTATGGCATAGCTCTCAGTGGTGCTTGACACCTGTAGGAGGGCTTGAGAAGCCTCTGTCTTCAGAGCAGCCAGTTGCTCTGTTGCCTTGGGGATGACTTTCTCTTTGAGCAAGGGTATCTGTGCAGCTACAGTCCCAAGGGAGCCTGGCAGTTGTGGCTCCATTGTTGCTGCAGGTACCACACCTTGGAGGCCATGTGGGAGGTTTTGCAGTGGTTCTGCCAGAAGCCTGCCGCTCTCTTGGTTTATGGTGACTTGGGTGAGCACCTCTTCAACACTCTGCACAGCCAGACAGGTTGGTGGCAAGCCAGGCAAGACATCCTCCCTGGGCAACACATGCACTGCCTGGCTCAGCTGGAGCTGAAGGAGGGCTGGAGGCTCCCTCAGGGCCTCAAGACTGAGTGCTCCTTCCAGGGCAGGAAGCTCCCCAGCCTCCTCGTAGGAGATGGGGCTTTGGTCCTCTGCCACTGCGGAGTGCTGCAAGGCTGGACTCTGCCTGCACACAGCATGCTCCTTGGGCAGCATAAGGAGCTCAACAGAGCACGTGGCCTCACCCAGAGCACTCCACGCTCTGCATGTGTAGAGCCCAGCGTCCTCCTCCATGCAGTCCCACACTGTCAGGGAGCCTGAGCCATCAGGGTGGTGAGTTATGGAATGACGAGCGTCAGAGAAGAGCTGCACACCCTCCTTGAACCACAGTACGACAGGGCAAGGCTTCCCTGCCACTGTGTACTCAAAGACTGCGGTGGAGCCCGGGGCACACTGCACACTGTCCGGCTCCTTGGCAAAGCAAGGGAATCCTGGTACCCGCTGCCGCACCTGGAGGTGGGCGCTGCATGTGCTCTCACCGTGCACATTGCTGGCCGCACATGTGTACTTGCCCTCATCCTGCACATCCGCATGTGGGAGGATGAGGCTGTGATCATTGCCAGCAAACACTAACTTACAGTCCATGGATGGCGTAATCTTCATGCTGTTGAAAAACCACTCAATTCTGGGGGTGGGGCTGCCAGTAACAGTAACAGAGAGCCTAGCTACGTCTCCCTGCCAGACTTCAACATTGGACACCTGTTGGAGGAAAACAGGGGCTTTGCCCTCCTCCTCCATTTTCATCTTTTCTTTGCTGACATAAACTGGTTTTCCAGGCTCAAATTCAAGTATTTTCTCTCTATCAGGCAACTGAAGGCCGCTGCTGTAGCCTTCATTTCTTCCTTCCTCAGAAGAGGCAATAAGAGACCTAGCGATGTCTGTATGGAAAAAAATTGTTCAGTTTTACTAGAATATTTATGAGAACACTCACAGATAGCAATAAACAGTGTTAGGGCAACTATTTTTTCTACAGCTAGAGGCTTTCCCAATACTGTACAACAGCTAGCAATGAGCATAAGGTCCCCTTGCTGTCAAATACACACCTACCAAAACCAGTAAGACATGCTGTACTGTCAGGTTACTTAGGAACTTCTTATCTGGATCAGCATGGGTCTCTCTTTAAACCTGACATCACAGTATGGGTTAGGAATACCCATCAGGGCGCACTGTGCAAGGATCAATCAAGCAACATTGATGAATTTCACAGGTATAATTAAAGTGGTATGTGTCATACATACTTGTATGTACACCTATGCAAACAAGTAGAGCAGAACAGTGTTAAGACCCCGATTTAATGCAAAATACCAAGAAAAAAGCAGAATGCCAGAATAAGAATTGAAAAAAACCCCAAGAACAAAAAAACCAACAAAACAACCAACAGACCTACAAGCTTTTCAGCACACTGACTTTCCTTCTGATGCATAGCCTATTTCTTTAAACTCTGTCTTTTGCCTAATACACCAAGAGATTACCTCTCCCTTACCAGCTTTGTCCTGTTTTTGTCATTAGACCCTTAAGTTTACGCATCATTATTATGAAAATCACAAGCCTTCACCCTTGATTTAATATCATTGATTTAAATTTCTGCTTTTCAACTCCTCCCTGTCACAATGTGCTATATAAAAAATACCAGAATAACAGAGAAAAGGAGGACAGAGCACTTTAAAATTTTTCTTTTTCTTGCCTTTGTGAAGTTATACATATATGTGTTGGACCACTCTGGTTCCAATTCTGATTTAAAAATGAGAGGAAGCAGAGGTCAAGAACAGGCCATTCTCTGCAGATGCTTGACAACAGAAACATCTGTGAAATCTGAGGCTTCCAGGAATAAAACAAGCAATCCATGAAAAACATGATGCAAAGAAAATCTTGGAAATCAAATACTCTTGTCCTCACTGAGTCAAGTTTTCTCATTTAAGGCCAACAGTATTTGACATGGAATGATATGAGTTTATAAAAAGAATAAGTGTGAGTGGATAAATGTCTCTGGACACTGTAATGGGGAACCTTGATAAGCTTCTCAATTGCAGTGCATTAAATTTAGAAACTTATTCAGGGACAATAATTTTTGCTGCACTCCAACAAAAAGGAACAGACTGTGTCACACCAAATTCTTTCTCATTAGTTTGGAAATTATTAGTCTTGTCACTAATGCCAGAATGTAAATGACATAGCACAGTGCATACAATGATTAATTGCAGACAAGAGATGCTTAGGTAAAAAACGAAGATTACTTCAGTATTGCTTACCAACCTTTTAAAGCAGTAATAAATTGTGCAAGTGAATTTGAGAATGAGTGACAGAATTTTGCCCATAAAACATAAATGCATGAAATATAAAAATTTCAGAATGAAACCCTTGCTAATACATGAGATTGGTTTATAACAGGAGTGTGGCAAAAATTAATGCAGTTTTGTGTGTTCCTGAATATTTATGACAGAAAAACTATGCAGATTCTTTTTTGTATTTTAGATATGTCTGTAAAATTAATAAAGCACAAGAAGCGATGGACTTAAACCATTTACATGTTTATTTCACAAATTCACCATACATGTTGACATTCAATACACATTGATGACAAACAAATACAATTCATCCTTTTTCTTAAATACTTGTTTTATAGAAATGAAGACAACATTAAACCTGAAAATAAAATTGTGAGCTTTTTGATGCCTATGAAAGCACAAAATTCTGAAGAGAGATAGTCAAGTTATACTGGTTGCCCCACAGGAAGTTCATTCCAACCTAGGATTACTCCACATTAAATAATTGCAAGTTAGGTGAGACTTATTGCTCCATAAGCACATTATCATGCTCCTGGTTAATGTATGAAACTTAAAGCAAGACTTTCAAACTTACAAAAACCACAAACACCACTACACAGGTAGAGATAAAGATGCTTGGCCATGTATTTCAGATGTGAACGTGAACTTGGATCTGTTTGGCTTGTGGCTTCAGAACCAAGTTATGGGCCTGTTTCTGCTAAAAGAATTTCAGATTTACATGCAAAATAAACACATGTAACAATTATGTAGGACCTAATCAAAGGGCCTCTGACCTCTTTAGTTTTGGACCTAAGAGATTCTTCATGTCACAGCTGACAGAACATCAGACAATTCATGCCAACTTCCCCAAGGACCAATGCTGTCTAATGAATCAGACAGTGCTACACATCTACACCAGGAATGGATTAAGGACATATCATGGAGTAATTCTGTCCCAGCACAGTACTGGGTCAGACATTCGTGCTCCTCTTTCCTACCACCATTAACTATGAGAAATGACAATTATCTCTGCCTTTTAACATAAAAATCTTAAATATTTTTCATGGGGTCATGACAGAAGAAACTGATGTGACACATTGGTATCAGCCTAAACACCTCAGTTATTTTGCCCAGGTACTGGATCATTAAAACTTGCCACTCCTAACTAAATTGATGTCGGGCAACACAATTGGGCAAAGGGAATCTTTTGATCAAAATATACTATCCCATGTGAGTAATGGGATAGTCTTAAAAGAATATTGATTTTTAGAGGCATGCTGACCTCCATGTGAGGACACATCAAACTCAGAAATAGGAAACTGTATTAACATAACTGAACACACTACAGGAATAGTTCTTTTATACCTACAAAATCACCATGCTTCTTAAAGCTGTTTGCAAGGCAACTGACAGAAATTTGTAAATGACTGGAAGAACCTCAGTAGCAGATAAACAACGTAAAAATAATTTTTGTTCAGCATTCTGGATCTCACCTTGACTTATAGGTAACTGGAAAGCTAGTACATGCATTAGAGAGCTATTTAACTTCTGATAAACATTAATTAATAAATTTAATATTTTTAACAGATCTTCTTAATAAATTTATCATAATTTATGTGAGATAGATTTAGTTCTGATTTAATGATGTCAGTTACTGCTGATTCCTCCTAAATATTAGTATTACTTTAAATACAAAAAAAATATATTTGCATTGAGAACATTAATGTAAAAATGTCTTCTGGTGAGATAAAATTGAATGTATTCCATTTATTTCTGGTCATCTTGACACATAGCACATTTAACTGCTACTAATTAAAAAAAAAAGGAGTATGTAGAGATATAGTTCTAATGTGAAACAAGAATACTGCATAAAAATACCGTACTTTTTTACTACTATGTATTTTTTACAAATGACACTGGAATACAGGGACAACCAAAATTATTTTAATGAATTTACAGTAACATAATTGATTTATTATTATGCTCCCTCTCCTTTCCCTTTAACTTCTAAAGATACAGTACAAAATATGTTTGCATGTTTATTACTTGGTAATAGAGAAAAAAAATCCTGCCCAGTCTCTATAATGCAAAACTTTCATTTTTCTTCCCATTGTACTGCTTTTCTTTGCAAGAGCATAATTCTGTTGACTTAAAAAAGGCATTTAATTCCATGAGTGGGTAGAATGAGCCCCATGGATGTAAGAATTTTGCAGTGATAGAAACTGTAAACACAGGATTTGAATCAGTGAAACTCACATGTTCTGACATAACATTGTGATAAGGGGAAATATGAGTTTAAGGAGTTCTTTCACAGAACTATACCCAAACAAAACAGAAAGCATAAGGTAGTATTCCATACCTCAACATTGCAAGAAAAAGGTGATGTCTACATTTTCATGCAATTTCTAGCCTACATAAAACAGACACACAGGTATATGCACACTATACAAAAAAATTAGTCCTACATACATGAGTGTCAATTAAAATATCTTTACAAGACTGAGTAGGGAACTTAGAAGGAGCCTGAAATATACCTCGGTGCAGAAAATGTGCACAAAATCTATGCACAGATTAAATCTCACTTAAACTCCCCAAAGAAGGCAAGTTTCAGTGAGATAGAAATATGCCCACAGTGTGGTTTTCATCCCTAAAGAGATGATAAACAATGCCCCTTAAAATGAGTGCTGCATTTTTTCCTGCAGTGAACAACATCATAAGAACATTAGCATTTCAAAAGAGATTGTGAAATAAATTACAAAAATTTAGCATAATGTTAACATGGCACAAGTCTCAGCACTTCCTGCCCTGTTAGTAGCTATACATTTGTACTGCCCACTGTCACTTTGCACCAGGTTTTCAATAGTAAGGCTATGAGAGCCATCTTGCTTTTCCTGCAAACAGTACCTATCCCCTTCCAACAACACCCCATCCTTGTACCAGCAGACACTTGGGTGGGGGGAACCAGTCACGAAACACTGGAAGCATGCTGAGGCACCTACAAACGTACAGTAGTCAGAAATGAGCTTAACAAATCTGGGGGGAGCTTCTGTGACCTGGAATTCAAAGCTGCAGCTCTCAGAGTCCTCTGCCCTAAACTCAACCCGCTCTTCATGGGATGGCTCTTCAAACACATCAAAACTAATGTTGACACACTTCTCCCCTTCCACTTCCTGCTCTTGTTGAGTCACTGCAAGCAGCTGAATTGCTTTTTCTGACTCATCTCTGTGAGGCTCAAACTCAAACTCCAGCTCAATTTCTGACTGGTCACCTGGACTCACAGTCTTACTTAAAAGTAAGTCACACTTCTGGGGCCTGTGTGGTTCATGGCCCGTGACTGGGTCACTACTCGCCTTAGCATTTGCTCCCAGCTGAGCCGTGACCACAAGGAAGCCTTTACATGTTGCTTCTCCTAGCCTATTCATTGCCTGACAGTGATACCACCCACTATCAGAAGGATCTACACTTTGGACCTTCAGACTGTGAAGTTCCTCCTTCTGACTCACAACATACTTCCCTGTGCCAGGCGTCACAATGGTGCCCCCTCTGAACCACTGAACCACTGGGAGAGGAGTACCTGTTACCACACACTCAAACACTGCCTCCAAGCCTTCTGTCACCTTGATATCTGCAATGGGCACGGCAAAGCGCGGTGGCATTTCAGTTACCTGAAAATCAATTTTTACGCCCTCATTCTCCATTGCAGCCAAGCCTGCAGCTTGTTCTAACAAGGCAAGTGGAAGGACATCTAGGGAAACCACCATGCTCTTCTTATCTGGGCTAAACTCAGGACTGGTTATGATTTTGACCTGCTTCTCAAACTCCTTCACCTCACTTTCATCCAGCTCCACTTCCAGGAGGATTTCCTGTGGTGAAGGTGACCTTGAAGATGTATTTTGCTCCAGGTCAAAGTGTATAACATGCTGGTGAGTAACAGGGGGTGGCAGTGCTAGTGACCGCCCATATTCAGGCAAAATTTCCACCTGTGCAATACTTTTAGCTTCCCCGACAATGTTCACTGCATGGCACAGATATTGTCCTCCGTCGGCTTTCTGGACATTAGTGATCTCCAGAACACATTTGTCCCCATCCTTCTCTATTCGTATTCTCTCATTCAGCTCCAACAGAGACTTATTACAATACCACTTCACCTCTGGCTTGGGCACGCCCACCACCTCAGCTTCAAACCTCAGTGTGCTGCCCTCACACAACCTTCTCCTGTTCAATGCCTTGAGGAACGCAGGTGGCATTTCCCTGCCTGATGGCTCCCGGGATTCACAGGGGGTCCTAAACACATCAGCCTGGGGCTGGTCTGGAGACTGATGCCTCCTCTCATAGAAGGGGAGTGTGGTCAGGGCATCCACGTACTCCCCAGTGGGCGTCCGGTAGCACTCTGGTGGTGTGCTGTCCCCTGGTGCAGAGTAGGGTCTCTCAAAGGGTGTGAAATAGCGCTCTGAGGGTGTATTGCATTTTGAACCCTCAGAGGGTGTGGGGTAATGCTCAGGGGGTGTGCTGTACACTGAACCTTCAGATGGCGTAGAGTAGCGCTCAGGGGGTGTGCTGTACCCTGAACCTTCAGATGGTGTGGAGTAGCGTTCAGGAGGTGTGCTGTACCCCGAGCCCTCAGATGGTGTGGAGTAGTGCTCAGGGGGCGTGCGGTACCCAGAACCCTCAGATGGTGTAGAGTAGCGCTCAGGGGGCGTGCGGTACCCAGAACCCTCAGATGGTGTGGAGTAGCGCTCGGGTGTGCTGAGCGGTGTGTGGTAGGATGCTGAAGAAGCAGTTTCAAAGATTTCCACTGAGGAGGGAGGTGTGTAAAAGCGGTCGGAATCAGGTGACTCCTCTCTGCTCCCACTCTCCAGCTCTATAGACATTTCTGATTCAGGAGAGAAGGGCCGGGCAAGTTCCTGATGGTTGTTGTAATAATCATAAACCGTGCTGAAAGTAACCTCCTCCACTTCCAGTAAAGTGATAGTCTCTTGCTGCTCTTTCTGAACTGTCCCTTTGAGATCTGGAGTTTCATGTATCCCAGTGGATCTTAAATAACTGGCCAGGGACAGATCAGGCTCCAGCTCTGAAACTTGAACAGCACTGGGCTCTGGACCCGCAGAAGTATCCTCCCACAGTCCTTCTCCATCTAGGCTATTCTCAGAGGCTTCCTCAGGGGCAGTCCTGTTCTTGTCCCAAGAGTCCATCCTTTGCTCCTTCTGTGCCACAGGGACATCCATTACTAAACCAAGTATGAGTTGCCCTAAAGAGAAGCCCTTGGTTGTGCTTGGTTCCTGTTGTTTGTCCCTGAGCATCTCCTCAGGGGAATCTGTGCTTTCTACCTCAGAGGTAAAGCTGCTCAATCCTGTCTCAAAGACAGAGTCATGATCTTCCTTAGCCTGATGCCCAGCCAGGGGTTTCTTTTCATGTGCAGCTTTTTTCAAGTCTGCAATGAAGCTATCACTCTGGGAGTCTGTGGTCAACATCCGTTCCCCACTCTCCCACACAGGTATTTCCTCAACTCCTCTTTGGAAATCTTCTGCGGATTCCACCAGAAATGCATGGACTTGTTCCTCAAGTGAGTCCTCTCCACAGACACTCACCTCTGACTCATGAATTTCTACAGCAGAAGGTCCCTCTTCAGCAGATATCATGACACTGTCAAGGTCCCCATTTGGGTTTTGCAGATCAGCCCTTCTGGTTTCTCTTGGCTGTGCCTCTTCCTGGGCACTGACCTCCTCCTGCTGCATCCTGTAGCTCTGATGCAGCTCCTCACTCAGAGACATTTCTTCCACAAGCACATCATTCTGGTGCACAGGGGAGATGAGCCCAGTTGCTCTTTCCTCCATGCTCTCCAGAGCTGTGGGAGTTTGTGCCTGTTCTGTGTACACAGTGTCTGCAGCTAAGAAAGGCTCCACAAGCTTCTTCAGATCAAATACAATATCGGTCCTATCAGTTTCAGGTAGCAACAGCTGCTCTCTGAAATGCACTTCTTCCAGGTGAACCTTAGCTTCCTCAGTAAAAACCTGACCTGAGTTTTCTATGCCAGGGGGAGTGAGGATTAGATCCAAAGAAAAGCTGCCAGTGTCTGACTCCATTTCTTGCAGCATTTGACCACCACTCTGCATTTCCCAGTGTGTGGCATCACCATCATCAACCATTTCCTCTTTACAAAGATGACCGTCACCTTCAATGTCCTGTTCAGCATCAACAGTTCTCTCTTGCTCTTTGTCCTCTTCCTCCTGCTGCTCTTCTGTACAGGAGTCATAAAAGCTAAAATGCTTCTTTGTGGGCGTGCTTGCAATGTGGTCCTGCAGGTGGGCCACACTTGGCTCTTCCACAAGAGGCACATCAGGAGTCATTGTCTCCGAGGCAGGGGCATCGCTCTTCTCTGTGAAAATATCACTTCCCTCTTGCACCACATGTGATATAGGAATGAAAAATTGTGAATCCTTACACGCCCCTGCCAGAGCAGACTGCTCAGAGGCACGTGTTTGCTCTTGCACTTCCACAAATGGTGAATCCTTACACTCCCCTGCCAGAGCAGACTGCTCAGAGGCACGTGTTTGCTCTTGCACTTCCACAAATGGTGAATCCTTACACTCCCCTGCCGGAGCAGACTGCTCAGAGACATGTATTTGCCCGTGCACTTCTATAAATGGTGACTTTAAGATGTCCCAAGACGGAGTATCTGCATGTGGTAGCACCTTGCCTCCTTCAGGCTCCAGCTCCTCTGAAAAGTGACCTGAATCCTTGGCCACCAGTTCATGCCCTTCTCTGGGTATGGTAGGGTGCAGTTCAGCGGTATCAATTTCAAAGCTGTATTCCTCAGAGATAGCGTTTCCACTGTGCTGTCTCATCTCAAAAATATCATCTGTTTTGCTCACACTTTCTTCTGTATGATCCATTTCTTGCCTCGCATAAACTTCTGTAATATCCAGCACCATTGCTTCCTCCACCTCACTTTCCCTGAAGTGAGGAGTTTTCTCACACTCTTCCATCTGCTCACCAGGAGATGTGGACAGCCTCAGGGACCAGGGTAGGTAGGCTTCCTCCTCCTTGGGGCACGCAATCTGTTCCTCTTCACCCTTCCCAAGTATGTTGATGCCTTGGACTTGTGAATCATGGTCCAAGGCAGGCAGTTCCTCAGTGCCTCCATCCTTGCTGAACAACTTGGGTGCACTGGGCTGCACTACCAGCTCAGAGGCAGTCTGTGCTGTTCCAGCCACATTTGTGGCCACACAACAATATTGCCCAGCATCTGTGACAGAGACCCTTTGAATGTGTAAGCAGTATGTGCCATTCTTGCCTTCTTCAAACCTTAGCCTCTCACTAGCAGAGAGGCTCCGGCCATTCAGGGACCAGGCCACAGCTGGTGGGGGCTGCCCAGACACAGCACACTCCAACACCATGTCCTCTCCTTCATGGCAATGAATGTGTGTGGGGGCTTCTGCCACAAATTGTGGTGGCTCATTTCCTATATCAAATGAAAACTTGAATTTGTGCTTTATGGTGGGAGCAGCCTGGTCTGGAGGGAGTCGTGTTGTCTCCCTCACCTCTGCGTCTTGCTCTGGTGTTGGAGTGGGGGCAGTGATTTTGATCTCCACAGGCAGCGACAGCAAGTCTGAGTCTGGAACTGCACTTGGCAGTCCTTTCTCTGCCGCAAAGGCCCAACCAACTTCTTCCTCTTCTTCTTCCTTCACCTTCTCCTCTTTCTCCCTTTCTTCCTCCTTCACCTTCTCCTCCTCCTTCTTCTCTTTCTCCCTTTCTTCCTCCTTCACCTTCTCCTCCTTGTCCTTTTTCTGCTCTTCCTTCTTTATGTATTCATAGGCTGGCATTCGCTGCCTCACAAGGAGCGCAGCTGAGGTGCTGACGGTGCCCAGCGGGTTGAAGATCACGCAGGTGACAGTGCCCCCATGCTGTGGGAGCAGGGATGGAAAGGTCAGTGTAGAGCAGCACTCCGTGGTGTGAACGGCGGTGCCCCGGATGCGCCCCACGGGCTTGGCATTGTTGTACCAAGTGACTGTGGGCTGTGGGCGGCCGTGGAAGAGGCAGGAGAAGGTGCATCTTTGGCCCTCAACAGCCTCCTGGGGCTTGACCTCCTGGACAAAGAGGGGTGGGCAGGGCTCCAGAAGCCCACCTGGCATCTGCCATCTCTCCCCCACAGCCTTGGGCCGGGAGTACTGCTTCACTACCTGCACGGTGAGGGGCTTTGAGCCGTCAATCCTGGCAGCCAGCCTAACTGGGCTCGGCTTCCCACGAGGGCCCTCCTGGGGCACGGATATGAGGGATTCCTGCTTCTTTTTCAGGGCCGCCCTCTTTGCTTCCCGCAGCCTCTGCAGCTTCAAACGGATCTCCTCCTCCAGCAGCTCCTCAGCATCAGCCACTGTGCCCCTGTGCTCCCCACCGCCTGTCAGCCCTGGGCGGTGAGGCCCCACCAGCGGCAGGCTGCGAAAGCGGATGGTTCGTACCCGGCCTCGGGCCGGCGGGAGCTCCCCGAGCGAGCGCTCTGCCTCCTGGCCCTTGTCGAAGGGCGAGCCGGTGCAGCGCAGCACCACGCGCAGCCGCTCCTCGCGCTGCTGCTGCTGCTGCAGGAGGCACTCCCAGCTCCGCCGCCTGCGCGCCGCTTTCCCCGGCGGGCCCGAGCCGCGCCAGTCGCCGCTGCGTGCCACCAGCAGCGAGGCCGTGGACTCAGCTGAGCCCTCGCTGTTAATGGCGAACACCCTGTAGCTGCCGGCATCGCGCTCCCGCACATCCCGCACCTCCAGGCTGGCGCGGTGCGTGTGCTCCTCGCTCTCTGTGCGGATCACCTTGCGGCAGTCCTGGAGGACGGGCCGGTTGTTGTGAAACCAGGCCATGTGGGGCGCCGGGCATGCCACCAGCTTGCACTGGAAGAATGCAGGGTCCCCCTCCAGGACAGACCTGCACTTCAGGCCCTGTGTGAAGGTGGGTTTACGATTCTGGGGGCAAGCGAGCGCTGCTGCTGTGCCAGGTCCCGCGGGGTTCACCTTGCTGTGCTGCTCTGCAAGAGAAGAACACCTAGGTTACAACATGTCACGCTCTGCCTACCATTTGGTTGTAAAAAAATAGCAATATATTGAAATAAAAAATGGGCATGCAACAGATTTCATCACACACCCAGGAAAAAAAAAAGTAAATCACTCACCATATTTGTTCGAATAAACGCAACGCCTTGCTCTGTTTTAAAGATTGACACGAAAATCGTTCGCTGTCTGTTCTTTCTTCAGACTGTGGAAATTTCTTCTTGAACAAGCAAAAAGGAATTTCAAAATAACACGTTCTTCTGCGTGTATGTTTTTGCTGCCTGGAAAAGCTGTGTGTCTTTGGGTGGCAAAGAAGAAAATCTTACCTGACTTGCAGACAGTAGAATAAACGCCCTTTCTGACCCCTCTGTTTGTAGATTAAATGTTCAAACAATTGAGAAAAAATATTTTGAAAGATATGTTTTTAAAAAGTAAGTAACATGAAATGAGAAGGCGTTTATTCGAACTAATACAGCCACTAACTTCACAGTGTTATGCACAGGGAAAAAAGCAAGCAACATGAACCACGTATGCTATCTGCAAGCCAGGGTAAGAGATGTATAATGATGAATTAATGTATGTAAAACAAAAGTGCAAGGAATCAGTGGGAATGTGTAGCTTTCACATAACCTAAACAACAAATGCTCCCTAGTGTACTTCATCTGTCCATCCAATAGTGTCTGCTCAACTGATTGTTAGACTGCTAACTTGTTTAAAAATTATACAATTAAGATTTGTATAACTTCCTTCTGAAGCAAACTATTCCATGCATTCAAAAGGAAACTGAACAAATAAAAGCTCTGTGAACAGCTGCAAAGCATGAAGTAGAAGTGAAGAATATGGTTGCACAAATATAAATTTGAAGTTTTAAATATATTTTAAAACTTAAATAACCTTATAATGCAGGTAACCCTTTGCATATCCAAACAAACATGCAACATATTCCAATATACTTTAAAGTGTCTTTCTTTCCTCATCAGACACTTAATATAAGCAAATAAAAGCTTTTCATAACATTACTAATTATTGGTACTAATCATTCTCATTGGGGATTGTACCTTTCACTTCCATTTCAACCTCTTCCTCTAGCTTCTCATGAACAATTTTTTCAGGAGCTAGAATAAAAAAGACAAAGATTTTTGACCTATAGTTTCTAAATGTGCCAATCAGTACTTTATATAGTAAAAAACATCCAATCTTGTTTGCAAATATACAGAAATTCACACATACGTACATACACATAAATGCATGCCAAACAACTCAAACACTGGATAAATTCTGAGAACAGAGTAATCCAATATTTTCAATCTTGTTTGTAATGTACATTTTCCTGTAAGATTTGCTTTCTTTTTTGCAGGCTGGGGGAAAGTTTCTAACGCAACATGCTTCTATCATGCCATAAATCCCTGAAGAAAACATTCAGCAGTCCACAGACTAACGAAATGCTTCTGGTTCTTTATCGTCTCTCAGGGAGTGAGTGTACTGGAATGCAATGATGCTATGCATGGGGAATTGATACTTAGAAGGAACATGCAGTTGCCAACCTGTCACTTTCAGACGGGTGCTGCACTCGGCTTGTCCTGCAGGATTAACTATTCTGCACTTGTATATACCCTCGTGGTTCTGACCAACTTTCAACAATCTTAAACTGCACAGGGGCCCATCCTGTTTTACGTAACATAATGCAGAGTCCTCAACTATTAGCTGATTGCACAACCAGACTACACAAGGTGTAGGCACACCCTTCATTATACAAAAGAGAAATACGTCATCTCCTTCTTTTACGGTAGTTTCAGAAGGCAGAGTTTCAAGAAACTCTGGTGCTTTGGCATCAGATTCTGTGATGTCTTCACATGGCACAACATCAGGATAGTATGCTCTGTTTCTTTGCTTCTCAGTTTCATATGGTCTTTGCGATGTAGATATAAACAAGCTCGAGGTTTTCTTAGAAGGTTCTTGCTTAACTTCAGATGCTTTAAACTGACAATCTTTGGCTGCTTTAAAGCTTTTAGTATCTGATTCAAGAATAATTTTTGTTACTGCTTTGGCTTGTGCTTCTTTTGCTGGGTAAGAATAAAGTTAGGAAAAGGATTAGGTCAGAGATTTTGCAGGAATAAAAAAATATCCTTATACTTGGGGGTGGGGGGGAACTGGTAATTAGTATTGAAAGTATATCCAGCATATTAGTGCTAAAACAATGCTATTAAACATGAGTGATTGCACATTTAAGAGCTCTATTCCTGCTAGCATAATTCTAGGTATCAGTTAAACCTGTGGGACTTTCACAGAACGAAGACTTGTTTGCAATGCCTAATATAAGCACATCTTTACTTCTAATTTAGAGCCCTAATTTGGAAAGTAGCAGCAGATGATTATGTAAAGTGCTTTGAACAGCTTTAAAGTGAAGAAAGAAATTTCAGTAATCAAGAACCAAATCAACAGGGTGCATGCCTTTGTCATTATTCCTCTTAGTTTTCTGCTCTTGATTCCTTTGAATTCATCAGAAATAGTATCACCTGTATAGTGTGGTTATAATACATTTTGGGGTTTTTACTAGTGGTAGTACTACTAACATTTTAATATATTGATGTCAGGAAGAGGTGGAAAGAGTCTTAGCAAAAAATAAATAGGGAGAGTGAAGGGTAGAAGACAATGCAGTATTGCAGTAATACAATACTTGCACTCGTTAATCCTTTCAAGTACATTAAATTATGGTGCCAACTTTGGAATTGAAACCTTGGATTTATTTCAAACAAGTTGGAGTTTGAAATGACTGGGTATCTAATTCAACATTGCTTATCTGACATTCTTATTTCCTTCAACTCCAGCTTCAGGAATTAACAAAATAGAAAAGTTTCTACAATTCCTGCTTTACATCTCACTGCATATCATGAATGATATGAGGAATAAAAAGCCTCAGACATCTGTGACTTGATGGGAAGAGGCACAAAGTTACAATACGAACTTCCCAGTACTGCATATGTCACTTGTGAATAGAGCTGTAAATGTGGAGGAAAAACCTCAGAGTATTACTGACAGGTTTTCTCAATTAAATGCTGATAATAAAGGAAATACGAGTGACCTCTAGGCAGTTATAATGACATTCCAAAAGGTAAGTGATAATGTTAAAAGTCAGATAACCACCTTTGACTGTTAGTATTGCAGAAGTTGTTGTCTCTCCACAGTCATTATACACAGTACAACTGTACAGTCCTTGATCTGTCAGCTGGGCATTTAGGATTGTGAGCAGAAGAACACTTCCATTTTGTGATATCTTCAATTTTTCAGACACTTCTATCCTTTTGCCTTCATGGGCCCAAAGAAACTCATAGAAGAATTCATTTTCTAAAGCACATATGAACTGAGCAGTGTCACCACATTTCACAGTTAGGTCTCTGAGTTGCAAGAGAATCTTTGGAGGGACAGCTTTCATTTCCTGAGAGGTGGTCATAGAGATCTTCATGCTCTGAGATGTTTGAGAAAGGACTGTTGTGTGCATGGCTTTCATTTCTTCAACTGATGCAGCCTTCATGGTCAAAGTTTTTGATACGCTTTCAAAAACCTGTACACCTGATTCCTGTGATGATTGCTGCACTGATTTAAATTCTTTTTGGTAAGTTTCAATAGTCTTCTTTGTGAGAGGAGGAATGTGAAGTTCTGATATAGCCTGTGACCGGATAGACTCTCTTACATCTTTCCCAGAACTTTGCCTATCTAGAGCTTGCACTGTGTAATCAAGTAACAGAAATAACAACATTAGTATCTAAAAAACTTCACTGGGCCATGCTCTGAACAAAATCAAACCGCACGGAGGATGAAAATGAATGATCTTCATTTGAAAACTCAGCATGCCAGATGCACTACTCGACACAGAAACTATCCATTCACATTTATGAATGACAGGGGATGCCTGAGCTAGTCATGCATTTGATACTCAGTTGATGCTTGTCTCTTCCTTCACCAAAGTGGTCCATTTTAGCATTGAAAACCTACTATGGCACTTTTAAAAGAGGTATTTTCTTTTTTTTGCAAAAATACCTCAGCCAATGCTCTAAAGATCATTTAATTACTTGCTTTAAAAATCTGAATGCTTTCATTAAAATTATTCTATTATTTGACCTCTGTTGAGATACAAATTTGAAAATTTCCAGATGTTACAGCTTAAACAGAAGAAATGAGAGTGATTGGGTTACTGAGGGTAGGTACTACTAATATTAGCTGGGAAAGAAAAGGTGTGAAACAAGGAAACAATTAGTAATAGCATGAAAGTGTGGTATACAACAAACTGAATCCCTTTGAAGTAAAAATGGGGCTTTACCTTCTGCAGTCACTGTAAGTGTAGCTGTACAAGTTGATTCTCCAGCACTATTTCTTGCCTTGCAAGAGTATTGACCAGCATGCTCTAAGAAAGCATCTACTATTATCAGTGTAGCTGTGCCTGTAGACTCATCAAAATGGAACACTAAGTCTTTTTTTGGCAACATGAGTTGTTGATTATGAAACCACTGGATTTCTGGTTTGGCCCTGCCAGAGACTCTAGCTTGAAATCTGACTGATTCCCCGCTGCATACCCTGCAGCTTGAAATAGGCTGGATAAAGGTGGGCCTTTGGCCAATATCCTTCTTAAGTGAAACAGGTGAAGAAACATGCCAAGGGGACTCTGATGTAAGTTCTTCAACATTTTTAAATCCTGAAAAGAAGCATGCCAACTTTTAATTTCTTCCCCTACACTACATTTTGTCTCTCATTCAAGGTTTTTTTTTAAACTTGCAACTTAAGCGTTAATTATTCTCATTCATCATTTATAAAATCTATTGCAAAAAGAAAGCAAAATATTTATGGTTAAATAATATCCAGGACAGTATAGAACAGCAAATTCTCCAGGCAATATTTCTGCTCTAAAACTTTGGTTGATGTTTCATCAGTTCACATGAATATAAACTCTTTTCAGTTGCTACACACCTCTATTTAGGATGTTGTTCAGTACTTTCAAAGTAATTTATTTTGTACAAAAAGTCATACTAGAGTGTCTTCACAGTCAAATCAAAGAATGTACAAGCAAAGAACTTTCACTAGAAAAAAGGCTTTTACCGTCTTTGGTGCCTGACAGATTCTAAGACTGGAGAAAATGAAAAGGGAGGGGAGCAAGGAACATTGAAAAATTGTGAAATACATTTTGTTGTTCGTGACCTATGTTTTGGAGACATAAATGTATGCTGTGGACGTTGTAAATGGTAGCAATTAATTGAGTTAAGAGACAACATGACAGACAAAGACTCACATATAATTATCAGTGTATATTAAGATGAGTATTGGAACATGACCTAAACAAGTTAACTTCATTAATTGCACAGTGTACCTTCTAACTTCAAGGTAGCAGTGCTTGTCACTTGGCCTACAGAATTACTAGCCACAAAGGTGTAGATTCCTTCATCCTCTGGATAAGCTTCAGCAATCTCCAGCTGGTAAGTGTCTTCAAACTGAGTCATTCTAAAAAACCGTGATGGCTTGATCTCCTTCTCTTTGCTGTACCAGGAGACCTTCAGATCTGCTCGAGCAAAAGAAAGAAAGAAAAAGTTAGGATGCTATGTTAGTAAACACTATTTTTATATTCATATCTGTCAAAAAATTTAATTTCAAGTATCTAAATGTGCTTTGTATTACTCTGGTAAAGTATGATGAGTAGAAAGTGGCCTACCTGTTGCTCTAAGTTTTGGTTTGTGCATTGGAAATATTTGTATGGGAAAACTGTCCCTGGTGCTATATTACTGAGTAAATACTAATTTTTCCTTTCCTCTCAATATAAAAAAATAAAATATTTTGCTACTACTAGAATTAGAGAAACTCTCTTTAAAAAAATGAGATTTTGCCACAATTGTGTGATTAAACAGGCTATAAAATCACTAGCTTGAACTAATCAGGTTTGAAAATTAAAACAGAACTTTGTAAAGCACACTACCTTACCTCTTCTTGTTGCAAATACTGTTTTACACATTTATCAAGAAAGATTCTATGTTTGCACTTTTGCAAAATTCCTATATAAAAGGTATTATTTGTATAGGTTCTTGTAGACTTGGGAAAGAACAGGACTGAAGCAGACTTTAGCCTTGCCTATCCATCTGTCATTATACTACGTTATGAATCAAATGTTGTTACACAAATAGTGTGCTATTATTGTCATCAGAGGAAAGAGTGTTTTCAATAGCCAGTTGCACAATGGGTACCATTAAAAAGCTGTATCTGCAGTCATGTGTTACCTAACCTAATAAAAAAAATTTTCACAACGCAAGTGAGAGGTATGCAAATCTATTTGGATACAGTATTCAATAAAGGAAATTTGCAATAGGAAAAACTTCTTCACTGAAAGGATTACCAAACAGCAGAAGAGGCTGCCCAGGGAAGTGGCAGAGTCACAGCCCCTGGAGGTATTTAAAAACCATATAGATGTGGCACTTAGGGACATGGTTTAGTTGTGGACTTGGCAGTTTTGGGTTACTGGTTGGACTTGATGACCTTTGAGGTCTTTTCCAGCCTGGATGACTCTATGGTTCTGTGAAGGGGGACTTAGATGAGAGCATCCTTATAATCCGTGCTGTAAATGCAGCTTCCACATTCACATAAATACAGTTCTTGTACAAGAAAGTTACACTAGCATGCACTGAACAGAGGGTGGGCCTCCCATATATTTTCTGAGTTTTAGCAGCCCTTCTAAAGCAGAATCATGTTGTAAAGTTGTTTTTTTTTAATTTCACATGATAGAAATGCAGATCATATATATATGCATATACCTGTATATTACCAGTTTTACATGGATTTTTGTGAAGCTGTCACTCAGGATTATTGTTAAATTTGAAGTTTTATTTATCTTTAAATAATTGTAAATCCTTTGGGATTTGAACTGGATCTTACTCTGCAGCTTTAATACTTTATTGTGAGTCATAATAAGGCCATTTACTGAAGTGAAAAAAGGTGGTTTTATTTGGCTTTATATTAACTTGGAGAAAATACTTTAATTGTAGAATGTCATTCTATATAACTAAAACTAGAAAATTTATTCAACTAAGATCTACACTTCAAGAGACAATGAACAAGCACTTTTTTATGCTAGAAAAAAAATGATCTCACTTTACTGTTTGCAGAGTAATATGAAGTATTTAGAAATATTAGGATAAAGGTTGAATAACAGTTCCTAAAAACTAAACTTTTTGTTTAGTTGACACGATAGCATGTGTCAACAGAAACTTTATCATGTTCACTTAACATAGTAATGTTTTTCCACAATGAAACTCTACATTTTACTCACTGACAGTTTTTCAATAAGATTTAGCATTTGAAACACTGAGACGTTTCCAAAGACAAATTTTGTGAAACAGATCTTCCTTTTAGTAATGCTTACTATGTTCATGATGGTTTAAAACTTCCATGCTTGATGCCATCTTTGACTTGGTTAACTGAAAATTGTCAGTAACACTTTGATGTATGTGCATATCAAATAACTGCACTTCTAGGGGAAGGCTGATCCAAGCACATATATTGCTGAATTTTTTTCGGAGTTCAAGATAAAAAATTCTGAGACATGAAAAGATGTACAAGGTTTCATTAAACTCACCTGTACCCGTAGCTCTGCACTTAAAACAAGCTGAATGTCCCTCAGATGTAACAGTATCACGTAGCGGTATTATGACAGCAGGAGGATACACTGGCATTTCTAGCTCAGGAGAAACAACTTCTGGGACTGAAGAACAAGAAAAAGAAGTAATTTTTAAAGATGAAGAATGACAATCTCATTTCAGAAACGTTAGTATTTATGAGCATGGGAAACTCACTTTCCACTGAAAGTGAAGCTGAAGTTGTTGCAACTCCATAGTCATTTTTTGCTTCACAGGTGTACACTGCTGCATCTTCAGGGAAAGTTTCAATCAGCAATAGAGTATATTCTTGTGCATCATGAAGAAATTTGCACTTGAAACCTGGAGAAAGCTGTTGATCATCTTTGTACCAGGAAATTTTGGGCTGGGGTTTGCCTGATATCATAGCACAGAAACGGGCAGGTTTGCCAGACTCCACAGTAGTTGGCTCTAGCTCCTGAATAATCTGGGGTGGCTCTGGAGCTGAAAATTATGGGAGAGGGAGGCAAAGAGAGGAGAGAAAGAGAATTCTCATTATTGATATTTATTAGTGATTCAAAACTATTTGCAATGAATTAATTAAAAACAAAACAAAAAGTCACCAAACCTCTTGTTATTCCTAATCTTGTGTGCTTATGAAAATTTACCCTTTTCCTTGATACAGAAGGAATGATTTAGCAGTAAGTGCCTTAACATAATTAGCTGTGTTGTTGTAAGTGTTTTTGGGAAAAAAGTGTCCAAGAATAAATAGGTTTATATCTCTGGGAAGGTGTATTTGTCCATATGAACAAATTAGTTTTATTTAGACTCAAAAAATTTTCTGGTCTGTGTAAATACAGCAGGAGAAGAACTGCTACAGTATTTTTATCCGCTAGCCAACTATTTCAGTAGAGTGAGAAACATCCATGCACATGAGGAATTCGGTAGTGTTCCAGATGATCTCTCTGGATTTCTTTTTTTTTTTTTTTCTTTCCTAGTTAGAATTCCAGAGAAGCTATATAAAAATCAGAAAAACACTGGGTAATAAATGCAGTCAAATACAGTCAAAGCACTGGTTGTGGGAACACATACCATTCACATAAAGAATAACAGAACTTCTATTCCGTCCTGCAACAAAAGTATATTCTCCAGCATCAGAGTAAGTGGTTTCATAGATGCTCATACGATGAACTCTCCTTTCTGCCACATAACTGTATCTTTCCTCATACTGGAAGTTGATCTCAATACCGTCCTTGTACCACTGTGGTTCAATGTCATCTTCATTGACTTCAAATTCAATTTCAGCTCTTTGTCTCTCAATGACCTTTAAACAAGTAGAGTAAATAACAGAAATAATGTTTGTTTATACACATGGTGCCACTTTCCAGTATTCTAGAAGGTGGCCCTGACCTTATAATGAAAGGTTTTTGAGTTAGGACTGCCCGGATGTTTTTGCTCTTCCCTTGCATTGTTCTTTGTGTGACATAGTTATGAAATATTTACTCATCTGTATAGGTCATACCTGAATATCTTTATGGACGCTTCTGATGCGAATGTCACGACCTTCCACTATCAAGTTGGCACTGGATGTGTTTCCACCTGCTACTACAGTGTACTGGCCGGCATCAGACATTCTTGTGGAGGGAATGATGAGACGATGGACATATTTCTCTCTCTGAATTTTCATCCTAAGGGTATCAGAAAAGAAAATAAACTAGTGATCGCCTTGGGGAAAATGCATACCAGAAGTTAATATGGTGTAGAAGCAATCATTTACCTGTCACCAATCTGGAGTTCTTGCCCATCCTTCATCCACTGGACCTGAATGTCAGGTTCTGAAACTTCACATTCAAAAATAGCCCTCTTCTTCTCCACCACCTTGATGTCTTTAATATGCTTCCTAAATTCAATGTGACGAGCTAGGGCAGAAAAATTGTAAAATTAGTGCCATGATGTTATTTAAGCCATTAGAAGTCACTAAATATGCAAATCAAGAGAGAAAATACCTTCCACATATAAAGTGGCTGATGAAGCTGCTTTTCCAGCAACAAAAGTATATTCTGCAGCATCCCCAAAATGCACATTCCTTATGGAGAGGGAGTGGGTAAGCTTCTTTGTGCGTATCTGACATTTATCCGTGGATTTTATTTCTATACCATTCTTTAGCCATTTATATGAGATACCTTCATAGTTAACAGTAACTTCAAATGTTATTGTGTCTTTCTCTTCAGCGTTGATGTCTTGTAGCATGGAGGTAATAAGGATGGCTAAAAGAAAAGAAATGGACATGGATTGCTTTTTTCCCATTCTATATTACTTTATTTTAAATGCATGTTAACCAGATCAGAGATGTTTCAACTACTTTAAGACAATGTTGGTACTATTAAAAGGGTAGGCTTTTTTTCCAGAATCAATACTGCAATTAAATCTCCCACAACTACTGAATGACATAGGAAGGAACCCAAATTCTGTCTCTTATGGTGACTTGGAGTTTAGGCACATTGACCTAAACAGAAGAATACAGGGTCTGACTTTCAAGTTCACTGCTTCTAGGCCTCTTTAAGAATGCAATTGAGACTGTTTGGTGTTATTTTAAAGTATCTCTATAACTGTGCTGGTTTTGTCTGAATCACACTAAGTCCACACACACAAACTCTATTATTGGTAACTGTAAAATATTCTGGTTAATTAATTTTTACATACGTTTTACGGTCAAGGTTGCACTGACTCTGTCATTTCCACAGACAAATGTATATTCTGCAGAATCTTCACTGCTTGTGTTCATGATGTTGAGTTGATGGAGTTTCCCCTGGACCACTATTTTGAACTTTTCACTCATTTCAATTTCCACACCATTTTTCAACCAGACAGCAGGTACATTGAAATGAGAAACTTCACACTCAAAAGAGGCAGTTTTGGTCTCAGGGATCTCAATATTTTTCATGGTCTTTGTGATGTGTATGGCTAAGAAGGAGGGAAAAAGACAAAAGATTTTTTTCAAAGTCAGTATGCATGGAAGACTGCAAAAAAACAAGGCTAACAGTCTATGACATGACAGGTCAAGTTGTTCAATATGATCTGGTGTAACAATTCATATAATTACTTTTTTTAGGAACTAACAATACTTACTTTCCACAAACAGTTTTGCTTTACACTCAATTTGCCCAACAAGAGCTGTGTATTCCCCAGCATCAGCAGGAGATATGTTATGCAGCATAAGCTTGTGAACTTTCCTTTGAGATACCATCTTGTATTTATCACTTTGTTTAAGCTCAATATTTTTGTGGAACCACCGGACTGGTATAGTATCGTGGGATACACTCAGTTCAAATGAGACTACAGCATTTTCCAAAGCGGTCACATCCTTTGGCTTTTTGATGATCTTGACAGCTTGAGGAAAAAAAAGTTAGCAAGATTCAGCAGTGGATATAATTTGAATTTCAAACCACACATTGCAGCAGATATTCAAACCACTTTGACTTACTTTCCACATGAAGTCTGGCATTTGCTCCTATTTTTCCAAGTTTAAAGCTATAAACAGACTCATCAGTCACAACGCAGTGTTTGATTCTCAGTGTGTGAACAGTTCCTTTCACTGTGATCTCATATTTATCATTTGATTCAAGTTCAACACCATTTTTAATCCATAGAGCTCCTTTCACATCAGGGTGGGTCAGTTCTACACTGAAAACTGCCTCCTGTGATTCTGTCACAGTCAAGTTCTTTAGTGTTTTCTTTATCTTAACAGCTAGGAGAGAGAAAAAAAGGGAAAAAACAGATAAAACCCCCACATCTTGACAGAACAGATCAAAATTAAAAACTATAGTAAATATAATAATCTTAATGAAACTGAAAAACTGTGTTTCATTTTGTGCATTTGTGTGCGTGGAACTCAACAAGGGACCTTTACTTTTAGGATCCATGAGAAATCTTTGGTTTGAGGTTCTTTANGGAGGGTTGGTTTTGTTTTATTTGATTTATTTTATTTTGGCTGATCCAAGGCACAGTGAGAGATGCTGGACTGAGTCTCAAAGGCTCTGACAGTTATAAAAAATACTGACCTTCGACCTTCAGTTTGGCAGATGTCCTTGAGCTTGCTATTTCATAGCTATATTCACCCATATCATCCAGTTTTGTCACAGGGATAGTAAGCCTTCTCTTTACACCGTCGGATTCAGTGCGGTACTGATCTGTCATAGCTAATGGTCTACCATTTTGTAGCCACTGCCCTTCTGATTCAGGATTTGCCACCTCGCATTCGAAAACAGCTGTCTGGGACTCAGCCACAGTCAGGTCACTGAGAGGCTTTGAAATGGCACCACCTGTTGGGAAGAAAAAGCATCTGGTTTTGTGGTGTTCAGCTTTCCCCCAGACAGAAAAGTAGCTGCTGAGATTCTTTGCCCTAATTTACAGCATGCCCATAGACACTCTGAGCTCTGTGAGAGATCAAGAATAGAATATAACCTGAAAATTACTCAGAGATGTTTTTTAATTCTAGCCCAGTTATTATCATTGATTATTTTTATTTCAGCACAGCTATACTCAATACTCAAGAAAAAAACCCCTCTTTTTTACATTAGTTACATCAAAAACATACCACAACATTTTGTAGTATGGCTCCAATCTAGGAAAATATATTAGCATTTAAAAGCTTGGAGAATTCAAATTATACCAATCACAAAAGATAAGAAGAAGGGCAAGGAGAATGAAAAAAAAAAATAAATTAAAGGCAAAAAACACCCACAGAAACATCACAATTGCTACAAGTACAAAATACAGTACATTGGGCATTTCTTAAATAACACTGAAATAAAACCCTTGGACTTTAACCCTTCTTACCTGCTACTATAAGCTTCCCAGATGTTTTCTTCTCTCCAGCATAAAATATATATTCTCCTTCATCATCTTTCATCATCTTCACCACTGTCAATTTATATATTTTGCCACGGGCTTCAATTTTATATTTAGGACCAGCCTTTATCTGTTGGCCTTTGAAATGCCAAATTACATCAATCCCTGAGTGGGAGAGCTCGACCTCAAAAGATACATTCTGTGTTTCAGTGCAGGTGATGTCACGAAGACCTCTAATAATCTCAATTTCTATAAAAAAAGAATAAATTCATTAGTTGTTTCCACAGTTTTGTATTTAAGGTAATTACTTCACAAACAACTGTGCATCTTAAAGGACACCTACGTTCAACTGTGACATTGCAGCTTGTTTCAACTTTGCCAACCATTAGCTTATAATGTCCTTCATCTGATGCATGGGTTCTGGTAATCACTAGCCTCTGTTTAGTGCCTTTGCATATGGCTTGTACACGTTCATCAGGCTTTATCTGATTATCATTTAGGTACCATTTGGAGGAAGTTACATCCGGTGCTGAAACTTTGCATTCGAGGATAGCTTTTGTTCCTTCAACAACGTGAACATCTTTTAGAGGCACTACTATTTCCACGCCTGTCAAGTTACAAAAATATTCATCATGAAAAAACTATGCCTTTAAAAAGTAATTCTAAAGATGACAAAAATCAAGCAAGCCTTCAAAATCATGATAGTGACTTACTGTACACTGTGATCTGTCCAGTGGTTGACAGATCAAGATCAGGTACACTAAAAGTGTAAGCTCCACTATCTTCTTTTGTTGCATCTTCTATAAGCAACATATGTGACTGTTTATCCAACACAATGTGAATGCGATCACTTGATTGAATTTCTTGGCCATCTTTCATCCAGACACCTTCTGCATTTTCTAGGGAGACTTTAACTTCAAGTTGCACAATATCTCCCTCACAGACTTTTTGATCAGTAAGTCCTTGAAGAATAACCATGGGACGAGCTGTGGAAAATTAATGTGGAATTAAAAATGTAGTTAATTGATACTTATCAGGGGTAAGGAGAATATTGCAGATTAAAGCATTATGGGATACAATAATTTAGCTGTAACACATGCTCTAATATTGAAAATCTATCATATATAGATAATATAAGCCAATGTAAGTACTAGAAATGCTTACGCTTCATTTTCAGTTTACAGTGAGTCCTTTTTCCATCAACAACAAAGCTATATTCTCCTTGATCATCCTTATTAACATCCTTAATAGTGAGGATTTGACGACCACGGCGGGATGCAATCACATATTTAAGATCCGAAGTGAGTTCAACATCGCCATGATACCATTTCCCCTCCACGTCTTCTGGGAAAACCTCACATTCAAGTTCACCTGATAAGGATTCTGGTACTTCAATATCCTCAAGTTCTTTAACAAACTCCACCACAGCACCTGCAGGCAAAAATAATTACATTTGTGAATAAGCTTGATTATATACTCCTGATGAAAACACTTCTTATTAAATGAGCCTAAGGAAATATATATATATAAAATGTAATCATTTTACATAAATGTATCTCCAGACCTTCATACTGGATTCAGAAAATATGAAAGCAGCTCGCCATTTCTTAGGGTGTTCAACATCTGTTTAAATTGCTTTATTTCTTTCTGAAGCTGATTTCACTGTAAGAGTATTGCATGGTACAGAGCTGCATCTTCTTACCTTCAACAGTAAGCTTTGCAGTAGTTTTGATGGATTCATTGTCTACCAGTGCACAGGTGTAGTCATCAGCATCAGACATATCAATTGTTAGCACAGAAAGAAAGTGAGCCTTCCTGTCTGAGTGCATCCTGTACTTGTCTCCAGAGTGAATCTCAATTCCATCCTTAAACCATTTCACTTTGACAAAGGGTTCTGACGTCTCGCATTCAAAAGTTGCCATGGAGTCTCTTGCTTTAGCAACAACATCTTGTAACTTCTGGGTGAAATTGATTAACTGCTTGGCTGCAAAATAATATGTAATGAATCAACAGTGCAGTGGCCATATAGACTTAACACACTATAATGAGCAGTAGGATGAGTAAGAGAATTTAAATTACCTTGTACTAACAGGAAAGCGTGGCTAGACGTTTCACCAGCTATATTAATTGCTTTCACCATGATGCTGGCAGAGTCATCAGAAGTCACATCTCTGATGACTAATTCACAAACATTATCTTCAGGCCAATACCAATACACACGATCAGTCCTTTCAATCTGCACACCATTTTTGAACCATTGGCACTCAGGATCTGGCTTTCCCACCACTCTCACACGGAAGTGTACATCTGTTCCCTGGGCTACAGTCTGGCTTTGAATTCGTTCAAGTATCTTGGGAGCCTCCATGCTTGGACTAAGCTCCACCTTCCCTGGTTTGATTGTTGGAATGGTGATTTTGCCTTCAGGAGGAAGTTCTTTCTTCTCTTCCTCTGGGATCTCTTTGGTCCAGTGAAGAAGTTCGTCTTTTGTCTTTTTTAACATTTCTTCATATGATTCGTCTTTTTTGCGAGACTTAAGTTCCACAGCGGTGATGGCTTCATAGTAGCCCTCTTCTGTCCTACGCTTGAATTTACTACGCAGCTCTTCAGATTCCTCTGAAAGCTTCTCATGAGTTATTCTTTCAGCCCTTTTCAGCCTCACCACTTCTTTCATTGTTGTTTCTGCAGGTTTGTCTACCTTCTGTACCTCAAAGAGAAGTTTCCCAGGTTCTGTCGCTACAGGCTCGTGTTTGGGTTCAGGAGCACGACGAAGAACAGATCTGAAGTCTTCCCTTTGCTGGATCTCAAGCCTCACTTTATGTTCAATAAAGCCTTCTGGATTCTCTGCAGTGACTCTCACCTCTCCTGTGTCATATGATTTGCAGTCCACAATATCCAAGTAGTAGATTCCATCATAACGGAGTCTAAACCTTTTGCTTTTACGGATGAGCTGTCCGTTGAGGTACCAGTTGACCTTTGGCATAGGATAGCCAGTCACACGGCAGCGGAATCGTGCTGTTTCACCTTCCAGGACTCTTGCAGGTTCAGGAACCAAAACAATTTCTGGTTTTTGTTTTTCCTTTTGGTCCAGTGCAACTGCAGGTATAGCACCCTCATGGGCCATTCTTTCCAACTCTTCAATTCGCTGCAGACCCCTTCTGCCTTCTGGCAACTGGGATTCTTCCACAAGGCTTTTCTCATCCTTCACAATCAGAGTAGCAGATGTGTGGTCTGTACCATATTTGTTAGTCGCTCTGCAAGTAATCACTCCACTATCTCTGGAATAGGCCACTCCATAGTCCAGGCTACAGTACCCAAACTCATTGATCATGCGAAGTCTGTTGGCTGCTTCCAAGGGTTTGCCATCATGCAACCACTCCACCACCATGGTTGGGTCACCAATTGGTGTAAGCCTGCACTCAAAGTGTGCTGGTCCAAATTGTTTGAGCCTTAAAGATGTGAGCTTCTTCTTAAAAAATGGTTTCTGTTGCTTTTCTTTGTCATAGAGATCTCCTTCCTCCCATTGTTCTTGACCATAACGCAAATGAAGCGGCTCTAACTCTGGTGCTGCAATCTCCTTGGCTTTGTAAGTTCCTTTGGGAATTATTAATCTCCTTTCTGGTTCAGGTTCTGTATGTTCAACTTCAACATTTACTTTGCAGCGGGTAGTGTCCCGCCCAGCTTTATTGATAGCAGTAGCAGTATACCATGCAGCATCTTGCCTGGCAGTAGATTCAATTTTAAGGGCAGCTGCCCCTTTGGTTCCCTCAATCCTGAAATACAAAACAAAAAAATATAAAATAAAAAAAAATTAACTATTTTTCACTTCTTTATTACTCATTTTTGCCCTTCTTCCAAACTAGGTCAAAGCCTCCAGAGGCAAATCTCTGGAGGTAATAGACATGTTGTTTATGCTTATTCATGTTTATGAGCACAGTGCCGAGGAATCAAACAGGTAAGGATAAGGAAAACCCGTCTTGAATTGAGTGGCAGTTTTGCAGAGGTCTTCAAAACCAGAGGTGCAGAAAAGTTCCCTAAATCTCTATTGGAAAAGCACTGGCTTTGCAGAATACAACTACACAAATACACAAAGTGGAAAAATGGAGTGAGTCATACAAGATAATTCGTATCTCTAATCCTTGCTGCAATGCAAAAGCCATTAGTGAATCCCTTCTCTGAAAGCAAGAGTATTCAGCACACTGTAGGAGGCATTTTGCATGATAGTGATTATTAAATACTTTACTTAAATAAAGTATTTTAAATAAAAAAATACATGTAAATAAGATTTAAATTGTAATAAAATAAATCTTAATAAAATAAAGATTCTTACTTTATTTTGGGATATTTATGAGGCACAATGATGTCACTGTTCTTCAGCCATACAATATCAGGATTGGGGTTACCAGTAGCTTTCACTGCCATCTCCAGTCGAGAGCCCTCCTTCACACTGACATTCCTCAGCCTCTCCACAAAGTGTGGTCTGACTAGGTCTTCCTTAGCTGAAAGAGCGAGGGTAAGTTATCACAAGAGGAAATGACATAGTCATGGTTTTTAATAAGAAAGATTCATCAGACTACTAAAAACAGCATGTACAGTAGATACCTTCCACAGTCAGTGTCATTGAGACTGAAGCTTTGCCTGCCCTGTTCTGAGCAATCACAGCCCATTCTCCAGAGTCATCAGGCATTGCAGGAACAATGATCAGTGACTGGGTGCCATCTTCTTTAATCACTATTTTATGGGTGTAGTCATTAACCACTTGTTGACCTGCAGGTACACATGAAAAGAAAACAGTTGCACTCAAAACAGTGTCTAAACAATATGTAAAAGGCACATAAGGTGTTTTTTTATCATTATTTGTTGATGAAAATGAGGCTGATGTACCATTATGGAACCAATATGTCTCTGGCATAGGTCTCCCAACAACTTTCAAGTCAAATCTTGCTGTCTGCCCCTGTGAGCATTTAAACGATGTAGGTTTCAGCACAAAAACTGGCTTATATAGTCTCTCTAGTTGTCCTTCATCAGTTTCTTCTAATCTACGGGCAGGAGAACGAGAAGGAGAACTGCGGGCAGGAGACCGGCTTGGAGAGCGTGGAGAAATAGACCTGGAAGGAAAAGACAACACAGATGTGTATGGCAATGTCATATAGCAGGGGGCTGACATGATAAACAGATTTCAACTTTTGTCTTTATCATAATTTATTTTAAAGAGGCCAACTTATCTTTGTGAGAATTTGTGAAAAAATTAATTTTTATTTCTAGTCAATTTTCTTTAGCTTTGTGAAAGGAATTTGTATACCTGAATAGTATCAACATATACCACAGCCAGGGAAATTTTTGGGTTTTGGATGCTGCACAGTTATGGATGTAATCTTGTGTACATTTGTGCATGGGTGTGTATGTGTATGGAAACTGAACATTGAAACACTTTTTTTTTTCTGCCATAGAAATACAGCTATTTCAAGGGCAGGAAATAGTTGCACGCTGCACTGAAACTCCAAGTGCAGAAGAGTTTTTTCCAAAACATGAGTACTTTAAGAAATAAATATGGTTATTGAGGTTGTAAATCTGATACTATGGCTGGATATGCGTGTGAATGATAGTGCTCTGGGAACTGCAGTGCCCATTAAGGAGGTTAAATAAGACAAAGAGTTGGCATATACATGAATATAAGTCATGGCAACAGCATTTAGAACTTTTCCAGTGGTATGCAAAGTCCAATAACTCAAGCTGTTTAACTGCTGAATAATGAGTTTTTGGACTGTCTATCACAGCTGAATGAAGTCTCATGACATTATATTACTGTGTACCTACCTGTATCTTTTCATAACTTCTGGTCCTGGCATATAACCTGGAGTTGCTGTAGGTGCAACTGGCTCAACATAGAGTTTTGCTGAGCAAATGGCATTTCCTTTCATATTACTGGCAAAGACAGTATAAATTCCTTCATCTTCAGGCAGAACAACAGGCAAGCGCAGACTGGCACTGCCATCTTGCAGAATCTCCATGTGGTAGCGCTCTCCATGCCTGATGCGTTTACCATCTTTGTACCATGCAACCTGCATGGAAAGAAGCTATGTGAACTTTTCTAAAGACAAAGATCCAGTAATGACCCATACATACAACATACTACAACTTCCTATTTTTCAGCTGATGCATCATCACAGCTCTTGTATATGTGTTAAACACTAGCATTTTTACTTGAAATAGGTAAGACTAAAGTAACATGTTTACACAGTAGCCTGAAACAGAAGTTTTGGAGCTAGGAACAGACATATAGCCCATTCTGATGAAGAGAAAAGTGACCTAGACTGGGGCTGCTACTGTGTTTCCCACTTCTCTGGGCTATCTCATAGATACTCACTCAGAAGCAAGACCAAATTAATTGGTAAATCTAGCCTGCCTCTGAACTGGCTAACTAAGCTAATACTATTCTATGAAGGAAAATTCATCTTGATATCAATGCAGAAGACTGGATTTCCTTTGAGAGTTGCTGTTTTCTATGTAGAATGGAGAATTTCTCACAATGAGCTGTTAAGGGATTTTTTCCAAGTAGAGCACCAGCAGATTTCTTTTTCTTTTTTTTTTTTTTTAAATTAAAGTTGTAGAGATTTGGGGTACCTTTGGCAATGGGTATCCAGATGTCTTGCAATGGAAAGTAACTCCTGTCCCTTCAAAGGTTCTATAATTCTTTAATCTTATATCAAATCCTGCTTCTATAGCTTCGGATTCAGAAATATCAACCATCATCTCCTCTCCGTCTTCTTCGAGTAGTTCATGTAAAGTAGTCTTTATAATTCTGAGTTCAATTTCTTTAATAAGTCTTTCTTCAAAAGAAGAAATATGGAATTCCTATACAGAAAAGCAAGACCATTAGTTTTCTGTGCCAGAAAATGACCTTGTAAATAAATTATTTGCATGGTAAAATGTCAGTATACAAAATTAGTATGGAGTGGTAGACATACCTCCTCTTCTACAAAAGATCTGACCATCACTGTATCTTTTGCCATTTTCTTCTTAATTAGAGCTTGTTCTTTTTCATATTCTTTTTCAAAGTCACCATAGGAAATAGGTGGGGCTACCTCAGCCACTTTAGGTTCCTCTACATATGCAGTCATCTGAGTTTGGTACATCATTTCTTGTGATTTTATATAGGCTTCGTAATCAGCTAAGAATTGAGAACACAGTCATTTTGGTAAGTTTTTTGTGATTTTTCATTGGATTGAACAGAGAAAACTAGTACAAACTTATTTTACTGATTTTTGTGATTCAGGCAGATTTTCTATCTGTTTAGCTAATACATACATATAGCAATAAAATGCAAAGACTGACGTCATCATATGAACTTTATAAACAGGTAAAAGTTTTACTATGCTGCTTAGGTTTTCTAGTTCTCAAAGTGGACACACCTAAGGAGATTATTTTACAATTTCTTCACCGTGATTGTCTTCTGCTAACTTTGTACATTTTTACAGGACAATTAAAAAAAAAAAAAGAAAAGAAAAAAGAGCGTCTTTCCCTCCAAGAGAACAATATAGTACTTGATTATCCTTCTTTTCCCACATCTCTCCCTCAATATCGTATGTAGACTGTCATGGGTGTCAACAGAAGAAGGTTCCTATAGCTACACATTCCAGCAAAGAATAAAGTCCCTTAAGAACCTGATACTCTGTCTTGTAGAAACTGAGCAACCGGATCTCTCTTTAAGTTTTTTGAACTGAATAAACTAAGATGCAAAGAATTTGCAACACGATTTAAAATCTTTTCCCCATTTTAAAGTTAATTTTAAGAAATATTTTCCCCATTTCCTTAATCTATGGTGTACCTTCTTCTAGTAAGGAGACCGTTGCAGAAGCTTCTCCGTGTGTATTACGAACAACAACAGTGTATTCTCCGGCATCGTCAGCAAAAGTCATGGAAATTTCAAGTTTGCATTCCCCGGTTTCTCTTTTGTGACTCACTTTGTATCTATAGAAAACACAAAGCAAAAAGTCCCTATAATTCCAATGAACAGACTTTTTAGCAAATTTGCTATTAGTAATATAGTTAATGAGAATCACTCCTACCCTGTACAGGACCCATAAAGAGAAAGCTTTGCAGGCAATTCTCAATGAATTTGCAGAACAGTATAGGAAAAATAACCATACTGAAACTGGAGTATTAGTCTACTTTCTTATTGTTGTCACTAAATAAATGGGATCCAAACACCAGTACTGAAATATCAGAGGTCTAGTTATCAGACACAATATAATGGTATATGCTCTGTGCTCACAGTTTGTCCTAAAATGGGTCATTATAGTATGATTATTTCAAGAAAGCTACAAATGTAATTCTTTTCTCAGCTAGAAAACATGTTGCTTTCCATAGACAATGTTTGTTTGAATAGACAGAATACAAACATTGCAAAAATAGACTAAAACAAATGCAAAACTTCTTTCTGATTTGTTTATAAGGATATGTAGTATGCAACAGCTTTCTAAAGTCACATATTAGGACATGCTCTTATAATTCTTCTGTTTAAGAAAATAGAGTTTCCCAGAGGTCAATGTCATTATTTGACTCAGCATCAGTCAGGAAATCAAAATTACAATACTGTCAATTAAATATTCTTAAAAATTGTGTTTACATTGTTTTTGTGCATTGTGTTCAGAGTACCTGTAGCCAGTCGTTAGAGGAACTCCACCTTTTTTCCAGTAGACATGTGGCTTCGGGTTGCCCCCTACTTGGCATTCGAATATAATGCTCCCACCTTCGATTAATTTATGCACCATGGGTTTTCTTATAAAGAAAGGAGGTATGGGTTCTCCCGATACTTCCTCTGCTGCAGCGGAGACATCTTCCATTACAATGTCCTTTGTCTCCACATAGCTGAAACGAGATTTTAGTGCAGGTAAGTGAGCTGATGTCTGAAGCTCTCATAATCAGAGTGCAAGAACCTAATGACTGCAGCAGGAACAGACTGTTCAGAAAGTAACTTTACCTTTTCTCTTCTCTAACAGCCTTCTCAGAAATGGTTTCTCGAGTTTCAATTTCTTCAGTAACTACAAGGCAAATATAGAGGATTTTAAAATACTTTAATAGGCAGTGAGTTTATTTGCTACAAAATAAGTAGTTAGTTGGCTCAGAGCTGAAAGTATCCATCTGCCCATAACTGGCCTTGCCCTCATATCCTTACAGCCCTTTTATTTAATAGCCCCCAAATACAACTCAAGGCATATTTTCTACTTGGGAAATGTCAAAATGTCTACATTACATTACAAGTAATATACAATTAATAAAATTATTGCTTCCTACAGGTTCTTGGAAGGAGAGGAACTGCCCTCGAGTTGCACCAAGGGAGGTTTAGTTTGGATATTAGGAAACCCTTCACTGAAAGGGTTATGAAGCACTGGAACAGGCTACCCAGGTGTCACCTGGGACTGGCTTTCAAATACCACCTCTACCCTGGAGGTATTTAAAAGATATGTACTGTGGCACTTCGGGACATGGTTTAGTGGAGGACTTGGCAGTTCTGGGTTAAGAATTTTGCTCAATGATCTTAGAAGTTTTTTACAGCCTAAAATATTCAGTGATTCTATAAATATACTTACCTTTCACATGTAAGTGGCAAGACGTGCTGACGCTCCCAGCCTTATTGGTAGCAGTGCAGGTAAATCTTCCACTGTCCTCTGCGAAGGCTTCACGAATCACAAGGCGAGCAAGTCCTGCTTTGAAAGTGATCTGGAAGTCCATTGAGCTCTCAATCTTGTAGTCTTCCCTGTACCATGTCACTGTAGGCTGAGGATGACCTGATATATGGCACTCCAGAGTGACAGACTCACCTTCAGTCACAGTCTTATTTTTGAGGCCCTGTGTGACAAAGAATAAGTATCACAGTCAGTATATATTTTGGCTACCAAATAGGCACTTAAGTGAGTAAAACCTATTTGAATGGAAAATTTAGTGTGTGCCTCAAAACTGTGTTCTGTTCAGCAGTGTATCCAAGAAAACAAAAGGCTTTTTCCAAAGGAAGGTATTTGCAACTGGATTTTAGGATCTCTGAACATTACTGTTATTAACAAAAGAAAGAGGCAAGTCGATGTTTATGCAGATAGGTCAACCTTCCATGTGACATAGTTGTGAAGAATCGTCCCTATGACAGACATCCAGAAGAGTTTGTATCAGAGATAAATAATATGATTGAGTAAGTCTAATACAGAGTTTAAAAGGCTAAATAAAGCCAACTTTCAATGGTTAGGTTTTCAGAGAAAAATTAGAAAAGGGTGAAAATCTAGTGTAACTCCACTAATCTACATACAAATTACTTACTGAGACTAAGGTGGGTGGAGTAGCAGGGATCTCTGCAGGCACAGGAACTCTGGCAATTTCTGTCACCTAGGGTGTTTAAAGGACAATTAATAACATCTAACAAAGTCAAAACCACAAACAGCATAAATTAGAGAATAAATCAGGTAATGTAAATTCTTTGCTTGCCGTTGGTAAATATTAAGTTCTTACAAAGATTTGTGTGAACCAACAAAAAGATGAAACCAGAATGCTTTAAAAGTAGAAAATTGCAACAAGAAAACAGCAAAAATAAATCTGGATTTGTAAGATGAAAGTCAGTCAAAGTGATAGAAATTGTTTAATAGCATACCTTTGCTTCACCTTCTTTCTGGAACACCAAGTGTTCTTCCCGCACTGCTTCGTGTTTAATGCTTGTCTCTTTTTTACTTTCAATATCGTACTGACTTTTATACGTCTCAGCAGCCTCTTCAAAGGGAAACTGTGGAGAGGCAACTGGCTCTGCTTTTATTCTGACTTCATGTGGCTTCAGCTGAGGCGGCTTCACAGGCTTGGTGATCTTTTGCACAGCGGAAGTAGCTGACAATTCTTTTTCCAGAGTAGCCATGGCAGATCCAGCTATTGAAACCTAAGGAACAGAAGAGAAAGAGTTACAGCTTTATTGTTGTATTTTTTCAAAGGAGAGAGTATAATTCTTGAGTAGATTGCGTATACAGCAGTTACTTCCTTAGTTATTTGGGTTTTGACATTGCAAAAGCAATATATGCTAAAATGAATACTAGTATTAGACTGCAGCAGTAAAATACCAGCTATATAATATCCTAGGATTATTTTGATGCGTCTAACATTCAGAGGTTTTATTTTTTACTTTACAATTTGATCTTTAAATGGTTAAGAAGCTCTTTAGTGCACCACAAGAAATGTCCTCTCCGTTTCTTCACTTAAGGCCTTAGCTTTCCATTTAATCAGTCTGATACTGCAATAAAAAATACTGCTAATTACATAACTGTCAGTAATTAAAATAAAATAACGGAGGAGATTTTAAGATCTTATAATTGAATTTTTTTAAAATATATGCAAATATTTAAATACAAATATTTTAATAGTGTTTAATTATGTTTTAGGTAAAAATTATTTTTAATGTCCAGGTGAAGAGAAAATATACTTGAATGAGAAAATTGAATGGGAATATTACCTGAAGGAGTCAAGCAAAAGAATGGAAAGAAAAACATTTTAAAAGTATAGCGTCATATTATGCAGTCTGGATTTTTTCTATTAAAAAATTTAGCTTAGTACGTATTAGTCTGCATTCCAGTCTTCTAGTGAACTGATGCACATAATAAGATTGAAGAGGGACACCTCTGCTCTTTAAAAAACATAAGTTGCATGACAAATAGCTAAAATTTCACTGTATGACATGAAGTATTGAAACTGCATCCTCAAACAAATAAGATTGGTCAAATAACTAATAATTAGATATAAATCACATTTTAGCAATTCATCTGTCTGTTTACAGCAGTGTTCTTCATTAGTGAAATAAGCCAACAAAAGTAACTGTAGAGAGCATACAACTCTTCTCCTTGGGAAAGCATTGCACTGGAGTGGGAAGAAAAGCCAAATGGAAAGGGTCACCTACTGAATACTGAAAATGAGCATGCTGGTCTTCTTGGATACAACTTTAACTTACCTCATATGTATGCTCTGGTTTAGGAACAGCAACTTTGGTGACGGTGAAGTGAGGACTTGCTGTGCGAGGTCGTGGAGGTTCAACATGAATTGTTTTCTCAGTTTCTGTTGTTCTTTTTATCTACACAAAGCAATGAAAAAAGTTGTTGAGAATGTGATGCTGTTCTCAAAACTGAAACAGAATTCACTGGGGCATAGTTTGTGGAAAAGAATGCAATGTAAATGAGACTAACCTCTTTTGATATATGAACTTCCTGCTTTTCAGCAGCTGAGATGTGTTTCTCAGGAGGAACGTAGACAGTTTTAACTTCTTTAGTGACAACGTGACGTTCTGCTGGGGCCTCAGAAACACGGTCTGCTACCGTGTGCTCCTTATAGCCATACTCCAGAGTTTTCTGCTTCACATAAGCTTCATCTGCTTGTTCAGGCTGCCAGGGTGATCGAACCCGTGCCTGATCAACTGCTGCAACAACTGTAGCTACAGCTTCAGCCTTTTTTCCAGCTTCAGTCTACAGGTAACATTGGCAGAATGTATACAGATATTCATCATTATATTGAAAACTTGTGTATGTGACAAATAGTTATAGTGCCAAGTATCTTCCAGACAGAATGTATAGTTATGCAAGAGCAATGATGTAAAGCTCAAAAGGATATACTTGTAAATATACTCCAGAATCAGTAGATTCAAATATGTATTTTTTCTTTAAGCATTATCTCTGCACATGCAGAATCTGTCTGTGGTTATCTGTTTCATACGTATCAATATTTGTCTGCAAGCCCATTTTTAATACTTTATAGTCACATTTGTGGCCACTTGTCTAAGAGTATGGAGGTATATAAATGTGCACGTAATTTTAAAGTATGCTCATCAGCTCCATATATAACTGCTAGATGCTAGAAAAAATGTAAGGAATGTGTTCAGCAGCTGATGTATCTACTAAGAAACATAGCTATAAATTTTTTTTCCACAGGTGTATCTGTTAATTCAGTGCTAATCAATTTTAAAGGATTTTACAAAAGATGGGAGACTGAAATTTCTGATAATTTGGAAATAATGTGTTTGTATCAGGACTTCTATCTGTTTCTAATAACTGATAAATACTGTCTGCTTCTCTGTTATCAGGGTCCAAACTTCTGTCCAGTCAGCCAATAGTAAGTAATAGGATAACTAGTACTAGTGTTTACTACTCTTGTAATAAATGATCTGGATGTAGCAACAGAGCATATGAAATGTATGCCTTGTAAATGGGAAAAAAAACCTAATAGATATTTTCAGGCTGGTTTTGAAATCATTATCAACTTAAACTAAAATAACTGAAGTGAGGCCAAAATGTGACTTTTTACAGGGATTTTTTTTTTTCTTATTGAAGTAGTTCTTAGGTAACAAGGACTTCTTATCATTGCCAGTTTCAAAATATATGTTCATACAGACTTGAATTTAGCCCTAAATTTACATCATCTAACAAAAAAATTGAATATGCTTAGCAGTCTGACTCCTCTGTGTATATTTTATAAGCTATGCTCATATACTTACATTTTATAAAGGCATTTTATGAATGTACTACACTCTAGATAGATTTTAAATAAAATCTGTTGGTAACTGTGCTATTCTCTCAGACTTCCTAGCTGTATTGTAATAGGAGAGCTTTTCTACTGTGACAGTCCTACTGGAAAAAAGGGCTGTCAACAAGTGCCTGGTTGTCAGAAGCAATAACCTGGGCAGACCTGTCCGGATGTTAAAGTTTGTATTGTACAGAGAACAAGTCAAGCCTTAGTAGAGAGAGGTTGTTTCACCTGCCAGCCATAAAGTTACCAGGAATCATCTCATAGAAATAAAGATTGCAGAGTCAGAAAGCTGAACAAGTAAACATCATTTGGAAGTCACTGATAGGGAGGAGAGAAATCTGACTGCAGCCTTAAAGGTGACATTTCCTAACAGAGCGGGATAGAAACCTCTTGATCACTAGAATTGTAGCCATACTGACTCCGCTACTTGACAATCATCCCCCTTAATGGGTGTCTTATCAGGAGTTAATTTGAGAGCATTGTTGTACCAAAATAGCTCTTAAGAGGTGAGGTTTGCAGATAAACAAAATTGTAACAGTGCATTGGCTGCAATTTCTTCCCAGTTCTGGACACTGTGACAGGCACTTTGGTTTTACCAGAGGCAATTCTTTTTGGAACTACAGTAGTTTTCTTAACTTCATTTTTAATCCAGTTTTTAGAGCAGAAATGAAAGTTTCAGTAACATGCGATCTTGAAAGGTATTCGATCAATAAAGAAAAATTTTGGAATGGGAACAGGGAAGGAGAATTAAATGGTTAGATCCTTGTGCATTACACACATCTCTGTATTATACATGTACTGGTAAGTCTTGTTACACCTTGGCACTTATTGAAATAAAAGTAATTATTATAAAACAAAAACGTTAAAATGCATATCAGGAGTCAGTGAGTCCATTCCAAAGGTCAGCCAAAAAATAATTATCAACAGCCTATTAATGAAAACAGAAGAGGAAGATAGAGGTGAAATCATTTAGTCTAATTAGCAGTAGGTCTAGAAATTTGTAAGTGGAATAATTTCAGAAAGAAATGAGCTGGGAAAGTATAGTTAGTGTTTTTTGAGGAAAACATGAAGTTTGTAAAGAAGAAAGAATAAAAACCAATTATGGTTATAATAGTGCTATTCACCTTTCCATGTGTTATGATGATTTGTTCTTGTTTGGTAGCAATTCTTTCTTTACTTTTCGATATTGTGACCGGTGGTTTAGGTTTATCAGTGGTAATTACTACCTTAGGTACAGAAGGTTTCATCTCTTCCTTTCTTATCTATTTTTTTGGTAAAGAAAAGTAATAGTAATCAGTTTCACCTGTTGTCAAAATTACAGAGATTTTTTTGGATAATGGGTAAGGTTTCAGAATGTATATCAATAAGGGATAAACATCACATCAGAATTGGAATAATTCCTTTGTAACCAAGTTATAACCCATCTTATATGCTAATTGAAAGAACTGCATTCAAAGCCATTGATATACTGTATTAATCTGTGTGTGAATTAGAGAAGAATTTTCCCACTTCCTAGTTAATTGTGATGTACCATTATTATGTTTTGTAGAAACTGTTTGAATAAAAATTAGTATTACTGATTTAATATTTATTCCCAGTAGATGGAACTATTTCATCAGTAACTCCAGTCAACAGTGGTTCCACAATATGGTCTGACAGATACATTCCATCCTCACACAAACATGAACTTCATTAAATCAAATTCCACACTAAGTATCATATCCTGAAAGATAACCTGTACAATTTATATTCAGAAATCTACCTTCAGAGAACAAAGTAGTCACTAAGCATCAGGTGAAATTCTGTGTGCCCTGGTAATAAAAGCCATAATGCCCAAAGGCTCTGTAAGAAGGGCAGCTGCACTCCTTTGCAGACAGAGCTGCTGTGAGGACTGTGGAACTGGACCTGCAATTCTGGGCTTATCTCTGGAATACCTTGCTTTATGAAGTTTTCATTTTGTAATCTTTTCATAAAGAAGGACAGCAAAGTTATGTAACACATTTGACAAAGAATGAGATTTTATAAACTTATTAGAGTATCGCAATGAGCTAAACATAGTAACATTTATTTACCTTTTCATGAGCTATGTGCACTTGCTCATGTCTGGTAGATATTTCTTCTCTAGCTCTTGATATTCTTTCTTGTTCTTTGGCTTTGTCTGTGGCAACTATTACTGTGGGTACTGGAATTTTCTCTGGTTCTTTTCTCACCTGGACATTTACAAAGAAAGAAGTTTAAATGATATATTATTTTAAAATATAATGTATGTGATTTTCAGTGCATTTGGGAAAGAGGATAGAAAAGAAAGGCAGAAAAAATGTCAAACCGTATTTCAAAATCTTCTAGTCTGGAAACAACAACAACAATAACATAAACAGACTTCGTATAAAACATTTAACATAAAAATAATATAACATTCCACAAATGCTTGCTTTGATATAGAAAGCAGTAATTAAAAAAATGGCTCAGAAAAAAACTGTCCTGCATTATAATCAGTTTGAGAAAGTATAGGATATTAAAAATAAGTTTTAGGTAACTTTCACTTTGACAAGATTTCAGATGACAAGTTCAGGCGTAATGTCCAGGTGAAACTATTTAAAAATAGGTTACGCTTTCCTCTTCGCACATTGCAACTACAATGCAAATGTAATGTTCTCTATAAAAGCCAGTTTTCCATTAAATCATGTTTGTCTGATAAAATACATGCTAAAGTAACCTGAATTCAAATCTCTCACTGGTATTTTCAAAATTGATTTCAATGCAGAATGAGTTTTTTCTCCTTTTTCTGACCCACTGTGCTGCCAACAAACAAAGCAGGCTACAAATGGCAAGCTTAGAAACAAAATCAGGAAAACCCCAAAAAACCTGAAACCCAACAACATTTAAGAACTGTTCCCTATATGTCAATTCTTTAAATGATTGAGAATACTATCTAGTAAATTACCATACAATATATGAAAAAGAATTTTTTTTCTGAGTTAATGTTTTGCAAGTTTATCACATTCTTAAGTATTAATACTAGAAGTGAAATAAAAAAGGAAAGATGGTCATCATAAGGAGACACAAGAAAAGGATAGCAATGTAAACGGGCAGAGTGAACATACATAAATGGGGAAAATAACATCATGGGATCTGTCCTGTTCACAGGCTCTCCTTTTGTATGAGATATTAGATTTTTGAACAAGGTAGGGTATAACAATCTGTATTCACCTTTTCATGAGAGATGTGTCTTTGTTCTTGTGAAGTAACAATTCCTTCTCTAGTTCTCGATATCATTGTTTGTTTTGTGGCTTTATCACTGGTAACTACTACCGTTGCCTCCTTTTTAATCTGATTTTTATAGTAACAAACGAAAAAAAACACAAAGCCTTAAAATTCATTTTAACAAAATGACATCAAAATAAGAGGAGAAGGAAAAAGATGAGAGGAGTGCAAGTGAAGAAAAAATACTAATGGAGAATTATTTTATTCCTAGTAGGGAAATTATAAATGAGGTATTAGAAAAAAACTTCAGTATGGTAAGAATAATGTTAGCAAATAAATGAAAAGGGAGAATAAAGGATCACTTTCATAGAAGGCATTCTTAAACTTAAGAACAGTTTAAGAATAATTAGTTCAATCCTACTATGATGGAATGCAATGGATAAGTGAACCACAAGCATTCCTTTCCAATCTAGATTCTCTGTATGAGTATGCATGCTTCTGCAGTGCATTGGGGAACATCTGGTTAATTCCTCACGGTCAATCATGCCTTGTTTGCCAGTTGTATGAAGGGATAAAAGGGAAATCAGAGAATGTCTGTGCTCTATTTCTACCTGCTCCTGAATAGGTTGAACGTGGACTGCAGTCATTGCTGTCCTTTTAGCAGTTTGCTCTACAACACTTGGAGCTGGTTCTCTCACCATGGCTTGATCCACAGCAGCAACAACGGTAGCCACAGCTGCTGTTTTCTCACTGTCCTTTCTCACCTATGTTAGTCACATCAAAAGACAGTTTCTCATGTTTTGCATACATTCAGAAGAAGCACAAAACAAGTACAGAGACAGAAAATTGCAAAGAAGCATTTCCATATTTGCAGCAGAACTCTCAGCAGCAGATACACGTTTTTACGCGCAGCCTCTCAGATGCCGTTTAGCAGATCTATTCAGCAGTGGTGACACCCCACAGAAAGCAAACCCAAGGTTTTTTCCAGGAACAGACTTTACCTCTCTAGCACCAGTCGCCACCTCGCCGGCAGTAGCACCGCTAACGGTAACTTGTTCCTGGACCCCGTATCTCCCCTCCCATCTCTCTTCGGTTACTTGGGTAGTGCTTGTAGATACTCTTGTTTCCTTCATCTGAGCTTCCATGGTTGCAGAATATCCTTCCTGCTTCCAAGGAGGAAGGACTTCAGCCCCAACTGTTGTCACTACATGTGGTTTACGGATTGGAGATGGAGATTTCACTGGCCTAATAGGTGAGGTAGAGATTCTTCCAGCAGGAGAGACTGACCTATTGAAAAAAATAGAGTATCAGTATAATTAATCCAGTGTCATACAATGTCAGCTATATAAACAACTTCAGCCTGAAGTTGGTTTCACTCCCTCTTTAGGATATCTTCAGTAATATGTAGTTTGATTTAAAAAAATCAATTACCCTAACCTATGTGCCTAAAAATATACCCTAAACTACGCTATTGGAAATTTACGGCGTAATTTTAAATTAACAGGATAATTGTAAATTACCCTAACCTGTGTGCCTAACAATATGCCTAATGTGTGTTTTTGTCATACTCATGACTGCAATATGTCTTTGTAGTATCTTAGTCTCCAGAAAGAAAGAGCAAGTGGTCAAGGGAACGTCACTCAACCACATATATTTAAAAGTACATCATGACTTTCCATTTGCTCTGTCCTAATTCTCCTAATAGGAATAATATAAAAGGCTTACAGTCTGTAAGCATTACATATTAGTTTTGTGGTTCAGTCTCTGTAGAGAGAAAGGATGATTAATGTAACCAATCTTTGTAGAAGTATCACATGGCAACCACATAGAAAAACTACTGTATCTGCTCCTGTACCACATCTCATTTCTATGTGCCATCCGTACATGTACTCATGCTCCAGGCAAGTTTCTCATCAGTGCCTACATGTTTCCCCCATACTTCCATTTACAAATCTCAGCCACAATAATTGGTAGTCATTTGGAAAGTGCTAGTTTCTACATTTTGATATTCCAAAAATTCAATCCTATCCTATCAGACAGTTTTAAAGCATTTTCCCAAATACTTTGATAGGCTTCCTAACTTAGAATTTCTTTGAGTGGAATTTTTGTGTGCTGCATTTCAGAGAACGCTACCAAATCTCAGCAGTAGGAGGCAGCAGCAGCATGTTACTTTTTAGACGTATTTTCTAGTGTGTCTAAATGTGGTCTGACTAGCAAGGGACTACAAGCTTCTGGTTCCATATGCTCTCTAGATGGCACTATTGAATTCTTTTTTTCGTGTTTGCAGTTTGCTAGCTATTGTTGGTTACTATCAATCAGTTTCTTCCTGTCCATGCAAGTTATTCTTAGTGGGGCAAAATTCACCACAATACGTAGCTCAGGCAACTTCAATGGGGCTTTTCTGAGCACTCAGCTTGGAGATATGCCTTCCGTGATCCTGGTGCTTCAGGATACTGCAACTGCAGGACTTTCAAAGCAATCTTCTCTTTATCTGCCTCTCAGCACAGACCTCATGGTGTCTCTGAGAACACAAGCTCTGATCTTCACTCACTTTTCTTCCCAAGAGCCTTAACACAGCAAAGCTAAACTTCATTTTTCCATAACCACATTTAGCTTGCCTACCTCGAAAAACACTATTTCTGCAGTCATTACCAGTACACACATGGAACATGTGTTTGTATTTTTTACATATCCTTTCATTATGTTTTGTCATTGCTCTTTTCTCTGTTTATCTAAAATAATCAAGGACCAACTGATCTACTGTTTTCTTCTCTTTTATCATGAACTTGGATCTTTGAGCACTACTTTGGCTCTATGCAGAGCAACCAGAAGGGATTTTCTTCCATACAGGACTGAAAGTCTACATAGGAGGCACACACTTCTACAGCAGTGCCAAATATAACACATTACAATTAGTGACCAGAAAAAACTCAGTCAATAATAAGGTCCATTTTATACTATGCTTTCATTCTACAGCATTACTGCTATATGTAAAAGTAATTCAGAAAGCAATTTTGTTTGAAAGAATAGTAATTTTACCTTACTGGTGAGGGCGTTGGTGCTCTGACATGTCTTACAGGTGATGGTGATTGCCTTACAGGTGATGGTGATTGCTGTCGTGCCATCTGTGCTTTTGCAGCAGCTGGTGGGGTTGGTGATTTTGATGTAGGTCTAGGTGGCATTCGTGGAGGTGCTTTGTGTGGGAGCTGTTGGGCAGTTGCACCTTCTATAATCATTTCAACACTTGTAAGTGATCTGGCGTCAAAGTGGGCTTCAGTCTTCTGCAATGGAAAACAAGAGAAAAGTATAAGGGTGAGATACTGTAGAAGTAATCATTCAAATTTTAGCCTTACTTGCTTTGTTTTTGAAAATTATACCTTTTCAATTCTGGCTTGTCTTGTTTGTGAAATCTGAGCAGTCGAAACAATTGTCTTTGTCTTTTTAGCAGGAACGGCTTCTTCCTCGCCTTTTGGAAGAGAAAATGTGGTCAGAAGAATTGCATATGGCAACAACCAATAAACAGTTGCAGAAATAAATGAATGGTCAATTCCAATGGTGTAAAAATTTATATAAACAAGAGAAAAGTAATCAAGCAACCATGTGTTTTTCCTGCAATACCTATACACAGATAATTGTGAGAACAGTTGAAACAATATTACTGCATTACTAAGTCATTGCGGGGGGAAGTGGGGGTGGGAAATGCCACCAAAACACATTTGTTGTAGATACTTCATATCAGTCCTGGATCTGAAATGATTACACAGTCTGGAAGCCTGACAGGGGTGAAATCCAAGCAAGGCTACTCTGGGTAGCATATGATTCACTGCTATAATTCTCTATTTAAGAACTGTCTTCATCCTCACCTGCCTCATTTACAAGACCATGTACATCTAATATTTCTATTGCATCAAACCCAGCTTACAAATGCAACTTCGAGAAATCTACAGACCAAAATGAGAACAACTCAAATTATCTCACAAATTTTTCTGTCTATTGTATCCTTCTTTTAAAGATGACCTGTTCTGGGGAAAAGATCCTTTTAAGTCTCAGACAGAAACCTTTGGCAAATTTCATAAAATACACTGCTTTTTTCACAGCAAGTTAATAACTTTTGAGAAAGAATTTATGAATCAACTTATTGCTATAACTTTGAAGTAGTGCATATTGTACCACTACAATGAATGCTGTCCAATTTTCATGGCTTGCAATTTCAATTCTGTTACCTTGAATTAGCAATTCAGCTGTTGAAGTAGCACGTCCCATATTATTTGTTGCGTTTACTGAATAGGTACCGGAGTCTTCAGGATATGCTTCTGCAATTATTAAGCTGTAAAGGTCTCCTTCTTGTAAAATTTTAAAATCGGGGGAGCTTTTGATTTCTACTCCATCCCGATAGAACTTCACCACAGGTGTAGGGATTCCAGTCACTCTTACATCAAGTCGAACTTGACTTCCCTGCCTTGCAGTCATGCTCTGTAGTCGTTGTGAGAAGTTTGGTGGAGCTGTTCCAGCTGTGTTTTTATTGAAGAAGTAAACAGTAAAACAATAGTTAATACTCTGTTAAAAAGAGCTGTAAGGACTAGATACTTTCATTACTAGACATGCCCAAGGTCTATTTCTCCTTCACATGATACTGAGAGATGATAGTACCTTCCGAAACATTCAAAACATTGAGTTGATTTGCCAAAATGCATACACCCTTAACTTTTTTCTTGCATTTAAAATTTCTGATATTTCTGATTATGCCCATGATTGCAAATGTTTCTAGAATTACAGATACACTGATTATAACCTTAGACATTAAGCAGATTCTCTTGGGTGTGGCCCTTTATGTGAGTTATTCTGTTAAATATAATTTATGTCATTAAATATCATTAAGGCCTCCATTCTGCAGAACTTTATCCTTTCTTTTATGAGTAGCTTGAATATGGCCGGTGTGACAGATCACATGAATGGGGGTATACAGGCCTCAGCCAGAAGCTTGTAATTGTGAATAAGAGTTTATAAGATTAAACCTGATAAAATTAAAGTGTAAAGGACACCATTACTGAACATATACTGAATTGTAGTCTACTTTAGGAAAAGGAATGTGGTTTGCTCTATTTTGCTGACCATGTACTTCGAATCTGAACTTTTCTCATGATCTGTGACTCTTCTGCTGCCGCTGTCTTTCTCACATTGCTCGCAGACAGCGGGGGCCTTTCTTTAGGCGCTTCATACCTGTGACAAGCAGCTCAGCAGTACTCGTTGCTTGCCCAGATCCATTGGTGGCTTGCACGGTGTACCTTCCGCTGTTGGCTTCCGTCACGGTGGGGATCACCAGTTTAGCGCGGCCATCACTAAACGAGATCTGCACACCGGGCAGAGTCGCAGCAGAGAGAACCTGGCCATCCCGATACCAGTTCACCTCAGGAACTGGGAAACCTAAGGCAAAAGGAAGACAAATGGAGATTAAGAGTCCATGAAACGCCAGATATCAAAAATTACCATAGAACACATTCATTTATACAGAGTTATAGTGGAGCATAATGGCATAGGCACTGATACATGATTTTATGTCCAGTGACACAGTGGCAAAGAATTCTAGAAAGGTCTTTAAAAGGCACAGAGCAATAAGGCAGCTTCATAGGCTACTGCATTTGGGAAATCACTTGAATAATGAGGGGACTGAAGTGTTAGGCAATCCTATTAAGGAATAAAAGTGCATCAAAATCATGAGGGGAATGGGTTAAAGCATGTGAGGTATTTAAAAAATTTATTTGGTAGTATCTAAGTGGCATTGCTTATTGCTAACAAACTTTTCCAGTCCAATAGTTTGGAGAAATTGTAAAAATCTGTACTTCCCACCTATTTAAGTATTTCTTTTAACAGTGCATGCTTTTAGAAAGGAAGTGACAGAAAAAAGTGACTGCTCTAGACATTAAAATCAAGAGCTATCAAAGTTTTGAGGTTTTTGATTCCTTTTTTTCTTTCAAATTTTTGGAGTTTGATTGACAGCAGTCATCTGGAATCAGATGATCTTTCATTGTTAAAATATATTATTCTTTTGTTATCACAGTCATAAGCAAGACTCTTCTGGTCAGCAAAATTTCAACTATATCTACATCTGATTTTTTAGTTTTAAATGGTGATTTTAGATTCCCAGTGGAAATTCTCTTCCCAGTGTTCTACTCAGCCAAATTTATTGATAAACTGAAATCCATTTGACAAATAAATAAAATTTTTATATGAGCCACATAAGAGGAGTAGCTAATTTAAGGAGATGGTTCTGGATCAGTCTTTGTTGTAGCCCCAGAACACCATTTTCTCCAAAGTGAAAATCCCTGCAAATTCACTTCATGTACTTCTCCACTCAACCCAAATCACCAACTGAACTTCACAGGGTCTGAGGAATGAGATCTGAGACGGTATTTACAGCTGAAGTAATTTTCCCAGTGCTACTCAGCGGTTTGGAAAACCCCAGGGCCACAGAATGTTGCTTCTTTTCTAGAAACCAAACAAATTACTAGGGATTTTCATATGACAGGAAAATGATTGTGCGAGACAAAGGTGAAAAAGAAGCTGAGATATGTAGATTGGAACTTTCACCGATTGACTGCAGTCACACTAGAGTTGCTATGGAAAGCTTAAGATTTTACTCATAGTAAAATTCTGACATTTAGATATGCGTAGAACAGAAACACACACACAAAAATAGAATGCAGATAGCTTTAGAGAGGATTATAAATCAAAAATAGGAAAGTACTTTTAAGCATTGTTAATGTCGCAGATGGAGGTTATCAAACAACCCTGATGGGTTGGTATAATTCAGTTTTGGACTCCTAGGGTAGGACAACTTGGGCATTATCCCCATAAACATAGAGTAGCCAGCAGATCCCTGTGATTTTGTTCAGAGCTATGTGTATACAACATTTTGTGAAATTAACTTTAAAACATTTTAAGCTAGGCAACCAAAAACACGTCCTCAATAGTGAATTTCTTGTAACGTTGTCAGAATGTTTTATTTTCTTGAGTCAGTACTATATGATGATTAGCAAACATGGGAGTTTATCTGACAAGTTGAAAAAAGTGCACATTTCTAAAATGGAGTCTGTTTTGATGTCTCAAACTGCTATATCCAAGGGATCCAAGCCATTTTGAAAATACAATCCCAAGTTCATAATAAAAGAAACAACTCCACAAATTTGGTCCCATGGCACCGAGTCAGGCTCTAAAAGGTAAGATCTACCTCAATTTGCAGATATTTTTGCCTGGTCTGTATAGAGTAAGGATTTACTTCTATGTGTGCCAAGTTACACCATGATTCCACTATTAATTATTAGGACAGTCTTCTTCATTTTAAAATTGTCCTTGAGGTTTTGTGAGTGTTAATGCCAAAAAGAAGAAAATCAACCCGAAGTGTCTCAAATCCACTGCTTAAATAATTGAATTGAATGAGATTCTCCTGACAATGATGTGAGAGGAACTGCCGACTCCTATATGATCTATGTGCTGCCTTCAACAATATGCAGAGTGTAAAGGCTCTCCTGCACTGGGTAATGCCTGGAAACATAAGTTCCAAGAAAGGCGAGCAGGGTGCAGGTTAGTTCTTTATGAAAAAAAGTCAGACTTGATCAGCACTGTGGAGACATGAGAATGGGCACAGTTCTAATGCTGGCAGCACTTCTGACTTTGTCTCATAACCCCTCAGTCACTGCTGACCCAGCAGGACTCCGCTGTGATGATGTCTGCCTGCTCTGGCATGTTCTGCTTTTAATCACAGGGGTTTTGTGTTCTGTGCTTTTTGAGATTTCTCTTACCTGCTGGGTATTTTTGTCTGATGTCAAACCTTTGCAATGTGGCACTTAAATCACAGTCTAATACATGAGTACAATTCATTTGTGGTAGTTTACACAGCACAAAATTGCATCTCAGGTGGTGGCTAAGCTCTTCTTGATACCCATAGATTAACCGAGCTTTTTACAATAGAATTGTAGCTCTGTGTTAGTACTTGACTTGTATATAAAAGAGCAGTGTTATCAGAGATAAAAAGAAATTCTGAATTTCAAATTCACAATATTTCATGACAGATAGGAAGGGCAGACATTGTAGAACAATAAAGCTTTGTAGTCCTTTATGCAATTCATTCAAGAAATAAAACTTATCTATTTTTTGTGCTTAGAAAAACTAAATGCCAATCCACTGTTAGATCTGTCAAACTTGGTGGATGCTTTTAGGGCAGAAAAAATACATCAGAATGTCACAATGTGACCAAAAGCCTACAAGAGACTGACTCACAAGTTATTTGAAATTAACATCCAAAATGGTATAAGTTATTAGAAAAACTGATGTATCTTCACTTATTGAGGATCCAGTTCCTCTCCCAAGTGCTCTATGGTATCACGCAAATGTCAATAGCCAATATCATACATCAAGTCATAATTTTAACATCTTATCTTGTTCTGATGATATATGTATGCATTTGTAATAAGTATTGCAATCATCAGTGGAAAAAACTTTTCACAGAAAATTTTCAGTGTACAGGCAAGAAGAGAAGATCAGGGAATTATCTGAAGAGCAAGGGCCAAATAACGGAATATGGCATGAAAAACTACCATTGATGTAGGCTACAGGACATGTTCAAACATCTTGGGTGAGTTAATGTTATCCAAAGAGACCAAGGGATGAACCACAGTGGATTATAGATGCCAGAGATCTTTACAGTTGGACAGATCATGTGTTTGCACCTGTCACAGAGCATCTGAGTAGTGGTTTATGGTATGTGGATCATCACATGGCTAATGCCTGTAAGACAATATAATTCCATCAGCAGGGAACACATGTCATTTCTCCTTAGTCACTGCCGAGGTCAGAGACACTCTTAGAACAGGGTGTTGGTTGTCTGGTAACGTTATCGCCAGGGTTTGCATGGGGTTTTGCACAAGACAGGGTGTTTGAATAGCATGTAGACTGGAGAAATGAAGTATCCTTTAAATTTTGTGGCATCTTTAAATTGCATCAACAACTTAATTTATATTAATCCAGCTTTGTGCTACCATCCTGATCACCATACACGCTGTTATCCAGCAGACTAGGGTTTTCTACCCCCTTGAGTCACCAGGTGGACCTAGATTTTGTGCCTTTAACCCCATTGCTAGAAATCTGGAATTAAGCAAACTTAAGGGCACAGAAGGCAGAAATACAGCTCAGCTAGAGTAAGGCTTAGCACAAGGTCATTGAAGAACTAGCACAAGCCTTGCCTTTTGCACCCTGCATGTCTCATTCTGTCCAATCATCATCCAAACAAGATTATTCTCTCTGCACCCATATGAAGTTCCCTTATTAGCAGAGTATGTATTCTTATGAGTATATTTTAAAGGTATTTCTCCCAGTTTTGATTGTTCTAACATACATAAGAATTAGACAGTGGCATGGCAGGATGATTGTCTGCTGCTTGGTCAGCCCTGTAACTTTATGCAGCAAGTTTGTGGATATTTGACAGCACCTCACAGTGCTGATCAGTACTGTATGATATGGATCTATATTCCAGGTTTCAGCACTCATCTTTACCCATCCAGATCAGATTACAATCTATGAAAAGTGATATGATTTTTCACACCATAAACATTAGAAAAAATAGTAATAAACAATAATAAATATTGGAAAAATGAATTAAAACCTTACCACTAATATGAGCCTCAAAGGTTGCGGCACTACCCTCCAGTGCCACAACACTTTGTAATGGCTGTGTAAACGTTGGTGCTTTTGTTGTCATCTTCGCAGGCACTCTGCAAGCAAAAAAACCCATAATTAGATACCGACAGTGAAAACGTTATTATACACACACTCTTCTTGCTATATTTTAAGAATATTTGTAATTATTTTCACAACAATTTTCTCTTCTAAGTTTTAAATCAGAATGACCTGCTGAAATGTGAAGACTAGATTTTGACAAAGTTGTATAGCAAATTACTCTCAGAGGGTGCTTGGCTGAGTTGGATGTGAAACCATTGTATTTAGCAGATCTGTGCTTTGGCATTACAAGTATGCAGCAGGAGACAAAATTCTGCTTTACTCACTATGTGACCTTCCACAGGTCATCCGGCCTCTATTTGTCTATTACTGTTTTTTTACTGAATTAAAAATAATTTCCATGGATAATTTTTCAAAATGTTTTTTGGTGCAAAGCATTTGCATTCTCCAGTGAGAAAATAACTAGGTCACTAAGTAACGGTTGAAACAAATGGGAAGATTACAATGTATGTGTCTTGTAGTAATTAAAATGCCAGGAGACTATTTTAAAAGCAGTCTGTAAGTAGTGAATGATTTCTTTTTACAGAAGCATATTGACATTAAAGATGCAGATAAAATTCTAGTCTTTCTTAGAGAGTATCTCAGTGGAATTTTGAATATGGGAAGACAGCCACCTTCGAAATGTGAGCTAGGATATAAGGTAGCCTCTGACACTGATGGCTTGAACAACTGCAGCGCCATGTGAAATCTGAAAGAAAGTTTGCTTTCTCTTGCTATGGCACAAGATCCTACTTTGAAATAGCACACTGCTACTTGAAAAGCTTCTGTGTCAGTAGTTTTTATTTGTATGAACATATTTATTCACTGATGTTCAATTGTATGGTTTTTAAAAATGTTGCTAATATCTTCTTAAGAGTATTATACATCTATTAAAGTTACAATTTTTCCCGTGACAAGATTCCCCTGAGAGCCTATCAGGTCTAAAGAAAAAAAGGGTTGACCCCACAATCTTATCAAGCCAATCTTACTCACATATTTACTTTGGCTTACTTTGGCTTTTGTGCCTGATTTTGTGACAGTCCCAAGCTTAACTCAAAAATGAGAAAGCAAAGTTTCTTTCACTATGACCCAAATTTATTCTACCTTTCTGAGGGATAAAAATTCTTCATTATATGAATTCCTTCATAGAAATCAGAGCCTGATTAATCAATACAGTAAGTGCATAAGGGCAGAATTGGATATTATACTGGGATTTTCAGCTTCAGTTATGATTATGTTTTGGAGGTCAGATAAAATATACGGAAATAATTTTACAATACAATTAAACATTAGGAAAGCTTGTCGACATATGTAGTTTTCTTACTTCAGAATAGAACAGAAATAATTTGATTAAGTAGAACTCTCACTGAGTTCATACAAAGTGTATATATTTCATTGTCTAGGCAAATTCTGGTGATGAAGATCTGATCTTATAAGGCTTCTTGTATAATTAGAATTGAAAGTATGTGTCTGAAATGTCATGTTCCAGAAATAACCTTCGCAGCTCTGAATGACAGCAGACAAGTGTTCCAGAGCTGCCATGTAACTGATACCTTAGCAGTTGTTTCCCTTAAAAAGTCATCAGTGCTTAGCTGATACCATGTGCATTTTATCAGAGCTATTCTTGGAGCTTCTCAGTTTATCTCTCAGTAGCATAACCTTGAACACTCCCAAGAGAAAGGAGTTTTTAAGTTAAGCAGATGTTTCCATGCACTTTTAAAACCTTAATTTATATAGTCTTTACCAATAAAATATACTGGAAAAAAACCTTCTTGCTGAGAGTTACCAAAGCTTACTCCAGTAGGTTAAGATACAATCTTGACAGAGAATTTAAGTGCTCCATATCTATACTCTGAATCCTATATCCCCCTGTGAGCAAACTTATAAATAATAGATTGTATCAGGATTATTAATGACTGATAAAACACTTTTTACACCAGAAGAAACATGCTACTAACCTGATCTCTCAAAGTGCCTGCAAGGGTGGGCTAAGCCCAACGAAATCTTCTTGAACGACGTCCTTATCCTGAGTAAGATTTTTGAGACAATCCCAGCATGAGAATTGTAGAGCCTCTAACCATAAAAACAAAACTACACAGTCTTGACAGTGTAGTTTTGTTTTTTTGCAATCCCTACACCCGAGGCGAGGCGGGGAATGCACGACTGCTCAGAAGTGCTCACATAGTTGTTTCGCTTTATATACCCCATCTCTGCTGACAGGTCTGCCTCATCACACCGGCTCCAGTTCTGATTGGTTTCCTAAAAGAAAGTATCCTGTGAGAGGGGATTCACTCTCTGTAACCATACACCACCTGTTGGGTTTGATTGACAATGCTAATTTTGGAGGCACAAAAGGGATTCACTGAAGAACCTCAGCCGTTCCAAAGCTTTTGATTTATAATTCAATTTTGTTTATAACGTGCAGTTTACAAGCCACTGCAAATTTCCCAAGCCATAATCACAAGACAAAGAAAGTAATAAAGAAGCACTTTAGCAGAGCATACAGACAAGTCAGAAGTCATCCTATCAGTGAGATTCAGCCTTACTTTCTTTCATTATAAAACATCCAAGAAGCTACCAAATGCATCTGTCAATCACCAGACTAAATAAGTAAGCTGAGCTCAGACATGTGGCTGTACACTATTAGAATTTAAATTATATTTTCCATAACTTTGAATTCTAAAATTGCATTTGGTAATACACAGATTTGGTGTGGTTTTTGGTTTTTTTTGTTTCCTGCACAATTTTTCTGTTGAATACTCTAAGCAGTTAAGCTTAACAAACAGTAGCAAACAACATGCAGAATTACAAATTATGTGAAAGCATATTAACACAGACAAATACTGTAATTTCTAAAAAAACCCAGATTTTAAGTCTAACAGATTTTTCCTAGATCTCTGTAGGCCTTGCGAAGACCACAGAATTAATCAATCACAGAATAGCATATTAGTTTGTGAACTTCCACTAGTCCAGCGTTAGAGCGGTCGCTTCTGAAACAAACATCAGAGTTAGAAGACTACTGTTGTTTATGGCTTGGAATGGGAGGTGCTTTACCACAACACCGCATCTGCCTATTTCCATTCCTACTTTTTATTAAAAAATCCTTTTCCTTCTCTATGAAGTGGAATATATGTAATGCATATCTAGAAAACTCTTTAAGCATATAATTGGCTCATAAGACTACTTATGTCCTTAAAGTCAAGCATGTGCTTCGCTGGGTGGATTCAGTGTGCTGCTACCAAGTCCTACTTTGAAAAGGATCTCCCTGAGGATACCTAGAAAAGAAAACGCACACTGAAGTTTTGTGCTATAAGCTGCACTTGTGTTTGAAAACAACCTGAAGGAAACCCCTTAGCAGGAGATCCAGAAAATGCCAAGGAGAAAGAGACTCCCAGGGCTGTGATTCCTGCAAGGGAGCATGAACGCTGTGGGTTGCAGATCTGAACAACACAAGAAATTGCATATTGCTGTGATCTCGTAACTTCAGAAATTTGATTGGCCCTTTAATTTATCCATCCCATAAGGTAGCAACTTCATGGCTACTCTTGGCACGCAGCACTATTAACAGCAACACAAACTGGAGAAATAGTCTCTACACTGGTACTACCTGGACTCACAGAAGTTGAAAGTCATAGTTCTTTGGCTCTTTTTAAACTTTTTGTTGCAAATAGATGTCAGAGATGTACAAGACTCGGTATAATAAGTAAGTGCAACTCTATGTAATCAAGGGGAGGTCAAATTATATTCTACTAAATGACATAAAATATCCAAAGAAAGTTGTGTAAAGGGAATAAAATTTCTAATTCTAAATAGAGACCTGCTAAATTAGCAGACAGCTGTTTTTTTCTGTATTTAAACAGCTAAATAGTCAGTGAAAAATCAAACTTGGAGAAAAAACACAGGCTAGTATTTGCAAACTTTAAAAATGCAGCCAGCTTAATGATGATGTCTAGGTCAAATAAACAATGAAAAAGTTTATGAATATGTGATGATTTCTAAATGAGAGAAATATACACACTGTCACTTATGAAGTTACAAGATGGTCAGAAGTTCAAATTTTTCTATTTCTATCAAGTCAACAACTGATAATAATAGAGAGTTACAAGGAGAAAGATTTTCCGCATTCGAATATATATAAACTTTATATATCTTATTTTAAAAAGTTCCTTTTTTATTTGGGCTTTTACATTTGCTTTTGATTTTTATTAAATGTGTTTCCACTTCAGCAGAAGTTTGTACTTTCTTAACTCTTTACTTTGAATACAGAAATGATGAAACTGAACCGTGAAAAATTTATCTCATGTCCTCAAGGAAATACAAATTATTTAAACTGCATACCTTCTGTCACATTTATATCACAATTTGTATGTGGTTAGTGTCACATAGTGTATCCCCAGAAAAAGCAGAAGGATGACTTCAGTCCTATTATTGTGTAGCAGAGACACTGCTGGTAAAAATGACATTATTTTTTTCTCCAGGATCAAACAAAAGTCAGATCCAGATAATGAAAAAGACTTTTTTCTTTCTTTTTTTTTTTTTTAGGTAGATGTTTAAGTTGGGGATAGTTAATGAAAATTTCAGCATTTGCTTCAGTCTGCTACAGTTTGAAGTATAAATTATGTATTGCCAATGTTACTATAACATATGCACTACATTGTGGGCCACAACACATTTATGGAATAGCAGGTGATCTTCAACACAGTAAAACATTGTGGTGTGGATACCAGCAATCTCTTTGTATGTGATTCACTTTGATTAATTCTAATAATCCTAATGACTTGATGACTGGAGCTGCACAAAGGGAACAACTACTTTAGTAGACCCACATGAAGATGCCTTGAAAGCTGAAAACTCTAGTCAGGTGAAAGACAAAATTAATTCTTTTTTGAATACTTTAAGCCTTAAAGTACCACTTAAGCAAGTTTTCAATGTGCTTTTTTGAGTGGAATCTCCTAATATATTTTTTTAAAAATTCACAATCTTTCCTTCATTATTTGTCAAACACTAGTAGTGTACTACTAGTAGTGCATTGGCTGTAGCTGCACAGCCAATAGAGCACAAACCTGCTTTCTTTCCTGGCCCCTTAGTCTGTCTACACATGTGAATCTACAAACCACCTAAAAAGAATCAGTGTCTCTCCCATTTCCTTCTATACTTACATTTTCCCTCACACCCTTCATTCTTTGTCCTGCTCTTTCTTATCCAGTAACTATTATATCTCCTTTCATTTCACTCTGTCCTCTAATCGAATACACACAATCAAAGGACTAATGAATTAAATAATTTGGTCACTTTAAATAAAACTTCTTACTCATAAGATGCGATCCTAAATCCTTGAAGAACTGACAAAACAGAATCCAAAATGTACTTATATACTATATCCTTGCTGAAATACCAGTTTTCCAAGTACATTTTTGGGAAAAAAAAATTACTTTCCCTCCTCCCGCTCACTTTCTTTCTTTAAACTTAGAAATAACTAAAAAATTCTTAACTTTTAAACCAATAAATCCTGACCTGAAATCAAAACAGATTTCTACCACCTTCATCAACTCCCCTTCCCCTGCAAATACGACAAACAGTATTGTGCAACAAAACCTTCAGAACCTGAAATAAAGGCTACAAATTGAATTATATTCACAAGAACATCCATGTTGGTCAGCTGCAGCTGGCTTCTGAAGAGCTGCTCCAGTTTCAGATGCTGACAACTCTTGTCTGAGCCATTGTAAGTGATTAAGCAAGATAATAAAAGAGGAATCTTTTTCAATACAAAATAAAACTTGTTTGCAAAAATTTGTTACTGAAGAAGGCACTGTCAGTTGCTTCAAAAGCAGAAAAGGTAAGTACAGCATTGAGCAATTTTTGAAACCTCTTCAGCTGTTTCATATTAAAGAACTTACTGGGAACTGCACATTTTCAGGGTCTCTTCACCAACTTCATGTTGATTGTTATAATCTCCTTGGAAACACCTAAGAAGGAGATTTACAGAGGTCATTTTTAACAAGTATTCCTTCGATATTATTTCTTTATACATCATCCTCACACATTTACATATGTGGAACATGGAAGGAATAAAATCACTACTTACCCTGCTCTTCACCTTAGAAAGCAGGGCCCTACAACAACACCTGGCCCATGAGTAAAGAATATATTTACTAACTGTTCCACTCCCTACCACAAAACTGTAATTAACGACAAATGTTATCTAACATTGAGACAGCCCTTACCATTTAATAGAGACATACATTCCGTCAATTTTGGAAACCTTTTAATAAATTCACAGACATCTGTGATTCGGAAAATGAAGAGAAACAAACATACTTACCATTTTTCATAATGTATCCATTCCCTGGGAACACTTGGAACAATATCTGTGTTCCACATTGGCAAAAGAAGGTTGCTGGGGGTTTTATTTATTTATAAACACCACTGTCTACTATTTTGTAAGAAAACTATGGGTAAGAACAGATATAAAGATTTTTGGTTTGCTCCAGGTACTATTTAGAAAAGCATTAACACCTTTTTTTTTTCCTAAGTAAAGTTGTTTTCTGTGAACCAAGGAAAAAAGCCCACCTCAAATATTGAAGTTTTTCTCACAGCCTAACTATCAAGAGAAAAAGCAAAAAGAGCTCAATACCTTAAATTTGATGAGCATCCAAGATCAGCAAGCACAGAATTCTATGGTTTCATTTTTACAGAAAGGATTTCTTAATAGGAAAATATGCCATACTAACATATCCCAGCTGAGGAAAGAACATTAATTTTAGGGGTTTTATAATTACTTTTTGGGGGTTGTGGGGGACAGAGGGAAGCAGACATCTGATATGTACTTTATCAGTCCTCTGAATGTGAGTACAGTTAGAAACACAATATTTTCTGTGACATCTTTAAATGTAAATAATGTGCAAAGGGGCTTAGTCAGTAAAGGTAATTGTATAGGATCCATTAGATGTCTGATATTTGTCTTCATTTCATTTTGGAAAAACCTGTTTGTGAGAGATACAGGATAAATATGCAGAGCAAGCACCTCAGTCTTCAGCTACTATATTTATGTGCACATATACATAGCCCTGTGACTCCTCTGTGGGCAGGATGCCACTGACTTTTCCATAGCGTCAAGCAAGTGATTTATGCGATCAGGTGAAGACATGTACATGATATTTTTTTCAGCTCATTTCCTCTCTGCCTGTACTTTAACTTGGAGATAAATTTAAGTTTCTACCATCAAACCTGCATCTTGACTGAGACAAATATTTAATGTTTTGGTAATATGCTTTCAGCAATCATGAAACATGTTATTTCAGTTCCAGTTATGCAAAACGACATCTACTTGAATGAAGCACGAAAACGCTGCACTGCTTAAACCCCTCTGTGCTCTCTGAGAAGTGTGTGAGTGCATTGCCGTGGTATGCAAAACTAGAGCAGATCTAATCAATGTGCATACTAAGAGTGACAAGAGTGTTGGACAACAGGTAGTGGCACAATGCACATGTATCTGTGGTATTGGCTAAGCCATTCCACGTCTGAAGCAGAAGTCTGAGTAGCATGAATCATTTGGGACCTTGAAAATCTGAATCACAAGGCTCAAGCTGTAGAATTGTAATTCTCAAGTCTTAACTAGCTGTTCTGTTGGCTATTGTGACAGTCAGACAGACAGCCAAAATGGGGAGTTTTCTGAACTGCCTTTTTCACTGCTGCAAATGGATGACACTACAAAAATCCTCATCTTTCTCTGCAAGAAGCTTTGCAGTGAATTGAAAAAGACATCTAAACTCTGAATTCAAGAGATGGAGACAAAGATTTCATCATGATAACGACTTCCCTACAATCCAAAAGATTCAGTTTCAGTTCAGGGGGTTTTTTATACTCTGAATGGGTTCTGTGGTTCTTGAGGAATTCTATTATGTAAAAGTCCTAACAGAGAATGTGCTTTGAAACCAGCATATCCCTTCATAGACCACTCCTTTGGACTGTAATGACGTGCACCCACTGGAAACGGTCTGTATTGTCCCACTAATATAGTCCTGAAAGCAGAAGCAATGTAGTGGAAGACTTTTCCATTATGCTTGCCTTGGAGAGACTCCCTCTTTCCCAAGTACAGTCTTGGTACTAATCAAGCATTAAATAAGGTTTGCTAATATTACAACCACTCCGTTTGGTGCCCAGCATCTTTGAAATGTCTTAAACCTGTTAAAATACACCAATTAACACTATTTGTAATAAACTGAAGAATTCTATTGTTATAAACTCATTTTGGTTTAAATCCTAATTCTGGATCTAGTGGGAAGATCTACTGATGGATTGATAGACTTTGTAGAAGAATATAATAGTGTGTACTGATGAATCACCAAAGAGATACACAATTTTAAAGGCTAGTGTTATTTTTTCCCATCCTCATCTTCTGTTAATTTGTCCAACAAACCAGAACAAAACCATAAAAAAATTATAAATCATTGTCTAATAAATGCTGTGCAGAGGTGAATTTTTTTAAAAAAATATTTATTAATAAAGAAACAAAATACAATTTTTAACCTAGAAATATATTGGATAGCAATTCAAAGATTCATCTTCTCCTCACCCATGGCCAGTGTCTACTAATGCGCACAGCAAACAACACGAACACCCCCAGGAATTTGGCATCTTGTGGTTCAGTCCATCTTCTATTCCACTGCATCAGGCAGAAGAATGGGATCATGTCTCAAATTGAAGCTAGTCTCTTGTGGCCTCTCAAGTTCAAGATACGCTCCTTGAAGCCAAAGTTTCTCCTGAAACCTGTTTAAAAAGGTCAGTTAACATTGCCTGTATTTTTAATGGTGCCATACACAGTTAGTTCTCCGTGGTCCTGACACATTATGAGATTAGAGATCAAATGAACAGTGATTTCAGAAAAAAGATAAAATATCCTAAATCTCATGGTACTGACAGGAAGGCATTTTACTCTAAAGAACAGAGGACATGAGGATAAATGTGACCTTTCTGTATAGTCCACGTGTTTTAATCATACAATCTCTATATGCTTTAAGTAAAATCACCATGATCTTGCATGTCNAAAAACCACCCCCTCCCCCCCCAAACATCCTGAACAAAATATGTGGGCTCAATGCTTTATCAGCTGGACATGAAGGAAGGTGTGCTGGCAGCCCACAATGAAACAAACAAAGCTTTTGAATCAACATATGCAATAACTTTCCTTTCTGTTTATGTATTGCTCTACATCTAGATAGACAAACCCCAGGAACTTACAGACAAAATAACACTGCTCTTTCTTTTTCATCAGAGCCTAAATTCAGGACGCAAAATGTCATCTTGTGCTAAAACTCACCACAAGGACTGATGGCTTCATGTATCTCATTTATTTCATCTTCTGAAACTGCACAGTGGCAAGGTTTGTTATATTTAATTAATTAATGAACAATGACTGTTCCTGTGCTATTAGGACTATTATTTATTCTCCTGAATAAGACTTGCCTAGTAGAAAACTTTATTTACATATTCTGTTATTGAAACTTCATGCTTATGTAGTTCCATCAATTTGAACTTCTGGAATACTTGCTATCTTTGAGCTCCTCAATCTTACATTAATATCTAGGTTAAGATGAAATAATTTCAAAAAAATATTTCACTAAACCTAAATGCCTTGCATAGACTCGATTTTCTAATGTATTACAAGGTCTTTCATCTAACAATTGTGTATCTTTTGATGAAGAATTAAGTGAAAAAGGCAATCATATGTTATGCACTTTATTTATGTTATACCAAAATTCATAGGATTAATTTGATTTCTGCTTTATAGATTAGGGTACTTACACTTCAAGTAGGGAGTAAATTGCAAATTGTTTTACTGGGAGAATTCTTTGATCTTTCTCACACTGCGTGCCACGGGCTGGTGCTAGCCCTGTCCTGGTAACATCCACTTCTCCTGAAAAGGATCCATTTTCCATTCTGGTTTAGCCTGAGTTGCACTGGAAGCTTCTGGGGTTTTATTTTTCTCTAAAATAAAATATGTACATTAGTGGAAACAAATTGGTCATTTAATATGGCAACAAGGTGCTGAAAAGCATGCAGCTGGCAGGACGAGTCACCTGTCACTGTTACGAAAGCAGAACAGCGTGCCTTTCCAATTTCATTGCTGGCAACACAGACACATTTCCCAGTATCAGCAAGGACTACATTTCTTATTAAAAGGTAATAGGTATCTCCTAATTTTTCAATCTGTAAAACAAGAGAAGGTACGGAGGAGTTTATTAGTAACATAAAACCAAATAAACTACCTTTCTCCAAAAGAAAATATCAAGAACATTTGAACATACACTGATACCACCAGAAACCACTTGAATATCACGCTTTGTCCAGCAGACGTGTGGTTTGGGCTTTCCATGTATAGTGCAAAGCAGGATTAAATAGCTGTCTGACTTTTTTCTTCTATGTCCAAACTTTTGTATGAAGTTTGGCTGTTTTCCTTGTACTGAAAAAAATTAAATAAAATCAATATTCACTGTATTTTAAAAGGCACAACTAAAGCAACCAAATAATAAATCTGTTCTCCTGAAGTTCACCACATTGAAAGACAAAGAGAGCCTTTATTGATGCCCAGAAGTCGGGACATCTTGTTTGCAGGACAGTAGGCAACTAGTGGGCAGATATCGTTTATCTATCCAACATAACAATTGTTGAAAATATGACTACTAAGCAGCCAAGAATTTCATGCAATATTAGATCCATGGAAATGCTAAAGAATCATGTTCTTTGTGATGGTAGTAGGCAAGTCTATGTGGATTATTATGTTTCAGTGGAGGTGGAAAAGTTAATATTCCACAGAGATTTAAAGTAACAAAGTCATGAGAGCAAAATTTTGCATTTAGCGTGTTGTTGTATATCACACTCTTTCTTCCCTTCCCCCCTATTATTTTAGTTAAAAAATGTTATGAATAGATAAAAAAAATAGATCTGTATTTGCAGCAACATGAAGGTCAGAATGTGACGACTCCACTACTTTGATAAAGATCATTAACTGGTCATTTGGTCATCATTACCGCTGAAACCATGTACCTGATCATCCTCTACAAATCTGATTCAGATCAAGGATGGGCAAATAATTGCTTTTCTACTGTAACATTCAAATTACATGAGACTGATTTTGTGCCAGCTTCATGCCAACTGTGGAAGGACAGATGGCATCTGAGCCATTACAAGGCCTGACCAATACAAATTAACCCATCAAAATTGTTTGAAGAAAATTCAATCATCAGCAGCAGTTTGTACTGAATGAAAGTACTGCTTACTGTGACTTGTAACTTAATGAGCTGTACAACTGGATTTACTGAACCACTGTACTACTGCCTGAGGTTCCACTTACATTCCACATCCAGGGACACAGTGAAAAAGCAGACCATCTCAGAATGCACACTAAGTATTCTTGCCACAGGAAATACAAAGCAACGGATGTTAACACACAGAAGATCACACAAAGATATATACTACAACAAAAATGACACTGCTGTATTCCTATCATATAAAGCATGTGTCCTTCCTTGTTAAAATAAATTGTAGCATGTTTCCATAATATTTAACAAAAGTTATCACCAGCCTTCACAGAAACAGAAAGCTACTGAAATGTGTGTTAAATAATGGAGTTTGAAATTGCCATGCCAGCATTACTCCACTGGTTTAGGATGAAATTTTTTCTTTATGCTATTATGAAACAAAAATCAACACATCTCACATAGGCGCTCATCAGCTTCTAACCCCAAATACACTGAGCCCAAGGCTAATTTTACCAAATGCAGGCCTGCTGGCTTGGTGACGTAGACATTTTGACCCACTGTACTAAGCCCCCTGCTTAGGTGACCTCTTACTCACAATAAGCTTCCAAGCTTAGCTGCTTTTCTGGTTTTCCCATGTACTGGAGGACTGAGGCCACAGTGGAAAGCAGAAGAATGTAAGTTTTACCATCCCATCCTTGTGCTAACCTAAGGCCTGCATTTGCCAGTTCCAGCAGCTCTAGCAGCCCGGCTCTTAGCTGTTGGAAGTTAGCATGTGCAAGTTGCCACCACCACTGCATTGCACGCACCCGAAGCAGAGAAACTTGAGATCTGCAGCCCTGTTTCAAGCAAGAGAACAAAGCTTACAGCCCTGCTTACTCTTTGCAGGCAGGTGGCCATAGGTCACAAATAGGACATGATTAGCTTGTAGTCCAGTGGAAACATTAATTGAGCATCAGCTACTTCTCGTGATAATTTTGGCTGGACTCCATTACTTGTGCAGTTTGTATTACCTTGTGAAGTCAGGTTGCATCTCATACCAGGATGGTTTTTACCCTTAAAAAATAACCTCTGAGTGGAATGTTAATATTGATAATGATCAGACCCCAGCTTGACTTTATATCAGTAAGGCAGCAAAACATAAAAACTAAAATGACTCTTTTCTAGAGAGCAAAAGGAAAAATATGCACAGATAAAAACCATGAAGTGACAGTTTCTACAACTCTTCCAGGCATGGACTTTAACTCAACAGGGAGACAAAGTCTGCTGTAAAAGAAGAGTTGATCCTCTGACAGCAACCTTCAAAATGCATTGGATGGTTATATTTCGCCAATGGATTTCCCATGATATCATAACAAAACCTCGGAATAATCTAAGACAACAGACCCTTTCCTGCATTGTGGAAAAAAACCCCAAAAACCCCAGATAGTCAGTGGTACCAAAATCCCACTCATAGCTTCAGACCATACATTTTTCAAATATTAAATATTACATGAGTTATTTGTAGGAACCAGTAGAGTTCTGCTGCAAACTGGGGAATCAGCATGGAACACTCATCAACCTGGAGCAGTGTAAAAACTGCAGGATTCAGAGAACACCTGCATCTGTCTTTATCACAGAGATTTCACTCCTGCCACAAGTCTCTGTCACACACAGGGAGTACCAGGTCAAGCCAAACTGTTTTCAGCAGCCTTTACTTTTATTAATTTGCTTCACAGTTATTCTTAATCAATTTACTCTAGGCAAGTAACTTCCAATCTCTGAAGCTCTGAAATGTGCAATTAGCAATTTTATCAACTTCCCTGTCCTCTTGAAAAGGTTAGGCTAGGCAACTTCCCGTCATGCTGCTCATAGACTTTGGATTGCACAGCATTGCACTAAATTAAGACATTGCATTGATAGTTTAGAGATTTTGTCTCAGTCAACCTCCTAACACAAACAGAAGGATCCCTTTATTAAGGAATATGAACTGGGTCTCATGACCCAATTGATCTGCAATATCCATAATCCAGTCCTCCAGTCTCCTCAAACACCATCTTTAAAGCCTTGGCAATAATTTTTAAAGACACAGTTCCTCTGGACCACGAAAGGTAATATACGCACAAAAATCACTAGCTTACCCTAGAAAAGTCTCCAAAGACAGGTCCAGAAGCAGGAGTACCTTACCAGTCCTTTTAGGGGAAGTCTCCTCCTCCATTGCAGCTCCCCCCACATCCGATCCAGGGCCAAGCAGAGTGATGACTTACCCTCCTTTCGTCGACTGACTCAAACCTGGGCCCTCAGACACGCTGCTTCTCTTGACAGATGAAAATAATTAATCTGTCAATTTCCCCCTCCAAATTTGCACACCTTGTGTAAACACCCCTTCCCACTATTTCATGGCTTGCAGTCAGGCAGCGCCTTTCACCCCTTCTTGGTGGGTGTCTGCGTGCGGGAAAGGAGGAGGGCAGCGCAGGGGAGTCTGTCTTTGTCTAATGCCTTTCCTGTGGGAATGGAGGGACTGAGATTTGCATCTGCCCTGTAAGAGAACGATCAGGAAGATGCAAACATTTTGAGGTCTTGAAGTAAATATAGGATCCCAACTGTGACTGTGATGAGGGGAAATCAGCACTGGAAAACCAGAACCAGAACAAGACAAAACACTTGGATGTCTTCCCTGCTTCTACATTATGGTTAAAAGAAGGAGCAAGTGGTGCCTGCATAACATGAACCACAAAACAAGAAACAAGATGAGTGTGCTTTTCCTTTAGAAAAATCATGAGACTACATCACTGTCACTATTTTATTTTATTTTTTAGATTATCTGAACAGCAAACAGGAGGAATTTTCCAGCAAATTTCTTTTTGGATATTCATTAGAGTCCTTAAATAAAGAGTATTTAAACCCAGACTGCCAACACAGCAGTAATCCGTGTGGAGTACATCGTTGGTTATAAAGCAAAGCACTAAAACCAAGAGACTTTCAGTATCCTGCTGTGCCTCTAGTATCTCTAATCACTCTTTTTAAAAGCTTGCTTCTTGCAGCAATTAAAAATGTGGCTGGTATCCACACACCCACTAAAAACTCTGCATTTAAATTATTCCTGGTTGAAAGCAGATGCAATACTCTACTCTAAAAAAAAAAATCAAGTTTTGTTAATCTAAAATTCACAGAACTGTTCAAATTCTCAGAGGAAATGCTTATTGAACACAGCTATTATGTACTTCTTCAATAAGTTATTAAGATTTAAAGATATGCTAAAGCAATTTCTGGCTTTATAATATACCTTTTTGCATTTAATAATTATAATAATTGACTATGCAAAAATGACAACATTCTTAAAAGTGACAGGGTGTTTCTTTTGACCTTACATTATTTCACAGTCTCTGTTATATGGCAATAGCATGAATGCTGTGCTTGTTTGTACCCTTGAAATCATGTATTTAGGTTTTAAAAGTTGGATTTATTGGCATGTAACTTTCATCTCATCAGTCCAACTTGAAAAATCTCATTTAACCTTTAAATAGGAACTCAATTCCAGCATTTAATCCACTATTAGGAAGATTACTTTTCCTCAGAATGCATGTTTGAGTTAAAATGAAAGTGGATGCATTGGCAGAGATCATAAACTACTCCAGCTGTTTTTAAACTGAATAGCAAAACTGAGGCTCACTTTCCACAGGAAAGCAGCTTGTTTCCTTGATTGACAGGTAATCTCGAGATATTCCACGTAAGATTTGGAACTATAAAATTTTAATCAGGATGTACGAAGAGCTCTGCATTAATCCACCTTTCCCCAGTGGAATAATTCTGTTTTGCCTTAGCATATTTGGAGACAAGATCATCCTTGATATCTTTTTTTTTTTTTTCTGTGAGGGTCTGTTGAAATTTGCCCTACCTAATTTGTCAGCTACAACAGGCATTTATGGTTCAAGACAGGACACCAAATGTGTGGAATTTCACTACCATTCTGCTGTTGTAGTTTGTGAGCAGAGGACTGAACTTTCCATAGTTTTCAGGAGGAAGGATTCACAAATTAAAATCGAGATGTGGCTTCGAGCCCAGCATCTATAGAGCTACAATGACTCCTCCTGTCACAAGCCTTATGAGAGTTAATGGTTAATTTAAATGCCTAATTCTGGCAGAGGCAAAGCAGAAGAGGAAAGACAATGTCTCTGCTTACGTGCTTGGTGTTGTGTATTTTTTTAATGTGCCTCAATACTGAAAGCAAAAATGCCTGAAAAAATTATCTGAGTATTATATAAAGTTACTTGGAACATCAAAAGAACACTGCTGGTCACTTAGTTTTTGAATGATGGCAACTTTCAGCAAAAACAGTGGATGGAAGGGCAGCCATGACCTGGAAGACTCATCTTTCTGAACAGAAAATGAATGTTACGAGAACGGGGTAAAATTGTCAAGCACTGGCAGCTCTGCAGAAGGCAAAACCTTACAGCACATAGGACAGACTTTTTGGTTTGTTCTTACCAAAATATTGCTTAATGTACCACTTATGCAAGTCAGTTTGCTCACCTAAGTTCTTTGCTGCATATTTACAACAATCATACATAAAGTCACATTTTTGTTTTATAGTAACTGAAACATTCAAAATCATATTAATTATTAGAATTAGCTTTATTGTGAAATGGAACACACACATTAAGAAAACAGGTTATTTTTACCCCTGAGAAAATTCTTACGAATCTACATTTTTTGGAGATGACTAAACTTAGGAAGTGTTTCATTAAAAGGTAATACCAATTTTAGTTAGAATTTACTTTTTCCCCCATCTGCTCACCACCTCCTCCTCCAGCTCCCTCTCATAGTGCTGTGAGGTCGCATCATCTTTAGAACTTCTGTTTCAAAGTTACAAGAATTTAAGTTGCAGTCACTGGGAAAAAAAAATCTGTATGTCAGTCTTGCATGTCACTGACAACTGGCAATTTGTAATATGTATCCTGCTATAGCATGCTACAGATTAAAAAGCTTACTTCATTTGGGCAAATATTGCAAGAGGAGGTAAATATTTTCTCTCTATAAATTTTCCACACCAATGAAAGCTGGAAATCAAAGATGCAGGAAAAAACCATGTAACTGTTTGTCAACTGTTTTTACTGTAAAAATACAACAAATACTGAAGCAAAAGTAGTTATATTTAGGATTTATAAATTAAGTCTTCCACTGGCACAATTACATAATTGTTATGAAATATTTAAACGAATTAGAATTTTAATTTTAAAAAAAATATTTGTGGTTGTCCTTGTCAAGAATGAAACACTCAGCTTTGTAGGTGAACAAAGTTCTGGTTTGGATTTACTGCTTTGAAGTAATAGGCCAATTCTATTTGGCTGTTGTTTTTTGTTTTGTTTTGTTTTGGGGTTTTTTGTTTGGTTGGGGTTTTTTGTTGTTTGTTTGTGTTTTTTTTTTTTTTTTTAATTTGAATACACTTTTGAATATTCCCCCAATTTGGTTGATTCTGTTTGAAATTTTAAACACACATAAAAGCTCACTTCAGAAACTATTAACTTTCTTGTCTTATACTAACCATTTAAAAGATTATTAAATATGTGTATCTTTAATTTTAGAAGAAGGCATAGAAAGTATCAGGTCTCTGCCTAAGCTGACTGGTATGTTGGAACGCCTCATTTCATAAATGTTGGTCTACTCTGTGCTAGATGCTACTTACACAAATCCTGGTGATTCTGGGTCAGTTCTGTAGCACAGACAATCACAAGTCTATTGGAACTGCTGCAGCTTTGTGGAGACTGTATGCTGGACTGAGACAGATTTAAATCTGATCTATGTGACTTCAATTATGAATGGTACGATTTCTTTACTAAGAAGATTTATCCAACAAATACTTTTTTTTAAAGTATATGAGAACATACATGGTTGAAAAAAATACATTCTGTGTTTAAGCAAAATTTCAACACTTTCCACACCCCATCCCAAGAAAAGACGTATCATAAAATATACATTGATCAAAACACTCTACCTGGGTGTATATTGACATTTAAAACCTGCAACTGTTTCCAACACTTCTAAACACCAACATTTTTGGAAAGGAAAACTCAGCATCAGATTCTAGAAAATCTTTATAACTTTTTTATGTCAACATTACTAGATGAAAGTAAAACAAGCACATAATATTGGTAATAAAGAAACAAGCGATATATCCATTGTGCCATCAAAGTGGTTTGCTACATATTGTGAAAGACGCAGTGTAAGAAAATCAATTTAATGTTGTCTTAGCATGTGAGAATTAAGTCTGGTGCAGTCAATACTATACTTATTTTGAGAATAGCCAGTACATTAGTGATATGCTTACATAGATGACACACAGCATTATCCAGTCTATTCTTGTAATAGGTGGCCTGTTACCTTTCACGTGGAGAGTGGCACTGGATGAGATAGTGCCGTTCAAATTTTTAGCCCGAACAATATAGAGGCCAGCATCTTTATCACACACCTTCTGAATGAACAAAGTATGCTTTGTCTCCTTTTGTAAAAGCTTTAAGTGCTCATCTGCAGTCAGTTTCTGGCCCTTCTTGTACCTGAAGCAGAGAGTCAGTTTTCAAGTCAGAGTTATATCACCGTATGCCTCGCAGAATTTTGCAAATTCAGACAACCCCCGTAACGCTACAGTGACAGCGAGAGACAGAGCTCACTGCTGTGCTCGCATTTCTGTTTTAAAGTTAATCTGGCAATATGGGTGAACAGTTGAACAGTGCAAAATAACATTCTTAACAGTAGAAAATGTGGTTCTGAAAATGTTTTCCAATGGACAAGTCACAGTCATCCCACTGCAGTATTAGAGGGGCAACTTGAAGGCCTGGGTCCTCCGTTTTGCACTGAAACATTTTTGCTAGTAAGGTCTTGAGCCAGTCAACTCATGAATAGCTTTTAAGGCTCAACATGCAAATTTTCTGATCTTCTGTCTTCGGTATAAAGGGCAGACCTCCCTCCATCCCAGCCCACTTAACATTTACTTAGCTCACATCTTCAAACAGGGTAGAGCAATGCATCAGGAGTTCCTTCAGAGAATTGCTGTCAAATTCTAACACTCGAGGACCTGTCACTATGCATTGGTATTGAATCCTGATCTACACATTGGAAAGGAGAGAAAATGCTGACTCTTCTCCCCTCATGATGTTTCAGCATAACCTACATTTAACCTAACACAACCACAGAAATATTTTTCCACATGTATATCCAATAAAATGTGTATATCAGTAAAAAAAATACAGGTAATAGGAGAATTTTTAATTTAAAAACCCCAATTTTTTTTCTGTTTCCATGAATTTCTAATTTTCAGAATGATTCCAGTTGAATGCTATCTTTTGGAAAGAGGATATACCAACAGTGTATATATTTTTAAGCTAAATTAATGCTTTCTTACAATCAAATGAAGATACCTCATGTTACACCAATACTCCTCAATCTGTACAATACTGGGATTGAAAACAATGTAACTTTATTGATACCAATAGAGTATAGCACCAGGATAGAAATGTCCAGTCTTTTTCTCAGTGCCACAGAAGAAATTTCCATTTAAAAAAGACTTCTAATTTAATTCTTTAAATGTGTAATAATATTAACATAAAAAAATTTCCAGTAAGAGGCATACTCAATTTTAATATATTAAAAGAAAAGCCTCCATTGTGAAAATCTAATGGCATAGAGAAAAGGCAAATGAGGTAAAATTGTAGAAATACATGCCAGAACATGTAGAACTACCACCAAAATCTTGAAATCCTGCCCCTCTTCTACTTGCTATTCCTTTGGGCAGGGAATTTTTAGAGTCATCCTAAAAGCTGTTCATGTTATGTCACCTGCATTTCTCTCGAGTGCAGTACAAAGTAATCTAAATGGACATGTAGCAATTAAGAGAGAGAGAATGCACATAAATATATCATATAAAATTGATTCTCTTAGTATATATATTTAGGTGTTTTGATAACCTGTAATCTCTGTTGTTTTTGACAACTGGCTCTCACATATATATGTAGTCACGATATAAATAATGTTCACACACATCTATGTGTTTGTCCATACACAGTGCCCAGATCCTGGGGAAATGCAAGTGAATTTTTTTATGCTGTATCTGTAGTGTGCAATTATTTTAAGAAAGCATTGAACAAGTGAAATGTCATATTCCAGAATATAAGAAGTGTATGATATATTTTCTTTAAAAATCATTGGATTTCTTGCAGTAATTTCATACTCTCATTCATAAAATTAAGTAAAGAGAGATTATTTCAAGTTGGTTAATTGTCAAAAACCATTTTGAAAGTGGAACTCATGCAGAAGTGTGGAGTAGAAAGGATACAAGCCATTTATTCTAGTCTCTAGATTAACTGATTTGGTTATAAGTGGTGCCTCACTACCAGGTGTATTTACTACTTCTCATTGTAAGCTACGCACCATGTCAGTGTAGGCTCTGGGAATCCCGTTACTTCTACTTCCAAGGTTACCGGAGAACCTTCCGTGACTGTTTTGTTAGACAGAAGCTGGGAGAAGTTAGGTGCCTGTCCAGTTAGGCTGGCCATGCTGTTCTTTTCTGATGAACTTTTAATCTCTTCTCGGGTAACCATCTGCCTCTGACAGCTTCTGGTGGCGTCTGATTGAAACACAAAACCTGAGAACGCATCCGGCAAAGCATGCAGCCTACCCTGGGTTTTAGTACAGTTATTCAAGCCATGCGATTGTCCTTGTGTTTCTGACATGCTTTTAGGAAGTTCAAGGTGTTGTAAATGCGTTTTGCACACTTCATTCATCATGCTAAATTCTGGTTTGGCATTTATAGTGCAGGAAGCAATGCTAGCTTCAGATATTTCTTGTAAACTGCAAGTCAAAGGAGATACTGCTTTGACTTTTGCACCAGAATCTGTTAAAGAGATACAAAACTTCCCAGAGTGATCTGATGGGCTTTCCATTCTATTATTTATAGCATCAGCAAAAGCAGAATTTGTTAAGAGATGAGATGCTTCCATCACTTTTTTCATACTCGTGGTTTTCTGCATTTGCAAGCTGTAGGAGCTGACATGCAGACTATGAGAACTACAACAGCACTGCTCTTCTAGCTCTGTTTCAGAATGTAAGAGGTTGGATTCTGGTGTCTCAGAAAGCGGTGGCAAAGAGATATCATCAGGTGATATACACTCATATTCATCTCCGGAGAGTATTTCTTCTGCCAGGAATCCAGTCTGTAAACTATCCTCTTTGGCTGAAGATGACAGCTCTGTATCCTGTGAAACAAGATCCTCACCAGCTGGACAGATAACTGGAATATCAGCCAATATATTCCCCTACTCGAATTAGGAGGGAAAAGAGGAGAAAAGAAAGAAGAAAAAGAAAAACAAAGAGGGAGAAAAAGTTATCATTTAATATATCCCTTTCTTTGTGCAGATCTAGCAGTAATATTTCTTCTAATTAAGCTTAATGTATTCTGAGAAGGAAATGCATGGAAAAAGATAAATTATCAGAAAATGTTGCAGCAGCTAAATGAAATTTCAAACTCTTAGAATAGATTCTAGAAGATATTATCCTAATTATATATAAGCATTTATTATAGCAGTAACAATAATAGAAAAAGTACCCCTGCCTATAAACAAAGGACAACTCGTGGATTTCCTGTAGGTACTGTTTATATGAGCTTTTGCAAGGGGAAGGTGAGGGAGGAGGTGACCTAATTGCATCTAAATGGGAAACAGTTACATAGCAATAAAAATATATTAACAGCCAAGTTGCTGGACTTCAATTTAAAAAAAAAAAAAGGCTGCCATTCATGCTCAAGGGTCAAATAATTAAATAAACATATTTATAGCATTTTTCCAAGCATTTTATATTTCCTCTTTTTTTTTTTTTTTTTTTGATTTTGCCAGCTCCAAGATCCTGCAAAACTCTAGAGACCAGGTCTCTTTGGCAGATCCAGTACAAAAGTGTTGTGGTACATTTGCTTCAAGTTTCTTTTGGCCTTACTGCTCTAAAGATATGCTAATAATGAGTGCACAAAATGTAAATAGAGGTAATAGAACCTCACATGTGCCCTAGTTTTTTAGATACGTTAGCTTTAATATAGATGTTTTTACATTTGTTACTTCAAAGCCACGTGATTCATGCCAGATAAATGACTGAAGGTTGGGATTTTACTGTGTCTATTTTACTAAAAAATCCTATTTAGTTGTAAGATGAAGTTCAAGTTTGAGTATTAAATGTGTTTTCCACAAGCATCCCATCATGAACTCTGGACCCTGAAGAGCTGGAAAGTGATTCGGGGGAAAATGCTGTGGAAAAAAATGACAGGTGGGCAGTGAGTGAGCAACCTGTCAGATAGGCTTCAACAGCATGAGGACTTCAGTCCTGGTGTGCCACCTGGGATCAGAGAAGCAGGAGGATCAATGTGCCATGAGAAGGTCTAGTTCACTTTTTAGAGGGTTGTATATGAAGCAAATTAATACTGCAAAAGTAGCTCGCAGAAGTACAGACAAAATCAGAGTTTGCTGGCCCACTAGACAAGGGGGCTGGGGTTGGACCAGATCTTTCCTTGAAAAGAATGGAAATGGAAGTCAGAAAAGCTCTAGTGAGAAGAACCTGCTACTTCTTTAAGTACGGAGTGAAGGAAAAGGTGGAGGCATCGTAGTTGCCACAATTCACATCTGATATTTGCTGTTTCGCATACCCTTGACTTCACTCCTTGGCAGCTGAGGCACAGTCTGACAAGGACCCACAAATCTGTGGCTTAGCAAAATAGGAAACAGGGCTATAGACATCTGCTGGGTGAGGTGATTCTCCCGAGGGAGGCTCTTTGGAACACTCACAAGATTTTGAATGAAATCTGGGCTCCAAGTCAATGGTGAAACTCCCACTCCGTTGCAATTGGAGGGAAGAATTAATTAGGCCTAATTTTGGCTCCTTAGCAAATTACAGGACATTCTGTAATGAATTGAAGGGAATGTTATTATTAGCTGAATTTCTAGAAAACATCACCATTTAAGGTCTTGTAGTATTGGTCTATGTTAGCAGCTTACAAAAAGAATTTTTAGATCTCTACCAGTGGATCCTGCCTGCCTAAGGATTTATATATATTACCACCCACTCCAATTTACCAGACTCTTTTACATAGTAAATTATTTACATTTACATCCAGGATCCTAAGCCTTCAAAATATTCTTTAAGATGAAGTGTTTAATCTCATAAAATGTAGATCTGACTTTGTATTTGCTGAATTTCCATGGCTTCATTTATTCATTGACAATTTGAAACCTTTCATACTCATTTACTGTATATCCATGAATAAAACACGCCCGTCTGCTTCTAAATGCATACTCAGTCTTTCACTATCTAATCTCCCTTCTGCATCATCCTCAACGTGCACGCAATCTGTGTAACCTGGAATTTATTTATGGCCTCAGCTGCACTGGCTTTTGGCCACTGAAATGGAACTTAAGTGTTTTGAGGTGAAGGCAAAGCTGACTGTTTGATGCTGAGTTCTGTCACTTGATTTATCGTGTCATACCAACAGTACAGCAAATTATCTGTGGTTCAATGTAATACTGAACTGCTGACAGCTGTAGTTGTGTTCCATCATGTTTTCTATGAATGTTTTCCTGTTATTCCCATTGTTGTTAAACTGATTAAATTGCTTCTTTTTTTCAGTTTTGTTTTTTTTTTTTGTAATACTGTAAATGAGAATATAATCCAAGCTCACCAATCCATAATAATAGCTCTCACTTTTGAGACACAGCAAACTGAGGAATACAATTCCTCTGAGAGTACACAATGATGCCCATCAATTTGATTAAAAATATATCAACAGAAACAGCAAATACCTGTTTAGTGTGGGTAGGAGATGGAGTATTGCTTCTCCTCTCAGCAACGCTTTTTGAATTTGTAAGTAATTCACCTGATCCCATCTGAAAGAAAATAGTTTTAAAAACATGCTTTTTTTTCCTGATTAAGACCTTAATGATTCAAAAAATGATCATAATTTCCACCATTACTTAGTTTAAATTCTGAGCTATGAGGTTTCTCTCACAGGATACTACTTAAAAAACAAATACTTTCAGAACTTGTATCCAGGCATCCTATGAGTACCAGGGCTCTGGGAAATACCCACACCAGCATCCCCTATTACTTCCTGTATTCCCTTAAGTCTTATTATAAAGGAGAGAGCAGAATGTACTCTTTCCTCAAGAAGGAGGAATGGTCAGAAGAAGGACATCTACATTAAGGATACTGTGGCAATAGACCAAAGGAAAATGGTAAAAGATTAAGAAAAGAGTTAGAAAACAAAAGGAGATATATAGGCATGTAAAAAGAGCACTGAAAAAAAAAATCATAGGGAAGAATATACTGATTGGATGGAAGAGAAAGGGGTAATTGAAAAAAACCTGAAAAACAATTGACCAGGACAACACTGATAAAACCCTTCTAAATGGAGGCTTTAAGATGGAAAATCTAGAAACTATCCAGCAACACACAAAGCCCTTTAAGAATCAGAGTTCTAGTTATTAAAAAAAAAAAAAAAAGGCATCTAACTAACCTGCTGCTTTTGCTCCACTGCATTGTCTTGAACAGTCTCACATGCTTCTTCACCATTTATTTCTTCTTTTTGAACAATAACCAACTCTTCCAGAAATTCAACTTTCTGCCATGTGAAGAGAAAATGAAGTTTATATACCGTAGAAAGTTGCAATTGTTACTGCACAGTGACATCTTACCTAAAACTTGTCATCATTACAGGTCTAAACTGCATATGGAAAAAAAAAAAAAGGGGGAGCAAAATCTGATTAACTAATTCCTGAACAAGCAAAGACTACTTTTTTCAAAGCTGAAGGCATATTTTCTGAGGCAGGGAAATTATAGGACACCAAAGACTGAACAATTGCAGCGGCTGTTCAGGAATCTGTGGAATATTAACCAATTTGTACCCAGCCTCAGTAAGGGGAAATAAAGGATTAAGGATTAAGAAACTAACACTATTAGGAAAGAAAAGAGTATAAACAACAAATTCAGAAAAATATTGAAATTTCATTAAAAGAGTTCTAGGGAAGAGAGAAACATTTGTGAGTTCTATAATGTTTAAATATTTCTGAAATATGGAAAGGGAAGAATGTATTCTAAGCATAAAACGTAGCATAACAGAAATCTTGACAACCATAATGTATTTTATGAAGACTTAATAAACCCTTCAAAACTTCATGGAAGAAATCCACAGAATTCAAAGAACAGTGACACAACAAAAAGAAAGCTAAGTTTTGTAATTACTGCTTTGTGTATTTCACATTTTTAGCTTCCAAGCATAAGTTACAGTCTTAAACAAGTTTCTTATGAGAAAGTGCTGCCCTATTAATTTTCCATTCTAGCATTAAACAAGTGAAAAATCCTGTGTGATCTTCTCAATCTATTTTTTAACCCATAAGAAAAGCTAGTCTTTAATTCTGCACTTGTAACAGTCAGAGTTGTTTTCGTCTGACATTCAACGGCCATATAAAATTATGCAATACGTTTTCCCATAGTTTTTTATACTTCAAAAATGTCAGGAAGTGAAACTGAATTTATAGTCATGGCATTCTATACATATCTGTGTAGGCAATTTGGGAATTATTTATTCTTCATAAGATACAAACAGACTATTGAGATATTCTGGAAATGTTCACTAAGAATATTAGTTTTAAAATCTCAGAATACTACACATTATAAAAAAATAACTTCCCATTTTAAAAAGTTGCAGCACTACTCCCTAGTATAGAAAATTCATATTTATAATCCTTTTGAAGCCATTAGTACTTTATGAGTGGTTCGGTGTAAAAAAATCTCCAAACACCTCTTTTGATGAAAGGTAACTTTAAAGTTGTCAAAATTTTGAGTTGGACTTTGTGAGTGCCTTCCATCTCAGGATATTCTATGATTCTATGGAAATAAGATGCAACAATTAGTTTGAAATTCCACTTCTCTTGAAAAGGTCATATAATGTGGAGGTAGCAGAAAAGATGCCCTGCCCCAGGTTCAAGCCCTGCTCTGACAGAACCTGGGCTACTGTCCTGCTCGCAACAGCATTTATGTAAAACAGGACGTGGGAGGAGAACTCAGAAAAACTGAATTGACGTTTTTGTTGAAGTTTCCTCATAGTCACAGTGAAAGTCAAGGCCCTCTTTCCATTCACCTAATGACTTTTGGAACTCATTTATGCTTTTGGCATCTCTTACTGCTTTTAAGTGTATTAAAGGATAATCTCAGTGTTTATCAATTTTATAGTATAATTCCACCAATGAAAAGTGAAACAACATCAAGTACCAACAGAAGCAGGATATTTAAGCATCTTAACTTTTCCAACATCACAGAAGAATTAATTCTGCAGCTACTTCTGCATGTGGGAGATTTTTCAAGTATTACTTTGAGAATGAGAGAGGTGGAGTAGACAGATTCTTTAATACAGAGATCCAGCCATATCAGCTGTCTTCCATAATTCCTCCTCACTTAATATGTTATACTTAATTACACCTAAAGCAGCTTATCAGAATATGAAAATTAAAATACTGTGGTTTTAATTTTTATATTAAAAGCAATCCTTTTCTAAATCAAATTACTTTGGTTTTAACACAACTTGTTTTTTGGGATGTTTTCTCCAAGAGGGAGCCAAGCGAGGTTGTTTGGCATGTTGTAGGTCTAGCAGTTACCTATATTCCAAGTACCTATATTCCAGTTACCTATATTACATCAAAGGAAGAAGAAATACGAAAAAAAGTATTTGTCTAGTCACTCAAAGAAATTGTGACATTTTCCTCTAAAGGTTACTTGAAAGCAGTAACAGCTCTGAAAGAAGAAAAGAAAAAGAAACCTAGAAGGAATATTTAAGTGCACAAATAAGTAGCGCTTCATTAATTCATTACAATCATTACCTAATGCAGTGGAAAAGAGAGCAATTAAGAAGTGTTTCATACTACCATAGACAATCCTCAGCTGACAGCACTGTTTCAGACACAAAAGGCCAATAAGATCATGTAGATGCCATACATTCTCCAGATTAAAAAAAAGAAAAAATACCTTTATCTCCTTAAGGTCTCTCAGAGATCTACACAACTCATCAACAGAATTAATGACTTCCTTGTACTTCAATACAATTTTTTCAACATACTTCTTTCCTTCTTCAATACCTACAGAGGCGAAACAAAATGGAAGGAGAACAGAATGCCTCAAACAGACCCAATGTAACAATCAATGGACTTTGTAACCCTGACATATAATCACATTTTCGGTGTTTTGTTTTGCTGAAGGAATTCTGTGATTCACAGTAATGTGCTTTGCCACCTCTTACTCGCTTACTTGAGATGGAGTCTCACAGCTGCCGCAGGTCTTCTGTCTGGTTGGTGACACTGCTTTAACAGTGTCTCCTAAACCATGCTATACCCTGCCATACTGTACAGCAGCAGGCACTTAGACCCCTGCTATGAGAAGTGCAGAACAAAGGCAGGAGAGAGAAGCTTTTTCACTTGTAATGACTTAAAGAACACAAAGCAGCTTCTTTCTCCTGGCATTCCTAATCAGTGGCTGTCAAGAATCCATTCTGTCATCTCCTTTCCCACAGCTAGGAATGTTTAAAATATTGAGTAGGTAAAA
>VWZG01002448.1:7181-37038 GCA_013396735.1 Grallaria varia | reverse complement strand
AAAAAAAAAAAAAAAAGAGAAGAAGTGATTTGTGCTCTCTAAATAGTCTTTCCAGCACTAGAGGAATTTAAAAGCCCAGCTTGACTCTTGCAATTTTTTCAGATTTACTACTTGAATTGATAGGCTACACAGCATCTTTGCACAGTTGGATGGTCACCTTATCTTTGGATAAAATAACTGTAAGAAGTATACAAAAATTACAAGGCAAAATATAAGGGTTTTTTTTACTTTCACCTTTTTTGTCAACAATGTTCCAAATAAATACAATTGCAAATACAGTATCTACATAGCAATCTATATTGTTTGCTAATAAAAATCTGGCAATCAAATCTTACTAGTTATTCACAGTATTAATGTAAAAAATTAACTTGGCAGGCAGATATATCACTATAATATTCTCTGACTTCAAAGGCTTGCCTGTTATGAGATATCTTAAGCTGTGAAGTCTTAATTACAAGCTCATGAATATTACAAGGACATTTACACTTTTATTTCAAGGTGAACAGAAAACTAAGTAAATACCAGACTGTAGAGTAGTTTCATAGTTTTTTGTTTTTGTAAACAGTTTTTCTGAAATCCTTCACCTCTTCCAGTCAGTATTTGAAAAGAACATTTGTTTAATAAACTTTTCTTCTTAAATTTTTCTTCTTAAATGAACAAATCTAGGAATCCCAAGTTACTGTAAATTTTTCCCGACAGTACATTTCCAGATATCTCCTCACCATATAACTGTTCAGCGAGGTCCATAATCTGCTGAATTTTTTCTTCTTGATGAGGCACTGTAGGCTCAATAAACTTATTGAATTGCTTATAAAGAGTCTCTATTGCTTCTCTGGTTTTGCATTCTGATGAATACTTGTCAACTCTAATCACTGTTGCACTCACATCTTCAAACCAATATTGACACTGAGGGATAAAAAAATCTACATTATAACAAGTTATCTGCAGTTCAAGCTGTTGTAGAATAGACTGGATTAATCTTAGACTTTCCATAATTAGTGGCATACAGTATGTGTTAAATTTTCTGGATTTAATTTAACCTGAAAAACATCTTTTCATTACTGATGGTGCTTCAAGTACTAATAGCTGTTAAATTTTCATTAAACACTAGGCCCATGCCCATTTTACAGGTGTGGTGAGGTTATTAGTTAAGTTCTGCAAGCATGAGTTTTACTTCTAAGTTCTTTCCACCTTGCATATCAACTGACTAATTTCAAAAACTTCATATTATGGCTGCAGTTACACCTCGGTAAGGGCGGAAAGGTTCTTTAAATTTAGTGTACCAGCAAACAGGGGTTTGGTCTCAGCAACAATTAAAGTTGCAAGGAATCTTTCTACTGACAAGAACAGCCTTTAGAACATCCCCATCTTTGGTTAACAATACTTAAAACAGGACAGAATCTGGTGGTCACTCAGTATCATCAGTATTGCATCGCTGCAGGAAGCCGTAAATCACCATAACTAACCACCACTGAAATCGGTATTTAAGACTCTGCCTATTTGCTGAAAGAAAAGTCTTGAGCAAAAAGTGGTACTTTACACTGAATGTATGTATATATATATATATATTAAAAGCAGTCTTCAATTTTAGCTCTAAGAAATAATTTATTTCTCTTAAGTAAGAGGAGAGTTTAAAAACACAGATGTGCAACATGTTAACAATTTGCTTTGCTAATGGTATATGAAAAACATTGATCATACCACTGGACACTGAAAACACCTTTCAAACAAAAAACATGGTGTTGTGACCCATCATTAAGGGCATTTGTCATTCACTTAGATCCCTTTTGAGATATGAACAGTGGTATTTTTAAATGTAAACAATGGTGACAGGAATGTGCCCCACAGCAAGAGCACCAACACAATGGGGCAAGAGGGGAAAATACTGTTACAAACTTTTTTTCTTTTTAAAAGAAGCAATGCATGAGGTAGTCCTGAGACACATTAAAATAAAGTTTTGAAAGTCTCCAAAAAGACAAACCGCAGTTTTTTTCAGTCAGAAAAGAATTATAAATATACTTAACCATTTGGTCCAGGCTTCTGTTTACATTTCAGCTGCAGAATGACACAGAACACAGTGGGTACTGCCATAACCTGGCTCTAATGGCTTGGTGGCTGTTAAAGAGGGCCTTGTGGTACTTCTTGTGTTGCCTCAGAGCATACTTGGAGAAAATGAGCTCATAAGTGTGATCACAGATATGCTGAATGACTATGAAAGTCATCTGGAGGTGGAGACCCCAGTCACACGAATATGGCCACATTGCACATATTTTTCCCTCTTGCACCACAAATTTACAAAGAAACAACAAAAGAAAATAAGGTATTTTATCGGTTCGTTACTTTCTGAAGCCACAGATTATGCCGGAGGCAGTTATAAGAAGTTTTAGCTATCCTTGTCCTGGGTGTTTATTACAGCCACAGAGGGTATCTCAGATTTACTCGTACCTCTTTCATCATCTGTTGAAAATGCTCCACGAGATCCAGGTTTTCCTTGTAATCTTCCACAACTGTGCTAAAGTCATTCAGTTGTTTTTGTAAGTCACAGACTGACCCCAAGAAGACTCTACCTTTAGCATTAGGTTCATTTGCAAAAGAGTCAATGACTTTCATCTCTAAATTATCTATCTTCTTCTTAAGAATCTGTTTAAAAGATGCAGCAATGTTAAATAACGTAGCAGAAATGTTACTGTTTTTAGAAATAAAGTGTAAAAAAATATGGGTAAACCATACAAACATTTTTCTTGTCCTGTTTTCTAAAAATTACAAATTACTGTTTCAAAAACCAAAGGAAATGAGAGAGCTTTTAATCAAAGCTGATTAAAATCAACGTAAATTGTGTTTATTGAAGGAATAATTAACTTTTTTCAGCTTAAAATAAACAAATATCTGCAGTAATTAAACATTGCCATGCTTGAATTGCAATTAAAAAGATCACTGGAGGAAGAGCTCCTGGTGAATGCAGAGAATGGGTGAGGCTAGCAGGGTTCTAAGGTGCAAATGAGCATGATCAACTCCAGGCAATGGATACAGCAAAAGTTTTTGAAGAAAAAGGTTCGGTTTACATGATGAAATGAAAAAGACAAGAAAATACCTTGATGTAAGATGTGATTATTTCTTTTCTTCTTTTTTTTTTTTAAGGTAAAGAAAGACTAAATCATACATATTGTGAAGGAATAGAGGCAAGAATAAAAATATTAAGTAGAGAAAGTGAAGGATAAAAGGAGTGAACACATAGAAGTCAGGAACTGAGATAAGACCTTTATCACTGAAAGAAATGGAAGAATAACAGGAAGAGAACAATGTCAAAATGCCTCAGGCAATAGCTGAGACAGGGAAGGATATGAAGCTCAGTAATAGGGAGGTTCACAATACGTTTTGCGTCTCTGATGTGCTTGGCACAGGCCACAGTAATTCAATCAGTGAAGCCTTTACTAAGCTTAAAATTTTTATTACCTGTATTTTATCTGCATATGTATCAACTTGCTGAATCTGTATTTTAAGTGCTTTCAGATTTCGAGCTTTTTCAGTTTTCTTCACATAGTTGAACTTCAAATTGTTGAATTTCTTTTTGAGATCTTTAAATGATTCTCTGAGCTGAAACAGAGTATTTGTTAGTGAAAAAGAAGAAATCAGCACACATCAATTTAGGTTTTTTCATGAGGTGTTTAACAGACAATTTGAACAATTAAAATTTAATACATAAATTAATAATACCATACCCTCTCTTAAAGCATCCTGATTTCCTCAGAGTTTCTTTACCGTAATGGAAACTCAGTCTTGCTAAATCAGAATGTTTGCATTCTGCATGCAGACTATTGCTTCCAGAATGGCTGGGGCAAAATAAAGGATTGAGGCAAAGGATGAGATCCTTGCTCAGATAATCTATGAAAAAATCCTGTCCAAGAGCTTTCATTGATTTTAACTGGACGTAGATGTCTTTCAGATTCTTTAGTCCATTTAGCAGAAATAGCAGCCATGCAATATGTATACCCATAAAGATGTATCCCCATACTTAGTTTCAAGAAAAACATAGTTTTACTGAGTCTGGGTGAGTAGATCTGTATTAATTCATAGTACCCTTCTCTTACAATACACACTTAGTTCATGTCAGGTTGGGCTTTTTATTGTTGTATCATCCCATCCCCACTGCTTTTTCAGAAGTCCTGCTTCGGAAAAGAAGTTACACATGGGCTTGTTTTTATACAGTGTGCCAGTCCAAACATCTTAATACAATTTTTCACAGCATACAAGGAGGAACAGAGCTCTTTGTGGGATCAAGATGTAGACTGTATGACTACCTGACTTTCACATAACTCGGCTATGAGTATGGTAACAGAGGGATCCTGCCTAGCAGATTCAGAAAGCCTCTCCTAACTCCCGCTAGATAGATTAGGTACCGTGTGATAGAATTATTATCAGTTAGCACCGACTTGGTGCAGCAAGCCCAATACGAGGCAAAATTATTCTTACAATAACCTAAATTGAAATGAACTAGTAGGTCCAATTATGAAGTGTCCATGTCTTTCAAGACTTTTCAGATGGATTATATCAGCTGAGATAACTACTATTAGCTAGTTACTATCTAGTTATGTTAAATTATCTCTAAAACTCTTTTGTTAATTAGATGGAATATAGCTATATATTCTTTAATCCACAGAAAATATTACAAAAGCCAGAATGATAGGAATGACACTGAGGAAGCTCTAGAAAGGTACAATTTCGTTTACACACATATGGATCAGATGCATTGCCAATTTATCAGAAAGAGTTTAATACACATCAAAAAGAAGAGTCATATGATGAACATAGTTTTAAAATAGCGTTTATTTAACATGGGAACTAGTTATAATATAGGGTTGACTATAATGTTGTTATATTCTTTATCTTTTTTTTTTTTTTTCTGGTGACAATTAAATTTCCTATAATGTTCTCTTAAAAGTGTGCCCTTAATAAACTATGTCATTTTTTTTCAATATCAATGTTACATAAATAAGCTTATCAAACACACTCAGCTAAATTATTTTGGACTATGAATTTTTCAAGCAGTTTTTTAATATTTTTTCTCTGCAAGCTTCTCAATTTTCTATTTTATTTACAACTTCAAAAAGTCCTTTTGGATATTACAATGACTTTTGAATTTCTTTAAGCAACAGATAAGCATCACACAAGTAAAAATCTGCTTAAAATAGCCACTATTTCAATTACATTGAAATTGCACAGTCACATTTTCAAATTACAATTAATGCATCAAATTTGAAATGGAAGAATATAAAAGATACTGAAATACTGATTATAACAATTTCAGATCCTTTAGGTCAATAATATTTTGCTTTTAGGATAATGTAGAATAAAGCTTGCCAAATTATATTTATCTAAAGACACTGATACAAAAGGGATGCAGCAGTTCTAATGCTTTAGGATTTATTCCTCCAGACACACAAATGAAAAAAAACCCAAAACTTAATTAGTGTTAACAAGTTCAAGTCACATCCATAATTTGATATCTAAATATGTATTTGAGTATTTTTTAATATTGAAAAGTCCCACAGACTTCCCCCTTCTCCCCTCCTCCTGCCTGCCAAAGAATCCAGGGAGTAATGAATGCTTATTTTGCAGCTACTGTTATTGCAACAGCTAAAAGTCGATTATTATTATTATACACTAATATTAATCCATCAAGGGATATATTTTTCATTTTCATTTCAAGTAGTGGGATGTTGCCGCATTATTTCTGCAGTGAATAAACAGATGGTGCTCACTCAGTGTAATGGAAAGGAAGGGAATTCTATCACTGGCACTGCGATCTCCAATTAGTTTAAGCTCTTTAGCCCGCCTAAGTACGCAGAGTAATAACATCTATCTAAAAGCCTCTACTAATAAAATCCCTTCTGCAGAACAATATTTTTTTTTATTCAGAACACAAAAGCCTTATTTGCTGCTTCAATTTTGAGGGAAAGAAAAGATGAACAAGAGTTTAGTTTATTTCACTAGCTTATGCACATACAGAGGCTGGTAGCGATAATTTATAAGGCCAGAGGCTCTCCTCAGAGCAGTATGTGAAATTAGATCTCCTTGTTTCAGATTTGATGGCTCATGTGTCAAAGGTCTGCAGCTGCTGTCACTCTTCGCTTTTAGCCTCACTGGAAAAACCAGGTTCAGCTCAGACTTGTCCACCATCCCCTCGGAGTGCATGGACACAACTCCTATTACCGCCAGCTGTGGTACCAAGGACAATGTGTGGCCCCCAATTTTTAGAAATCAGAATGTATCTCAGTTTCGCAAGATTAAGTGATGAATAATAAAGGAGCTGTGCATCCTAATGTGCTTCAGTGACCTCAGCCCACTGGTTTGATGAAACTTGGTCTGTTGTGTCATAGTCGTTAATCAGGAAGCTGTTCCTAACTATAGTTGCCCTGTCATGGGTGGAGTATGACAGTGGAGGAGAGGGGTTTAAGTACCAATTGCTCCAATTTATCACGTGACCACAAAATAAATGGAAAAATCAAGCTATAAAGCGATTTTAAACATGTTTTTAATAACAGTACTGTTCCAGTAAGTGCTTTGATTCCTGTGTGAGCCACTCTAGGGGGGACTTTAATGTTGTTTGCCCCTTAACTTTCCCATTCTATTCATATATAAAATTTTTAGTAGCATTAATAATCAAAATACTCCATGAAATCAGGTTACTGAAAATAGATTTTCTAAGTGACAAAGATTAAGAAAAAATTAGCCTGAAAGTGGGAAGAAAGAAAAGGGGCTGTTCAAGTCACCAATGATTACTTTATCCCTGGGGCAACAATCAAAATAAATAGAAATGTGCTACGTATCCGTTCCTGCTGACTTGTGAATAAAGATAACACACCACCATTTATGGCTAAAATCCATATTTTCAGTCATACCTTTCCATAAGTATTTAAATACCAACATGATGAAAAAGAAATTAGGTGACTGGGGAAAGCTGAGAACCTACTTCAGGATCTGTTAGTCTTCTGTTGCAAGTTTTGTGCAGACATGTCTACATGTTCTGTCTCAGGTGATCACCTAAGAAAAGGGGTTTTCATTGCAGAAGTTATTGTATGTAATTCAGTGTGTCACTTCTAACTCCATGAACGGATTCAGTGCCGTGTTAAGCTACAGTTACCTGAGGCTGAACTCTGCTCTCTCTCAAGGGCTGCAGTGTAAGCAGGGGGGTTGCAGCTCCTCAGAGGCTGCCACCCGAACTAGCGAGTGAAGCCAGAACCCAAACTGGCAAATACAGAGCCCAAAAGCCATATGAGCTTTCCTTATATTTTTCAAAGACATAGAGGACATAAATATTTTTGTTTTCTTTTGGCCTTTCCAAATTCTCTTTAAATTAGAAAAGGCATAAAAAGGCATTTATTTTACTCTTCTGTCCTGCAAGACTGCTTCAAAACTCATGCTATAGATTCTTGGCTGTGAATTTCAGTGTTTGTTTCCTTGTTTCTTATGGAAGCACTAATGTTACACACACAGGGAGATAGCCAAATCCTCTCTGTATCTCTTCAAACACCAGTCGAGTCCTAATCACCAAAGCCCTCATTGGCATGCTGTATTCACACACTTAAATTAATCACATTAAACATAAGTTAATATAAGTATTTACATCAGAGTCCCAAATATTTTCAGTCAACTTTAAAGTTTACTCTGTACACTGGTAAATCACAAAATTCCTCTGGTTGGATGTTTACTACGTGATAGCTATGAACAGCTGCTTCTTGCTGCTGGCACATGAAATATTTATTCACTTAGACACAGTAGACAGTAAATAAATTGTTTGTTCAGACAGCTCTGCTGCATGCTAGCAATACTCAATTTCTGGTGATAAAATTAACAGAATTTAAAATACTGAAGCAAATATTCGTAACTAATATTCTTGAAGCAATTTAGTGGTTTCTTGATCCCTGAAAAGAGTTAGTTATAGATACTTAATGGGAAAAAAAAAAAAAGGCAGTATATTAATGCATGTATGGATATATGGGTACATGAGCCAAATATTTGTTTAGGAAAAGTCTTCACATTCTGTGTTATCATCTAACATAAAAGGAGTCTAAAGTAAAAGGTATCCGCATGCCAAATTACTGTATTTCATTTAGTTTACATTCAGTTAGGTTTTGGGATGACACCTTTTAACTTAACCCATTAACATGGCCTTCCCAACTGAAATTGAAAAATGAAATAAAACCCAATAATTATCACTGTCATTGCTATGGAATTATTTTACAGAGAGTGTCCAATAACTATGAGAAGATAAAGCATACATTTTGCCATACAGGGAATGTGTTGAGTAACATGTCACTGATGTGACTTTTTGTTTAAATTTCAGAGACAGAAGATTGGGTTTTTTCCTCTACTACCTGCTCTCCCTGGAAGTCTAACAAGCAATAAAAATAGAAAAATAATTCTTCTTAGACAAGAGTCACATTCTCTTGCCCTCATTATGTAATTCCAGAAGCGAAGGACAGAAACAAGAGATTCCTTTACTTTAACAGTGTGTGGCTGAATACGGCCAGCCTTACCCACAGACTGCTCAGCGAACGTTTCCTTTTCCTCAGCAGATCTGAGGGGTTTTCAATAAAAGCCTAGCTAGAGCACCATATTGCAGACCTCAGATATTCTGATTCTGCCCTGACACTGTGAAGTAGAATGGGACTTCTGGTTTAGGTACTTCATGCTTTCATCCTCTTCCACAGCATGGTGGTTCCCTCTGCCAGAGTGCTTCTCACCACCCGCTGTCCCTATAACGTCCTGCCCTCAGTCAAGGAGTTACATCACAGGAGGCTGATGCACAAAAGATCAGAGCGAAACACACTGAGCTTAGAATTGGCAAAGGGACCAGAAGTGTAACTGGTACTCAAATCTTTTTTTATGCACGTATTTTTTCCATTTCAAATTATCTTTTTATGAAAATGGACACTTTTCATAAATACACAAAAATATTTTGTAAAAGAAAACTCACACAATAATTTTTTTTCTTATAAAAATAATTGAGACAAAAATATCAAACATAACTAAGCATACTGTACTTTTACTACATATGCTTTGCACTGCATGGAACATTAGTTTGTAATCCTTCTAGCTCGAAATCCAGTTTCTGTACTTCATGGACACAGAGAAATGCAATCTACAGAACATCAAGTTCAGAGCCCATCAGCCTCTTATTTTAATGGATCACTCTTAGAAAATTAATTCTTTGAAAGGTTTTTCCTAAATTCATTTTTTTTAGAGAGACAGTTATCCAATTCAACTTGCTAATTTGTGAATGGATTTTTATTTGTCCTATGAAGATACTAAGTTGATAATCATATTAACTGAGTAATTATTCCTAAGTTCCACAATGCTGAATTCTAATCTCTTGTGCCAATGAACCTTTCCTTTTCTCCCAGCAGTTTTTAAGTATCATATCCTGTGTTATTGAAAAAATGTTAATTACTAAATTACTCTGAACTTTTCATTAAAATATTGAAAGTTCTTTTCACTAGCCTTACAACTACAATATATATAAATTCTACTTTTGTTTGAAACTTCAGCTTCATAAGAAAAGGTCTGAAGACTCCTGTTTCAGATGAAGCGGGCTGAGCTGAAATCCAAAGAAAATATAGCTGCTCTATTTCCAGTCCTCTTGGTACAGTGAAAGCATTCTATTGCCAGCCCAACAGCTTGATGGAATCCTGAACCGCAGAGCATGGCCCATAAATTACTGACACTGCTGCATGGATCCAGGGTTCCTGGTACAAGGAAAAGCTGTTTTTCTGAGTACATATGAGGCATTATGGGGAATGGTAAGCAGTAATGTATATTATAGAACACAACAGACCTTTTAACAGTCATTTAGTATGTTGGAATTTATCCCATTTACCTCATTTATCTCCTCCTTAGTGGTGCAGCATTGAAAATGCTGTGACAGTTCTTCCTCATACTTATCAGCTTTAGAGTTCCAGTTAATGCTATCACACTCAAATCGAGCAAGTTCTTGCTTCAGATTCTTTACAGAAACATTCAAGCAATTCTAATCAGGGAATAGACACAGAAATTTATCAGTATCAGGAAATGTATTGCTTTAACCAATCTAAAATAATTTAAGGCAGAACATGCATAGTCATTCACAACAGGCTAAAATAAACTATTAAACCTCCACTGTAAGGAGAGCAAGTACATAGCAGTTTCAATCACTAGTAGTCTGAGGTGTACTTTGGGGTCAGAGTCACAACCAGCACATGGTGCCTTCTCTGAGCAAAGAGAAGTGACCTACTCTGGCCCTTCACCACAGGGAGAACCTTTCTGCCATAATCGATGTATGGAGCCTGAGGAGCAGACTGGCACTGGGAATAATCCAGGCAAGTCATAAGGAAGGTCTTGCTTTCTGCCCTAAGTAAATAAACTAAAACAGGGCAATGAAAATTCTGCCCTGAATAAATGTTTTCTCAAATTACATATATCTTGTCATGCATGTAATGATATTTTAAGATCAGTTTCCTCCCTATTTCAAATCTATTTCAGTTTTCCAGAGTAAAATGCGCTCACAGACCACTGAAAAAGTAAAACAAGAATTCAAAGATATTAATTTTTCTTTTAAAAAGCAATTTGTAATGTGAATAACTACTGAAAAATGAGTTTCACCATTACTGGATGTTTAATTTAATGGCTGTATATTTGCAAACTCCAAAGGCAGAAATCTTAAAATGATCAACTGTTTTAGATTTTATGCTTTGCTTTCTTTTAAAATGATCTTAAAGCTCTTTATTTTCTTCTAAGTATTAATAAATTTTTGTACCTCTAAAATATAGCCAGATAGCTCCAACAATCTTCCGTATTTATACTTGATTTCACAAATAGTTATAATTATACTCACATGTTGTTGCACTGCAGACAAGATATCCACTCCCTGGGTAATAAGTAGTTTATATAGCTGTCTAATATGTGCATGTTTCTCCTGAGAACTCACAAGGTAGGCTTTAGCCTGGTGCACATTTTCAGGGTCCTCACATATTTCAGGAATATCCAGTTCTCCTGATTTTGATAGACATTCCAGCTGAAATGTATAAAAATGAAAATCAGTAGCTTACAATTTCCTCATTACCCACCTAAGCTTTGGTGATGTGGATTTAAGTAATTAAATTTGGGTTCGGTTCTGAATTTTAAATTCTAAAAATTTCTTGCAGTTTTAGATACAAAATTTTAATTCGGTTCACCAGTCTGCTATTTCTTTGGGGAAAAGGGAAAAAAGAAGAAAGACAACAGGGACCAAAACCAAGGAGAGTTTAACTGCAATGGGAAGAATGTATATTTTAAAATATAATACTCACTTCCTTTTTAATGTGATGGAATTTGACTGTCTTGTTGAAAATATCATCATATTGTATCATTGCATCCTTTACAGTTTGATGGAAATGAATAAGCTCACTTATTCTTCCAGAATTCTCTTTCACAGGAAATCCTTTCTGGCTTGGCAATTCTAATAATTTTATCAGGTACTCAAGCTCAGCATTCAGTTGCTAGCAAAAATAGCAGAAGTTATTCAAATTGCACAAATATAATTGCAATTTTTCCTTTACATTTGATGAAATAACCATCTAACCACTTTAAATTGCCTCAGGGAAACATCAATGCCATGTACTTTAAAACACTCTCCACGTACTATACTTTTTGCTAGACACAAATCTCAGCTGTCACCAAGAAAGAGCCTTGGATGAAAACAAGTCAAACATCATTATAGGGCCATGGCAGGCTGAATTGCTAAAACTCAGAGTCAGCATCCACAGGAGGCAGGAAGTTCAGTAGGACCTATCTCAACCTCTGATCAGCTCTAAATTCAACAGCGTGGAGCTGATACTCCGTTTGTACTTCCAGCACCCCAGCTCCTGTGTGTCACTGTAATACATGGCTAACACTGCACAAGGCTTTCCCTGGACACTGAAGGTGAAATGTGTTCTCCCCTACCTTATAAACACACACAAACCCTTCCTCCTGGAAAAGTGATGTAAAACATAAAACGCTGCAACCCCAAACAGTGTCTGGTGTTCATATGAATGTGAATCTTCGCTGGACCAAAAAGAGCTTTTGATCCACCATTTGCTCCACTGGCTTGGTTTCTCACCTGATACTGTGGTTTCATTTGGTTAAGCTTTTTCTGCAGTTCCAGAACAATTAAAAGGTCACTTCCAAGGTCAACTGGTGCTGCAGGCGGAAGGGCCTCTTGAAGAATCTCTAAACCATGGGTAGTCTAAAAGAGAAGCAAACTGTTCAGCATTTCTAACAGAACTGAATAAAACCCCCCACATTTAAAGTCAAATCCGAATTTGTAACAAGAACCCTCCTCACACCAGACACCGGAAAGCCTCTCTGCCTCAAACCCTCTGACTGGACAAGGGTGATAAGAAATCTTTGAGACACCATGAGAAAACAATGCAGACACCGTTCAGCCCTAGAGGCCCCAGACACACACTGTATTTTCTGTGGTTAGTGATAAGCTGCACTGGGGAAACAGCAGCTACACACCTGGCTCTGCTACTAGCCTGGCCAGGGTTGTTTTCATGGAACCAGGCACACTGTCCCTCTGCCAAGGAGGTTTCGATCCACTTTCCATATGAACATGGTTAGAGTTTAGTAACTACTAGAACACAATTTAGTTTAGTGACTATTCAGTCAAAACCAAATGGTGATTTAAAAAAAAAAAAAAAAGGAAAGTAAAAAGGAAAGAAAAGAGACTCATACCTCCCCCCTTCTCCCTTCCAAAAAAATCCCCCCAAAAAACATTAAAAAAAAGCACTGCTGGTAAAGCATTTATTAAACTTGATTAAAACTTAAAATTTGAAGTGGAGGTTTTCACTTGTATGCATTTCAGTAAGGGAAAAAAAGGTCAAAAACATTTCATGTTTCCTGATGACTGAATGGCAGAACAGACTATAGAAAGTGTTGTAAGCATCTTACTGATGACCACTCTTTCTTAAATGATACCTGTAGTAGTTCGTGAGAGAGACATAGACAAACAAACAATATCCAAATTTTTGCCACAGTTCCTTTCCTAGCTATTTTACTTACAATTCTCAGTTGTTCTTTAAATATCTGCCACTGTTGCTTGATGGGTTTTACTTGAGTAATTTTAAAATTCCTCATTGCCCAAAGTTCAGTGAGCTCCTTCATTTCTTTATTCAGATTAAAAATGATATCTTCCGTCACTTGTACAGATTTTTCTACTTTCAATATTAAATTCTCATTCGCCTGGCAAATAAATGGACACATTTTTTTCCACATGTTTTTATAAAATACAATTAAAACCTGATGACATTAAAATCTCAACAAAGCCTAATTAAAAAAACAACTATTCTAGTGCAACTTTTTTTAGGATTTCTGTTACTTTAAAATACACCTTTCTCTTAGAAATAGGCATAGATAACAGCATTTGTATACAGAGGACACGGCTGAAGTTGGAGTTTAAGACCTAGCACAGGTCAGTAATGACTAAATTACTGCCATCTGACGACTGTTTAACACTCATACAAAATAATTTCTGAGTAAACAAAACTACCCAAAATGGCCTTTTGGGAAATAAACCACCAATTGAAACCAAAGTAGATGAAGAAAATACCATTCCTTTGTGCTGACAAACAAAGCAGGCCTGAAGCATGAGAGGGCTGAAGTGTCCAGTATTTGATCATTTGGCATTTTTCCTCTTTTTCACAGATCCTCTATGAGAAATACCAGAAAACTTCGTAATGCTATTTATGCTTTTCCCATCTAATTTTTTAAGTGATGTTTTATTCTTAAATTACTTGTATGATCCATATCTTCCAGATAGTTAAAAGCTACAGCCTAAGAATATCGTGGGAACAGGGCAGCACCCAATATGGTGTGACATCACTTCCAGGTCTTTAGGGAGATAATACCTGAATACGTGTTAAGACTTTACGTGACTGAAGTGCAACCTCATATCCACAGACATTCAGTTTGACATTACTGTGACTATCCCATCTGCGGTTGGCTGCATCCAGCTGTGACCCACGTACTTCCACCCTCACTGACAGTCTGAGCACTTCCCCTCCCTCGCTGGGTTTTCCCAGCTCATCTTGCAAGCTGCCGTAGATTACCAACACCACCTTCCCCTTCTCATCCTAATGTAATTGCTCCCTAGTCTGCCCTATAAAATCAGAAAGAACAGCTGGGTATCCAGGCTGTCTGCATTAATTGGGATTATTTTCAGAGGTGTGGCTTAGGCAATGATTGCACTTCTCAAACCACCATCTCACGAAGGGTTCTTGGAAAATTAGATAGGGGTGCCTGGGCAGTGTAGCTGAACCCAAGACAGAATGTAAAGACACCAGGGAAGATTATCTCTATGTAAGTAGCTCTAACATCCATTTCTTTGCAAGAATTCATGCACTCAGTTGTTAAAGACTGCCTGCCTCTTAGTGGAAGTAAAATAAACATGCTGAACTTGCATATATGCTGCTTTCCAGCATGAACAGATATCTGCTCATATTCCACCTGTATGCACAGACTGGATCATTAAGGGCTCTGTCATTGTTAATTAACAAACATTTTTTATTACTTCTAATGCCTTAAGCACTCAAATAGTACTTTCATATTTTTAAAGTATTTAGCAACATTAGTCCTTTCAAACTAGGTACTGGAGAAATCATAATCCATCAGTGACAGAACTAGGATTAGACCTCATCAACAGCAAATACAGAATATTTAATATGTTTTATCAGATTAAACTCACCACATTTACTAAATTAAGAAAATGGCAACCCATATTTTGGGTGGAAAAAATCTTCTTTATAGTCTTTTGCCACTGAGTATTAGCTGACTCTGTTGCAATTTTATTTTCAGCCTCCTTGTTTGTCCATAGTTGTTTTGATTTATAGAGTTCCTTCAGGTTTTTAATATCATCATTCACCTACAGAAAGACATAAAATAAACATCAAAAACCAAATCAAAACTTGAGCTGCTATAGTCAGAAGTTATACAGCCATGATAAATTTGAATAACAGCCTCTGAATCTTTTCCTGATTTTAAGATACATTGTTGTTCTTAAAATCTATACAGATACCAAATAGCAAAGTAGTTTTAAATAACTTGTGTACCAGGAGATGGCAAGCAGACAGCAGCAATTTGCTTAATTTCTGTCACATATCATTACATGGATTTTATATATCAGTATATCAATGCATTGATTTTCACAAATCTGTTTAATACAAAGTAACTGAAGTTCACAATAATCAGAAGCAGATGAAATCAAATTTTTTGGTAGCTTATCACCCAATAAATAAATCCTATGGCTAATTTTATCAGATAGGTTCCATTCCATTTTCCATTTCTTTCTAAATATAATTGAACACTGTTGCAGAACCTTAAAATGGAATCCAGGTCAAAATGAAAATTAATTGTCCTGGGCATCATTAGCACAGCCACCAAAATTATGTTGGTATTGAATTGATCACGATTTCAGCAAGAGCTGGTTTTTATATAATTTTTAAATCCATTCAGATGAATTAGAACTTCAGTGGAAGTAGTGCAAAACAGCAATAAATATCTATATCAACATATTATGTGACATTTTTTAAAGTTATATGAAGTAAAATCAGTACCTTTAATATTAATAGTACATATATGGAAGCATTTTCATTGTGTATATAAAGAGACTGCACATGTGCAGAGGAGAAAAATTAAAATCAATTACAATACTTCCTACAATAGAAGCACACTTTTCACTTGAAATATTTTCTCAGAGAATAAGTGAGTAATCCATACCGCTACAGCTGACTTCAAAAATGCCACATAAGTTCCCAGAATTTCTAATTTTGTACTAATGTTTCTTTCAATTTTTTTCAACTCTTGACTCAAAAAGTCAGTTCTTCTAGAAAAAGCTGCCACCTGCTCAGGTTCCAACTCTTCCATATCTCTGATGATTCCCTCAGCTGCATCTAGTTCATATGAAGTTTCCTTTGAGGATAGAAGCATAGAGAAATATCTATAATGACTGAAAAGGACTTGTGAATACTGATATCACATTTTTAATTTTCACCAGGATTGCTTTATTATATATAATTCAATTACTTGTTTGAAGAGTTCATAATGGCCATTATATGCTCAAAATATCCATTTTTTTCCCCTAGAAATGATGGATGTAGTTATTAAAATAGCTATTTTGAAAGCTAGCATACCACAATCCACAGAGAGAATAGGTAGAAGATTTACTATGGACAAAGGTAGCACCCCAGCATGCAAATATTTGGCAGAAAAGACACTAAAAACTATTATACAGTCTTGAGGAACTAAGAGAGGTTCTTGCTTATGTGCTGAGCTTTTCATATTGTTACTCTGTGCTCTCCAGAATTTCTTTAAAGTGAATTTTATTTCCACAGGCACTGTGGAACCTGTCCCTTGGGTCCCATAAACTGTTGTCTGAAATAAAAGAGAGCTCCACAGGATTAATGGAGTTTTAAGGATACTCCTACAATACATACTGCCATGTTGTTCAGCTTAGGCATGAAACATGCACCTATGGCAAGGCAGTGGCGGGGATTCAGCTGGTTTGAAACCACTTTCAGATACTGCAGCATTGCTATGGGCGTTGGGAAGGCCCTGGAGGTGACTTGAAGACTGCCTTGTATGTATTACAGGGCTGAGCACTGCAGTGCTCGCGCTGTGGCTGCGCTCCTAACGTGTCCAAGGGGTGTCTGATGGCAACTTTAGACCCCCCTTCACAGTTCCTCCAAATGGGAAATACTTTTTTTCTCTTTTTGCCAAGTCATCCCTTTCATTGAGCACAATAAACTACACAAGGCTTTTTGCTGACTCCAACTGTCTAGACGATTATTAAACTCGTGCCTTATGCGGGACCAGCAATCCACATTTGAGAAGTCTTCCTATCAAGAGTTGTCACCAGGATCTTGAGGCAGTAACAAATAACACGATGAGATAGAGACAACAGGGAAAACCAGCAGAGTAAGGACTGAATTGTAATCTTATGTGTGGTTTTGTTCATTATCTGTGCTTCTTAAAAATAAACTTAGACCTATTTTCTTTCCAAGAAATTCTCAGCCTTTCACCTTATTTACAATTACATACAGCATAAATTTGTTTCTAAAAGTAGTTAACATCATGAAAGGGTTTTTTACCTTTGTTTCTTTAGCCAGTTCAAGGTGTTCATTCAAAACTCTTTCTGACTCACACAAATAGGAGCCAATCTCCATACCAACTGCGAGCATCAGGGTGATTTTTTTAATCGACTGCGACACCTTCATTTGAAAGTATTATTCACAAGGTTAATTTATATAAGTAGACTGAGACACCAATTAAGTACAACACAGCTGCTCACTCACACTCTACCATGCCCCACCCCCTGCCACACACACTTCAACCCTAAGTGGTGGGATGGAGAGAAGAACTGAAGAAAAGGTAAAACTTATGCCTTAATATCACATATAGTCAGAGAAAGTCAAGAATTAAAATATAAAGGAAAAAAATTCTCCTATTTCCCCTAAGAAAGTTCTAACAGGTGTGGTCAAAACCCCTCCTGTTTGCTCTCATTTTGTTGACAGTGCTTTCCTTTACCCTAAATATCCCAGGCTTGTGATCTCACTGAAGTACAACTGGGTTATAATCTAGATATCATAGCTCTGCCAGAAATATTTTTATTCTGCTCCAGGGTTTTTCTCAGAAAGCACATATAAAGCTTTTTTGCCAAGCCAAGAGACCTATTTTTGTGCAGATGCATGTACAGAATTCCATTTCATTGGCACTGGAAGATGTTATATATACATTATGATAACAAAACAGATTATGAACAGCACAGGCAGGTGATATCAGACATAGCACATTTAGTTATTATTATTAGACAAGTGAATTCACATGTAACATTTTTTTTAAAGAAGTGGCTGCTAACAAAGACTCAAACATAAGGCCGAGGGGCAGTTGAATTTAGCAGCAGATTCTTTGGGATACTTTACATTAGAAGGTTAGAATGAGAAGTGCGTTGCTTAGTAAGAATATAACAATAAGCACTCTCCAATGCAGTGAAAAAATCACGTGTTATGACACAAGTCTCCAAAATGCTCTCTAATGCAAGGCTGATGAAATTCTTCACTATGAGGGTGGTGAGGCGCTGGCACAGGTTATCCAGAGAAGTTGTGGATGTCCCATCCCTGAAAGTGTTCAAAGGCCAGGTTGGATGGGCCTTTGAGCAACCTTGTCTAAGGGAAGGTGTCCCTGTCCGTGGCATGGGTCTTGGAACTAGATCCTATTTAAGGTCCCTTCCAATGCAAACCATTCTATGATTTTATGATGTACCTTATTTAGATGATCTTCAAGTGAGGCAGTCCATTGTTGTTTCTTCAAAGTAAGTTCTTTATAATCTGGGAACTGCCTCATTAATTGATCTACTTTTTTTTGAACATATTCCATCATTTTCTGAATTCCTGTCACCCAAGAGCTAAAATGGAAGAGTAGAATTGCTGTTTATTTTTTGATTTTTTTTTTTATACAGGATGATTATGATTTTAAAAAAACCCCAACACCTTTTCTGTTGATTTGTATGATAAGTAACTTATGAAATGTAAACTGTGACCCTTAAAACAAAAATAACCAAGAGAAATATGAAAATTAATCCAAACAAAATTGATAATTTGTGGAACATTGGAACAACATTACCAAACAAATAATTTGTTACGAGTGCCTCATGTAGATTCCCAAGACAGATATACTAATTCTCATAAGACAAATATCCTGATTCACTGAGAAAAAGCTCATTTCACAGATATTTTTAACACAAATAGAAAAGCTTGAAAAGAGACAAAATATACAGCATATTACTTCTATTTTTAAAACAGTGTTTTCTTTGGACTCTCAAATATTTCAGTTTTTTTACAGCAGCTGAAAAAGGATTGTCATATTCATTCAAAATCAACCTTCCCTTAAATATATTGTTTTAAGAGGAGAAAAGAAAATACCAATTCACAAAACAATGTCTTGCCTTATAACTTAAAACATGTATCATCAGGGAAGCAATTCACGATCTGAATACCTGAGGCAGTCCTCCTTAGATTTTAAAGAGGTTACCGCATCCAATTAAGAAGTGAAGTTTTGATATAGAAAAAAGAAACCTGCATATCATTAGATTTACTTCTGAAGTTTATTTATCATAAGAATTTTTGTAAAACAAACATGTTCAAAATGTTCTGTCATTTCTTTAGTTTCATCAGGAACTTATGTTAATACAGGTGCTTATTGGAGTTTTCCTGCTTTGTCCTCTGAAATTAAAGGAAATTTCCTCCTCCTTTCAGATAAGACTGAGTTAATTTCTGCAATCTCAAAGAAAAACCTTAGTATACACTACTAATATGACACATGGTATTAATATATCATTCTGTTTGAATTTGATCCAAGAATTGGACACAAAGAGAGGCTAAACTTTAAGTCCTTTTATGGGAGTAGGTGGTTTCAAATTTTGTGAATTACTCTTCCAAAAATTACCAACCTTAGTGGCTGCTTCAATCTTAAATTCTTAAATTCAGCACTCCTTAAAAAAGGTATATTTAAGAATTTGTACGAGCACCACTTCTTTCAAAAGAAGCAATAAGAGAAGAGAATAAGTTTTACAGCTTTTGGAAAAATAATTTAGATCTTAATAAAATCTTTGGAAGCATAATTGGTTTGTTATTATTTAATACANAAAGACACACTCATAGGCAAGCTAATTGACTGGTAAAGTAACAATGGTTTTCTTAATGGGCAAAAGTTACTGCTTGCATAGTTTTTTTATCGTTAATAAAATAAACTTTTGCTCCTGTTTTGCTAGCTGGTTTTAATTTAAAGCTATGAATGCTCAAAATTCAGTCTTATCAATGTTTCAATTTTGAAACAGTCTAGAATTACAAGAACTGCCCTCTTTCACTTTTCTACCATTTATTCCTCTTCCAACATGATTTTTTTGGCATTTTCATTTATTTTGGACTATCTTTTAGTATAAACGCCTCCAGAAGATTTGAAATTAGGACAAAATTAACCTCACATTTCTCCATTTTTACTGTGAGTTGGATTTCCACTTATGCCACTGAAATCAGTGTCACTAGCCTTAAACATAGTCCTCCTTCTATATGAGTTTATCAGTATTAAATTTTTAAATCATAAACTAATAGGGTAGTCTTATCACATGCATACAAAGTACCCAGCTTATTTTTGGTTCCTCTAAAACTAAAAATGACAAAACAATGTGGATACAGAAAACCATGTATATTTTAATTATCTTAATGTTCAAGTACTCTCTCTTCTCTTATGTATTTAAACCAGTATTACACATGGGACCTTTGATATAGTCTTAAAAGTGCACTTTCCAGTGTCTTCATCCAAAAGATACAGTGAAAATCAGGGCACTATCTATCAAAACTGACAAAGTGTCACCCAATATGAACAAAGTCAGATGATTCCTTCTCTTTATTAATAAATACATTGTCTGAAAAGCTGCAGAGTCTGGCTTCCTTATTAAAACTAGAGAAGTCATGCACCTGGCAGTGCATGCTATACCTTCTCAATCACAAGTGATCAAAGAACTTTAAAATTACTGCACTCGAACTACACCTTCATGGAGCTGGCAGCTAATTTCAAATTCCACGCAAATTCCACACTTGCTGCCAGTTCCTTCAAGAATCCTGCCAGATCGCAAGCAATTAACAACTATGCATCTCATCATCAGATTATTCTTTTTTGTCTGTCTTATGACAAAGCAGCTTTTTGAAAAGATGCCTCAACATTTCTGGATCCACATCCTTCACTGCCTTCAAATGATGAGTGCCCATGTCCTGCAGGATTTCTAGGCTGGTTAGATAAAAGAAATGGGAAGTCTGTGAGGACAGCTAAGCCTGGTAAGTGATTGTGCCAGAAGTGGAACAAAACAGTAAACAGAATTTAATCACAATAGGTGTTCTGTTCTCTGTACTCCTTTGCCCCTCAACTGTTCATACAAATCTTATCTCATGAAACTTAATCACAGTGTTAAACACTGGCCAGCATTTAAGGATAGCAGAGTGGCTTTCACATGTGAAAGGGAGGCTCTTTCAATACATGAACATTTCTGAAAGAATATTGTAGAACGTAACATCTTGCCACATTTGCTGACAGAACTCACTGTGTCACCATTACTACACTTTCGGGCTGGCTGGGAGTGCTTTGGTTGTCTCCTAAAGCCATGAGTTGGGCAAATCAACCCCAGATATGTCTGGGTATATAATGAGTTGAGCTTGAACCAGGGTCATACCTGTGCTGAGTTCTTCTGGAAGGGGCTAGCCAGCAGTTTGCTCCCCTCTCTTAAGGGCTTGTGAAACTGCATCTGGAGGCCAGTTTGGCCAGTTTGAGTCCCCTCAGCACAAGCCAGACAAGCTGAAGACAGGATCTGAGTCTTTTCAGAGGTATACAACAAATGAACAAGACGAAATACTCACAAGTTGCAGCAACAGAAACTTTGTCCTGGTACAAGAAAAAGTGGCTTCACAAGAAAATTGCTTAAGCTATAGAATAGGTTGCTCAGAGAGCATGTGGAATTTCCATCCTTAGAGATACTCAAATTTTGGCCCTGAGCAACCTAATTGGGCAGGTTTTGAGCAAGGGATTTCACCAAATGACCTCCAGAATTATTTGCCAGTTGAAATTACTCCATGTTTGTAATCCTCAAGCCCATGCCTAGGAATATTAAGCGTTCCACTTGCACAGAAGTGCTAGCACTACTCATCGAAATATATGGCAAATTCATTACATTCAGGCAATGAGGCCTGAAGGCAACAGGGAAAAAACTGAAAAGCCATGATATTCTGTGTCTGCTTTCTTATAAAGAGACTTATTTATTTTTATGATTTAAAAGCTTAGAATTTTTCACTGTTCTTTAGAAGCAGAAAAACACATTTCTAGTCAGGTTGTCTATTAAGTTTTACCTTTCCTCTCTAAATCACTGCTACTTCAGCTGTAAAGCTTTGCCTTTTTTAAAATTATAATATCTTCTAAGTAGAAATATAACCTCCTTTACTTATAGAATAGCTTGAGCAACACTTTGGCACACAGGAGGTATGCCCATAGCATTGCCTGTTTTTACAGAATTTTAAAAGAAATTACCAACAAGGTTATTTTGACAAATTCATCTTGTTTTTGATGTGTGCCAAAGATCTCTCACCATCTCACTGATGAGTTGGACTGTTTAAATACTTGTTAAAAACTCTTATTAGGGAAAAAAAGAAAATTCATGACTTGTCAGTTTAGAGATCCATTATCTACCAAGGTCTTGAGTGTTCCTAACATTAATCAGTGCTGTGCAGGCATATTTTGAAACACAACACCTGCTTCTGGTGAGGTCACATGTGCAGAACATGAAGTCCTGGAGAACAGCAGCATGTGTCCTGGAATTATGGCCAGTTTAGGAATCACTCAAAGTTTCACTGAAGAAAATCCACTTCCTTTGTATCTAATTAAAATATCAGGAAACAGTAACAACAGCTGTAAAACCAGCTGCAAGTGTTCCCAAACCAACTTTCTATTTGAATTTTCTATTTCATCCCATTCCTAGGCTCAAGACAATTATATCTGCGGTGATAGGTTAAGGAACTTTAGACTAATTGTTTTTCAAGGTCATGAGATTAAAGTCTTATCTATACTTTCAGTTGTTGTGTTGACATATTAGGAAAAATTAAGTACATAAGCATATAAAGGAAAGTTAGAGCTAAGCTAACCAGTAGACAACCATCAGCCATGGTCATTTTCTCTGCCTTTGAAGTAGAACTCATTAGTATAAATGGTCTTCATTCTTATAGCACCAGCCTCCTACTACTGAAAAGTAGGAGATATTATGCCACTAGAACTGATTCTAAAGTAAGTTATGCTTTACATCATTGCAAAGATCACACATGTGGAGTGCAAGATTGCTGTAATTTAAAAAAGCTTTAGAAGAAAAAAGTTATTTATTCATGGATTAAAACTACTGAAAACTGGAGAAACAACCATCTTTTCAGCACAAAGCTTATCACCCATATTTTTATCTTGCATTAATTCACATTATAATTGCTGGAACTCTGACTTTCAAACAGGTCTAAAAGGAGCACAGTGGGCAGCAGGGAGTGCTCATAGCTATTTGTATTTCACTTTTCATTTACATACATTTACTTTTCAAAAATGTTAACAAACCGTTGCTTTTGATACTGCCTTAACATAACCACCTTCATTGTTTGACACCACTCTTACAAGTAAAATGCATTATTCCTGAAGATTTTTGTTTGTATCAATACCACCAGAGAAGTGTGGCAGAAGCATTGAGCCTTTAAATGCACACCTGCTTCGTAAGCTACATTGGCTCTAACTGCAGTCTGATTCTAAGGGGTAAGTTACAAAGCAAGAAGTTGATATGGAGAAATGCAGCAGATATGCAAAAATGGAGGCAATACCTGTGAGAATCTGCTTTGCTAATTAAAGTTTGTCCCTTTTGCATGGTAGTCACTGTGCAGCCTTTAATTGCTTCCTGTAATTCCTTGTACTTCGCTGTCAAGGTAGGCAAATGTAAGCCTTCCGAATTCAAGATTTTACGGTAATTCTCGAGACCTTCAAGACCATCAAGTACCTGAATAAAAAAAATAATAATAATAAAAAAAATCATCTGTTGTCAATATTTCTCATTACAATGTGCATGTATATTCTTTCAAATAAATGGGTGATCAATAGATATTTGATATATGGCATTTCTTAAGAAATGAAAAGCAAAATTTAATTTAGGGTTTGATATTGACTTTGCAGGTCACAGAAAAACAGAGGTAAATTCAATGGGAGTTAATGTAAGTATGGGCATGCAAAATTATGATTACTCTTTGAGTTAAAACTATTCCATTTTTCCAGCAATAGTCAGGCCAATTTGACATCGTGAAGCAGAATTACAACAGAAAAAGAAGAGTAATACAACGCATTAGCACTCAAAAGTTTTATTGAAACACATTCTTAAAGATTGTTACCAAAAGTTTTCTTTTTTTCCCATGCTTTAAATTTATCAATTGTATACCCAACAAGTAAATTAAAATTAAACATATTTTTATTAAAATGGTAGGCTATGATTTTGCACATAAGCAGCTTTGATTTTGTTATACCCATTCTCTGTTTTCCTTTAGTCTAAGCAGAAGTTCTCCTTCAAATTCCAGAAAAAAGTGACAAAAGTACTCTAAAAAGACTCCTGGCTTTTTACAGAGTAAGGAACATTACAATACTCCATTACTAAAGCCAGTACATACTAATAAAATAGTAACCTGCCTAAACCTCCTGTGCATAATTACCTTCATAGCTAATTGTACTGTCTTACACAGATTTTTTTTTTTTTTTTAGGCTGCTCTAAACCCCAGGGGAAAAAAAAAAGCAGCAAATCAGTAGACTAATGTCTAATAGCATTAATTTCTCATTTAATTAGTTTAAAATAATATTACTATAGCATGGACTACTCTATGTACGTATTTTTTAAAGAAAGTCAACAGTTTGTATGCCACCAATCAAACTTGTGTTCAACTTTGCAAATCTTTTTATATACTCTATAGTATAGTGAAATACCTTGCGGATTTATAGTCTAAAAATACACTGCTCTTAAAGCCTCATTCATCACTGAGAACAATTCTGAGAGCCAACAGACATATGTATATGCTAAAATACTCTCTGATTACGTCAATTCTAAAATTACTATATCAGAAGAACTCTAAGGCAGAATAAACTTGACTGTAAAGGCTTTTCCAAGGTTTTACACTCATAAAAAAGTGAAAATTCAATAAGATTCTTAGGAGACAACATGATCCAGCTTGCTACAGCATATTGGATATGAACCAAGAGCTCAGCAGCTGAGAATGAACCCCTTTTGCTGACTCAAAACAGAAAGGAGAGATGCCTGAACTCTCTCAAACAACTGAAATCTATGCAAAAGAAAGGAAGGAAATTAAAGAAAAGGGGATGAGAAAAAGTAATTCAACTTCTATGCATAATGGAATAAAATAAGGCATGCATACTTTTTTGTTATTTCTGGGGAAAAAAAAGTATCCTGACCATACAAAGAAAATTTTCTAAGAGCAAGAACTCTCTGTTGGGGGTGTAATTGAACGTACATCAGAAAGGACTTTTCCTAAAATATGAAATCATTTTAGTCATTGCTAAGTATAAAAAAGGCCATAAACTTCAGATCAAGACTGTGATTACAATCATCTTTGAAAACGCATAGATTCATGGACTCGTGTGAGTCTCAAAGATCTTTATTCTGTAAAGAGAGGACATTCACAAACTCAGAAACTGGGTGAAGTTTATTTATTTTGCTTAATAGGTTCTGTATAATGAATTCCAGTCTTCAGGACCATAATTCAGAATGCTAAATAAAAGAGTCATAGGAATGTTGTGAAATGTTCAGGAATGATTATGCATTTATAAGCATTTTAGGAGGAGTTAACCTATCAGCCAGACTTACTGTAAGTATTGCTAGTTAGCATATTTAACCAGCTAAGCAGCGTAAGTTTCACTGGGTCGTGCAGGGATGTGTATTCCAATGCCCGCAGCTCCATGCAGGGTATGCTCCACCCCAGTCCATCCTGAGGATTCCCTTACAAGCCAGTTACTATCTAGAGTCTCTCAAATGAGTTTTGAAGCTACCTACACACTGAAGTACACAATACTCCAAAGCAAACTAAAATCGTGACTCTGAAAACGTACTGAATTAAGTGAAAACCTTATTTATCTACTTAAAGCTATCAAAGGGTTTCAAGGCTTCAAGATTTTGCTGTACCAAAGCAATCTTGGGCTTTTCCACGTGTCATTTCCCAAGTACTCGCAGGGGACAGCTACACAGTGATCCCTCAGCAGAAAGTCAAGCTGAAGGTAACTACATTGACTTGGAAATGGATTGACATTTAAAGGAAAGCTTAGGAAGGGAGGTACATAATTACGAAAGAGCCAGGGAGCTAAAAGAGCCGAAGAGCTCAAGAGAACAACCAAATACTGCCAAATGCACTCAGAAGTTCAGAGCACAAACAATGCAATTGCTCTGCTTCTGTGGCTTTATTTTTCTCAATCATTAAAAATTAAAATGACAGTGAAATACACAATCTCGTCAAGGATTTCTCTTTGAGTTAGCTCAAAACAACTAATTTTGCTCATTTGCCCTTTACATGTAGAGAGAGTTCAGGTGCACGCCCTGAGAATACGGGCAAAGCTCTCCTTTCTGAGCTACAGTAACCAGTGTTTTGTTCACTCTTGCACATAACAGGTGTCATGGAATGCTGTGCAGACACACCTGAGCTAGTGCTCTCTCCAGCAGGTACTTCCACAAGGTACAGCCCTGTATTCTGGAAAGACTCTTCCTTTGTTCTCAAAGCAATAGGCCTGTATTTGGGCAGGTCCTTGGCCAAGCCAGCATGGGGTGACTATCAGCAAAAGTTTTAACACTGTTTTCATTAGCCCATCTCAAATTCCTCATTACAAATGGATTTAAGAAAGATCACACTTACTGGAAAAAATATATACATAAACAATTTCAACATCAAGCGTTGTTTATATGTTGTTAAAGAAATACCAAAGGAAGTCGTGAGGGTTAAAGACAAATGTGATTACAGCCCCACCTGCTGCTCAAAACAAAAATTAGGGCGGGTAAAGTGAAGGGTTTTTTCAACACATTCAGTAGAGCTATGAAGATTGTAGTTGGAGTTTTCTTGGAAATAATCTGTTTTAAAAACTTCTATAAAATACAAAAAGACAATTTTGTCTTTGGACACCTTAAAATAAACTTTTCTAACTAGTCTTCTAACTAAAAGGTTTTTGAAAAAAGGTTGCATTACTAATAATACTGAGTATAATTAGCCCCTGTGACGACCATTGCAAATACAGACATTGTTTACGGTATCCATACCAGCCTGTAACAGATGGGGTATATCAGAGCAGTTCCTGTGCCTTCATACAGCTTTATGCCATCATTACAGCTTTATGCAGTCATTACAGAGCCCAGGATCTTAAAGCCCAGATTTTGGCAAATACATATTTCCCAAAATTCTTATTTTGGAAACTGAATGCTCTTCTCAATATACTTTAAAAAAATAAATTTTTTAAAAGGGATTTGCCATTTTGAATAGAAGTTTGATGCAAAAGATCATATTGAATTTGTAATTTTCCACTCCAAATTGTTTAGCAAACTGTTTGCATAATCCCACATATATCAGCCTTCAAGAGCACACTAACAGTTTTATTATCAGATTATTAATATGAACTTGACTTCTTACCAACCTTGCCAGCAGCGTGAAAAAAGTCATTAGCCTCTTGCAGCAGAGCCTTCCTTTCTTCCATATGGAAGCACACTTCTTCTCGCAACAGAGAGATTTTGTGATTTGAAAGTTTTAGATGTTCTTTTTCTGTGTAGTCCTCTGAAAGCAAGATCCTAAATGCTTCACCTTCCAGTTGTTCCACAGTGGAATTCCATTCCTAGTGGGAAAAAATCCATTTTAATCAATTACACATAGAAAAGTAATATATGCATAGGAAAATGTGGATTGTTATAGGCCTGAAAGGTATCACAATTTAAAGCACTATTTCTGCCAGGAGGGGTTTCTCAACAAATCATGGTTTTAGTGACAGAGTTTTCAGCAGTGGCATTCTACATTCTTTGACCCAGTTTCATAGGCAGAAGTAGCAGTTACTAGTATGTCTGCTGGGCAAAATGGTCTGGATGACAAAGATAAGAAAGTTTCAGGTAAGACCACATTCCAATGACAAACAGCTCCTTCAGCCCACCTTTTTACTCAAGAACAAATTAAAATATTGCCTAGATAATCGCTGCTTCCAGCGAGGCAGTGTCTGCTAAGAGCTGTCTGGTAATCAGTTCAATCAAGTGACCCTCCCTTCCATGGGTGTGTGATCATCCTGGACACTCTCCCTTGCACAGCCTTCCCGATTTCCTACACACAGACACAAGTCCACTCAAAGGATGTCTCTGCTTGATCTGTTAATGAGCCTTTCTAGTGGCAGCGACAGATAGAAAAGATGCTTTAAAAAAAGAAGGATCGCAAATCAGAATTTCAAGCCACAGAGTCAGAAACATTTCAGACAGTTAACTGAGCAAAGTACTTTAAGGGACTTCAAAATGGATTCAGTTGAATAGGTACAAGTGTGCAAACAGATATTCTCTCTATATTGCACCACTTGGAAGCAGATTTACTTACTTTTATCCCCTATGTGTTTTTATCTGTTATAAATGCTATTACAATATTCGCTATCCCTATCTTTTTCACGTTATAAAGAGAGATTGAAAGATGTATCAGACTAGATAGCCCAAATGGAAATGATTTTTACTATAAGAGAAAAACACCATTTCACTTCTTCCTGTCTTGCAACTACTGCTTTGGTTGCTTCTTCTTTCTTTTTTCTGTGTTTTTTATAGAGAAAACTATACAATAGTAAAACTGTATTTTATCGCTGCTGCACTTGTCAACATTTAAAACTGGTGCTTTATTATACTGTTGAAAATAAAAGGAACATTTAATACTACATTGCAATTTCCCGTGCCTTAGGTAACCCATTCCCTCCACTTTTTCGAGTAATTGACTAAATAGTAGGGGAATCTTTTTTGCAATCAACTTCGCGCTTGCTTCCAAAGATTTGTCTCAAATGTCTGGTAAAACAGACAAATGTATTTTAATTTTTTTTTTTCATTAAAACACTCTGGAGTGTACATATAGCGCAAGAATATAGGGTAGGCTATTTTCAGCATGCTTAAAGATCATGGACCTCACATATGTTGTTTGGTTTTAGTGAAAATATTTCTAGTGAAATCTACTGGTTTTGGAAGTTTTCCAAAAAAAGTAATCCATTTATTCATATATCTTTCACAAACGGCAGCAATTCTAATTCTCTCACGGCCTCCCACCATGTTGCTTTATCCTTCTTTGAAGCACAGTAAGCTTAGGAGACTCATTTTGGTCTCTGTAGTTCAGTGCATTCCTTGTCTGACATTGTATAGTAAACACATTTGTTCAAAGAGATCAGCAAATTATTTTACTCCTTATTGATAGGGACTAGGTCTGATTCAACAACTAACAATTCCCTACAATTCCCAACTTATCCATTGCTCAACAAGCTTAAATAGTACATGGCAATTCCAGTGGAAGGGACAACTTTCCTCGCTGCATTCTAGATTAACTTCAACAAGTCAGGAAAAAGATCCAGCACTAGTCACAAGTCAGTAAAAACCACATCTGAAAATGGAAAATGTGCATTCAGACTATGCTGTATGCTCTTGTCTTCAACTTTAGATTTATTTCTGCAGCTTCATAGCATAAGAACTTAAGATGAAACAGAGGGTATTGATATGGGTAACAAAAAGAATTTTAAAATATGAACAAACCCCTGGGGATAAAACAAATGTGATACCTGGTGGGATGTCAATACATACCAACCTAGTAATCAAAATCATGACTTAGATAAAAATATCTTGCATTTCACTCAAAAATACAACTACCAAGGAATATTCAGAGCTGAACCTTTCAGTGGGAACTAGTCCGTGCTACTAATTGCCACACATTGTAACAGGAGACAAACATTTTAGCAGTCAGTTAAAAAATTATGAATAATTAAAATTATAAAAGAGATGCCAAACAAGATTTTAGCAAGCAAATTTACATTAAGTTAAAACCAATTTAAAAGAATTTTAGAGATTATTTAGTCATTAAGCAAACCTTTTATGGAGGAAAAATTTTAAAAAGACTTAATGATGATAAACACAAAAGGACTGATAGCACCTTCACTAAAGTAGAAGAAATGTCTCAGACTACAGATTTATTTGGGCAGCATCTTTTTCTTTTTTTTT
>VWZG01002447.1:268715-348154 GCA_013396735.1 Grallaria varia | reverse complement strand
CAGGTATCCTGGAGGACATGAGAGGCCAGATGCAGGTATCCTGAAGGACATGAGAGGCCAGTACCATGTGCAGGTATCCTGGAGGACAGGAGAGCCCAGTACCAGATTCAGGTATCCTGGAGGACATGAGAGGCCAGTACCATGTGCAGGTATCTTGGAGGACAGGAGAGGCCAGTACCATGTGCAGGTATCTTGGAGGACAGGAGAGGCCAGTACCATGTGCAGGTATCTTGGAGGACAGGAGAGGCCAGTACCATGTGCAGGTATCTTGGAGGACAGGAGAGGCCAGTACCATGTGCAGGTATCTTGGAGGACAGGAGAGGCCAGTACCATGTGCAGGTATCTTGGAGGACAGGAGAGGCCAGTACCATGTGCAGGTATCTTGGAGGACAGGAGAGGCCAGTACCATGTGCAGGTATCTTGGAGGACAGGAGAGGCCAGTACCATGTGCAGGTATCTTGGAGGACAGGAGAGGCCAGTACCATGTGCAGGTATCTTGGAGGACAGGAGAGGCCAGTACCATGTGCAGGTATCTTGGAGGACAGGAGAGGCCAGTACCATGTGCAGGTATCTTGGAGGACAGGAGAGGCCAGTACCATGTGCAGGTATCTTGGAGGACAGGAGAGGCCAGTACCATGTGCAGGTATCTTGGAGGACAGGAGAGGCCAGTACCATGTGCAGGTATCTTGGAGGACAGGAGAGGCCAGTACCATGTGCAGGTATCTTGGAGGACAGGAGAGGCCAGTACCATGTGCAGGTATCTTGGAGGACAGGAGAGGCCAGTACCATGTGCAGGTATCTTGGAGGACAGGAGAGGCCAGTACCATGTGCAGGTATCTTGGAGGACAGGAGAGGCCAGTACCATGTGCAGGTATCTTGGAGGACAGGAGAGGCCAGTACCATGTGCAGGTATCTTGGAGGACAGGAGAGGCCAGTACCATGTGCAGGTATCTTGGAGGACAGGAGAGGCCAGTACCATGTGCAGGTATCTTGGAGGACAGGAGAGGCCAGTACCATGTGCAGGTATCTTGGAGGACAGGAGAGGCCAGTACCATGTGCAGGTATCTTGGAGGACAGGAGAGGCCAGTACCACCAGAGGTGTTACCTTCAAACCTGGGTTTTTTTTTTTCCAGTGTGCAATTTTCTGTTTTCCTCAGCGTGTAATTAAATATCTCCTTGCTGAGTTCTGAGTGTGACGTGGTGGTTTTTCCTGCCTCCTCCTAGTGACCAAGACGGTGTGTGCGGAGCAGTGTGACGGACGGTGCTACGGGCCCTACGTCAGCGACTGCTGCCACCGGGAGTGCGCCGGGGGCTGCTCCGGACCCAAGGACACCGACTGCTTCGTACGTGTCCGCCTCCTCCCTGCCACTTTTCCTCCTGGCTGCACTGCAAGTTCTTCATTGCTTCGGCCTTCAAAACGCACAGTTTTGTCCCTTTTAATGTGTGGCAGGTTGAGACTACAAATTTTAGCATTTGATATTTTTCTTGTTAAATTAACATCACTTATCTACTTAATATTACCCATTAACAGATTTATAATGATGCCTTAAGACTGTTTGTGTTTGCATATATTTGTATATATGTATATATTTTTGTGTTTTTGCATATTTTACATAGCTATATAGCTTCTTATATTTGAAGTAGATTTGGGATATATATATATATAGGGATATATATAATGGTTCCCAATACAGATTGGGAACCATTAATATGCTAATCTCTGCGATTTTTCTCGTTTTGTTTTTCCAAAATTAACTTTTAGAGGCGACGGGAAATTTTTAGACGTATTTATCCCTGCATTTGAGCATTGCTTTTGTTACTGCAGTGTGTGCTTTTCACATGAAAATCAAGGATAGAATTTAGCTTCTCTGTGAAAGGTATTCCCTGTTACTGCCAGATTTAATTTAAATTCAGCTTTTTTACCTGGCATCCTTCTTCGTGGAGATGGAAGGAAAGTGGTTTCCAAAATGCTCTACCTCAATTACATGCTGCACTGTGTACTTCAGATCTGGAAAGAGAAAATGGGCAACTTTTTCCTTAAAGAAACAGGCAGTCTGAACATACAGGTCTTCAGACAGATTTGTCTTGTTTGTGGCCCTTTATTTATAAGGGTATTACAGCTTCAAAACCCAGCTCTGATTTCAAATAATGTGCAGCTGGGTTTTGCTGTGGTTTTCAGAGGAAGCAACCCCAAATCTAGAGAAGCCTAGAGCTGGAACGTGGACAGAGAGGTGGATTTTCAAAGGTACAACCATGATGGAAGAGACAAATATCGCTGGAATTTTCTTCCAGATAGGACTGGGAGGAGGACAATGGAAAATTTCAGGTGTTTTCAAACTGTGGGCAAGTAATTCATAATGAATAGTAAAAAAATTAATCTTTCTGTGGCTGGTCCTTTAACTTGCTCGCTGTTCAGGTATCATTTGATAGTGGTAGGTGTTATACTTCAAAACCACATTCTAAAAGTTGTTATTTGACTGCTGGTGGAATGCAATGACAGCCTGACTTAATTGCTAACAAGTTTTACTAAAGCTATTACGTGTAATTTTGCACAAGTAGATAGATATTCAGCATACGTGGTAGACTGATCCAATACTCACTGGAAGTTCTGTATTGACTTTGGACTAGAGAGATGGGAAAATAACATCCTTTCTCGTGTCATGTACAATCTAAATAAGTAAAGGGAAGGGAAAAAATGCAGTTATTGTTCCCGTATGAGTGTCGAGGAACAACCTGGAAGCTGATGTGCTGATGTGTGCCTGCTTTCAAGGGTTAAGGACAAGTTATTGGCAGCATAAGTTGTGTAGTACTGCAGCCTAAAACAAAATGAGGTAGACTCTGAATTGTGGCACTCATGGAAATTTGTATGCTAAAAATCAGCTAGCATGTTTGTTCTGATCCAGCAGAGAAGCACCCAGGGCTTTACTCTCATTCACTCTGGGCCCCAGAGCAATGTGAAAGAAATTCAGCAGGGATCTGGCAATTTTCAGGACTAGTCATTACTTGCTCAGACAGTGGATGAAAACTCTTTAGGCTATTGACAACTGTTCTTAGCTTTCAGCTGAGACACACAACTTTTTTCCCCGTGTATTTCCCTGTGCTTTTATTCACAAATTAGCAGTGTGTAGCACAAAATGCTAGAAATTTGCATATGTTATTGAAGCAATTACAAATGCATACAAAGAGACTTGAGTAATTAATTAAAAGTTCCAAAATCTTCTAGGTGAGTTTTTGCTGAGAATTGCTGTATCTCCAAACAGCATCAGTGTGCTTTTTGCATTTTCTTAACCGTTATTAGAGAATTGTCCTGTACATGATAGAGTACCTTTTAAGTCAATGGGTAAGAAATGGGCTGAGGAAACAAACTAAATTAGTATATGTTAATAAGCAAAAGTACAGTTTGTGAAGCATTACAAATCCTTTAGCGTATTATGCAGCTTGCAACAGCATCCTGCTGTAAATATGGGTTTAATATTTATTTGTGAGATTCATCCATCCTCCTCCATATGCTGCCATACAGTCATTTGCATATTCAGTTCTGAAAGCAAGACAGTAGTTGTCATCTGACATAACTGCAACCAAACATGCTAAGTCAAACTTTTACAGATGTTCTTATCGTGGATTCAAATCACTTTTAAAACTTGAAATGCATAGTAGGGCCTCGTTGAGTGCCCAGTGGAACTGGAAAACTGAACCAACCTATTGGTTGGGTGGACTTCCTATCCAGTTCTGAGTAAAGTAATTGGCTATTTATCTTTGTAAGGGAAAAGAAAAAAATCTGTTCCTGTGAAAAACTGACAGGTTTTGCAATAGGCATTTTAAAGAACCAGGAAAGACAGGATCAGCAGTTTGGCTTAGCCATGCCCCAGGACAGTGCCTTCATCATGGATCTCCCTGCTTGTCCCTTTCAGCAGCACATTTTGTCCTTAGGTACATTATTGGCCTCTCTCTCCTGAAATCTTCTGACATGACAAGTAACCTCCCTGAGTCCTGCTGGTTGTGCTCCGAATGAAGATAAGGACTGTTAATAAAAGCAACAGAACAGAGGAATCTGTTCCACTTTTCTCTCATTCCCAGCCCTGGAGGGGAGGGGACAGGACATGTGTGTTAGCATCCTTGTTGACTCTCTAAAGATACAAAAGCATCTGTATTTTTTTAAAATCTGGAACAGGACCAGAAGGCTTCATTCCTAGACTAATGCTTCTAAAGCAACCTGGAAGACAGGTTAGCAGGGAAGCATCCAGTAACAGTGGTTGCTCAAACTGCTGGAGGGATCCAAGCCAGGCCACTGCTTTTGTATTCATATAAATTTGACATTCACAGTATGCTTTGTGAAAATTGCTCCAGCAGTTTTTTGTTTTTTTTTTATAATCTGTGTTTAAAACCATAGACACGATATGTGGTGATAAGGAATGTCAAAATTGGTGGGGTTCTTCTATTACTAATTATCAGCCTTGAATGGTCAATTATTTTCCCTGCATACCATTACTTTTGTTATCTACACATTTGCCTCTTCATTTACTGGGGCCCTGTCCTGTCAGCTGGGCATGGCAGAGCTTGAATGCTAAGTGGTGTACAAAGTCCTATTTTCGTTTCTCAGTGTGTGAAGCAACTGACCTTGTTAAACTCACCACTTAGGGAAATAACCCCCTCCTGTGCTAACTCAAAAGGAGTTCTTATCCCTCTCACTTTCTAATTGGGAATTTCAGGTTTCAGCTGGATGATGGACTCATGCTGTAAGAAATCTAGAGTTTAGACCCCTGAAAAAGTCATTAGCATTTGTTTAGACTGGCTGTGATAAATAGCTGCTCACTCCTGGCAGTTTTAGAATGTCCTGTCAAGTTGTGAATTAGCTGATTGCAAGTAGTAGCAGTAGTTATGAAACAAATTACAGTGTTGTTTTGTTTTTGTAGGAAGTGTTGTAACAGTCAAGGTTTCAAATTAGGGAGGCTCACTGAACCCGCTTAATTTGAAAAGTCATGTGTTTGCCAAGATCCTAGCCAGAAATCTAAGTAGCCCAAATGAAGATTAGAAAACTGTGTCACGTTCCTCACTGTTGCAGCAAGTCTGAACAATCAAGAATGTGTTTTAAACCCCAAAAATGCAAAAGTAGCTATATGATTTAATGTAATTTATTTTGTCTCCCTTGTTTTGCAGGCGTGTATGAATTTCAATGATAGTGGTGCATGTGTCACGCAGTGCCCCCAGACTTTTGTATACAATCCTACCACCTTCCAGCTGGAGCATAATCACAATGCCAAGTATACCTACGGTGCTTTTTGTGTCAAAAAGTGCCCACGTAAGTGCTGTGTTACCTGCCTTCTCCTGCAGTGAGGGAAAGTTTGAGCTGAATTTCAGGAGCCTTAAAACCAGGGTGAGAATGGGAGCTGGGTGCATAGCACAGTCACTCAGATCACTTGCAGCCTGTAGTAACTCCATCATGTGTTAATTAAAGACAGTGATATTCATTCTGGGATTCTGGCACTTCCCAAGTATCCTGTAGTGATTTTCCTAAAGAAAAGAAATTCACTAGGTTTCTGTTTCTGTGAACACTGCTTGTTAACATTCAGGCTGTAGATCAGTATTTAAAAATTTCAAAATAAACTGTTAAAATACTGAGTGGAATTGTGAAAGGGTATAAATTTCTGTTTCAGAAAAATAACTGCTCAGCACCTGGCACCAAATGCTTTCACAATACTGCTGCCCTTTTCTTAACTTGGAATAATGATGGTTAGACAGAAAGTTACCCTAAATATTTTCTGAGCAGTTCTGTCCCAGTCAGGAATGTAATACTGACAACAATGCAGTCTTGAAACTCCAGAGTAAAATTAGATGGGAAGAGGGAGTTAAAAAAAGAATAATCCCATACATGTGAAAAACACATGTGTCTGAGATACCAGCCAGATGATGACAAGTAACATTAAAAATTACGAGATCATCACTTACACTGTCTTTGAATACACTGGTTTAGTTAGAAAGAAAAATAAAGCAGTGTTCTTGCTCTCCTTTTCATTCCTACCAAGGTTTACAGTTGTGTTGTGCATTAACTATTTTATCGATAAATTACATGTAAGAAAGATGGGTGATCTATAATAAATGGGAGCATAATTCAATCCAAACCAAAATTCAAATTCTGAATCTCTCTGTAAGAGTTCAGATTGAGTAGGCTGAGGCTGTGTCTATCAGGGCTTAGTTCTGTCTGTAACAGTGGTGGTTTATTTGAAGCAAGATTGAGTTTTTTATGACCCTGGTAAACCATGCACTCTAAGGGATATAATTCTTTGCCTAAATGCTTCATTGAACACTTCCCATTTCCCTTTTTTTTTTCCTTTCTTAACAGTATTAAGCTTTCAACTAGATACAATCAGTGTATATCCCCTTTGACAGTTGTTTTACATGGCAAAATTTAAATAGTTGTCATTGTCTCGTGCACTGGTTTAGATCAGATGTATATTTTTGTGTGTGTATGAACAAGACAGGGCAGAGCATCCTTTTTGCTTTCTCTCCAATTACTGTAGCTTTTTTTACTGCAAATATTAATAAAGCTGAGGTGGGGGGAGAAGGGGAGAGATCAGACCTGACCATTCTGTGATTCTGCCATTTTCATACGTCTCTGAAAATGTGTCTTTGGTTACTAGTACATTGAATGTTAAATGTTAATGTCAATGGGAAAGTGCTGAAGCGACAATGTGTATTGACACAGAGTCCCAAAACTGTGTCCCAGCACTATTATCCACACTCTGCCAACATATTCTTTTCGTCTTTAGACAACTTTGTGGTAGATTCCAGCTCTTGTGTCCGTGCATGTCCGAGCTCCAAGATGGAGGTTGAAGAAAATGGTATTAAGATGTGCAAGCCCTGCACTGACATTTGTCCTAAAGGTAGGCAGCAGTTCAGTGTAAATGTTTTAGAATGTAGTCCATGCTGTAGCAGAGCAGCATGTTATTTTGGCATGAAATACCCTTCGTGAGTGCATTGTGGAATATTAATAGCCTTTCATGAATATTTATTAAGTTGTAACGGTGACAAAACCAAACTGATTACTTTTTATTAGATACAAATGAAGGGGATTTCTCTGTTGGTTTTAGAGAAATCTGAAAGAGTTCTTGATTGTGTTATTTTAGTGACAAGTTTTTCCTGAAGGTGTTTTAGAGCTGTCCTTTTAGCATTCCAAAGGGGACCATAGAGAAAGCCCTGACTTCAATGTAGGGTATGTCCCATACTTGTCCATACAACATTAGGTTTCCATATATTTCCTCTGTTTTTTAAAAGCATCCCTGTTTTCCCACAGTCTTCCACCTCCTTTCTAAGCGTCTAAAACACAGGCTAGTGATTCTGCTGCTGAGAAGACTGAGATCTGTAGGTTACTTTGCTGTCCCAGACTCCAGCAGGGAGACTTTCTGCTCCCTCCTCGAAGGTCTTCAGAGCAAAGCACCATCATTTTTCCCACGTGGGCCTGTGCCACTTTTCAGTCCTGTTAGAAGCTGTGTCTGGCTTCATTGCAGTAACTAATTCTGTCTATGAAGTCAACACGTTGTGATTCAGTAATTGCTTTTGCTGGCTCTTTACATGAGCTCCTTGTTTTGGCAGCGTGTGATGGCATTGGAACAGGCAGTTTGGTGTCAGCTCAGACGGTGGATTCCAGCAACATCGACAAGTTCATAAACTGTACCAAGATCAATGGCAACCTTATCTTCCTCGTTACTGGGATTCATGGGTGAGTTACAAGGTGTCAAGTCATGGTGCCAGCTGAAACCAATTGCATCCACCAGGCTTCTTTCATGGAATAGCAGATCCAGGCTACATTAATTTTCTGCCTTCCATTATGCACGAAACTTACTTTGATTCTTAGGATTCAACCTCCAGGAAAAGGTGAATTCGTGGGGGGAAAATGCCCAAGAAAGACAAATGTACTCTGGTTTGATGGTCAGTTGAGGTCCAATGCAATGCCACCTGCTTGGCATTGTATTCTTCTGTCACTGAGAGAACACACATAGGTTTGTATCTTCCCACTAATTCAAACCTTCGTGTTGTAATCAGCCATGGTGGATAGCATGCGACTCTTTGAGGTATTTCTAGACCTATTAAAATGGACAAAATTGCCAGAGTGCACAAGTCTGATTAAACCCCCTTGTCTCTTTGTTGTGATAGGTGTGCAGATATTTTGTGGCACATTAACAGTGTAAAATATTCAGTTGCTTTTACCAATGTGTAGGTTTCAAGTTTTACCTTGCTTTTTAGGTTACTCCGAGCTTATTGTAGCATAGGAAGGAAGAGGGACTTTTGTTCAAGTGGTTTGAGAAAATGCTGCTTTGAACTTGCTGAAACCCTTGGAGGTAACACAGGAATCGGAGCTCAGGACATCCCTTTCTGATCTGGCCAAACATGATGTAAATCTGTCAATTCTCACAGGACAGGAAGAAATTGAGTAGATGCATGATAAGCAACTAGAGACCATGAGCAGTTTTGTGGGGATTAATTCTGTGTGTTACATGAAGTGCATTTTTCAGTACAAGAACTGCTTTTGTTGCAAATGTTGCATTAGCTGCAAAGCTATGAGACAAATCTCATTTTAAAAAAAATCAGCCTAAATTAAAGAAATCAAGCCCAATCTTGAATAAAACTGTATTCACCTGAAAAATACCTAAATTTGGCCTATAAGCAGAGGGCTAAAATACTTTGTTCTATTTTATAGAATAAGGCAAGTAATGTTGAAACTGTGTAGCACTTGATCTCTCGTGCTTCATGAAGAAAACTCACTTCAGCAAGTCTAAAGCATAAGGACACTGAGTTCTGCAACCCTAAATTGTTCTGCAGCATAAGTTACAGTTATATATTTTAAAGGAAGAGAAGAAGATTTGACAATTAATCTTATAGTAACTGTATTTCTGGAACAGCTTTTTGTTTAAAATTTGTTATGTTTTGCAAATCAATAATATAAAAGGGAAATTTAAAAAATGACAGTACCTACACAATTAATTTATTATATAAATGACAGTAGAGAACAACAACAATCTTACCTATTTTCCCCTCCAACTTTTACTTAGCTTCTGGTACAAATTTGTTTCCTCAGAGTCAACTGCAGCTTTCAGAAGGGTGAAATTCTAGTGTTTCAAACTGTAGGAACTTAAAGTCTAGTCCTTCAGGGAACTGAAAGACTTTTTGCAGAGAATAATTTCAGTGAAAGATGCTGAGTGGGTTTTTTTTTTCATTTGCTTCTGTTGGAAACTGTGCTATTACAACTGACCCCATGCTAATTTTTGATCCTGTGGTTCTGTAGTCTGTCTGTCCCTTTCCTGAGAACTGGAACTTCAAGTTTCTGTGGATTTGTAATAAATTTCATAAAACTGTATATAAAGCTATGAATTGGTTTATAGACAATTATTTATAGTATTTTATGTCTAAATTTGATAATTACCAATTGGCTTTGCTAGTGTCCAGAAGTTAGGTGGGATGAAGTGGGACCTAAATTTTGTAGAGTCAGTAGAACTTAGTCTTCTAAGGCAATGTGTCTGGATACAGTGCCCTTCATTAGGACCCAGATGTGCTGGCTGAAACAGAGACAGCAGACACACTGCCTGGGAAATGGTTATGACCTGTCTCTAGGTGAGCTCCAGCCTTCTCTCTGCTGGTTTCTTCTGGCTGGGGTGCTAAAAGCTCCAAGTGCCTTCTGCCTGTGTTGCTGCCTGTGGCAGGGTGGGACATACCAAGGAGAGCTGGCATTTTAAAGGCTGGCAGCCCCAGCCCCAGCTGCCTCCTCCTTCCCCCACCTTGCAGCAGAAGGAATGAGCCCTCGGTGCTCTCCAGCTTCTGACCTTCCCTTCAGTTGTCTGTTTCCAGCTTCACAATGAGCTACAACTCCTTCTTGGAGCTGTAAAATCCAGCTGTGCCCGTCCTGCTGAGAACCCCTGGCTCTGCTCTCAGCATGGTAGAAGATGGCTGTGTTATTATGGAGGTTTATGAGTTATTAAAACATACGAAACATTTGGCTGTTAAAGGGGTTTAAGTGTATATCTGCATCTTTAAAACTATTTTGTCTTAGAATTTGGAGGTCGAATTCAGCAACCTCATGTTTATTTCAGGCAAGGGTTTTCCTTTTTTTTTTGATGGTAATGCATTTTGAAAGCAAAGGTGCTGTGTTTCTGTTAGGCAGTCAAAACTTGTTATTTAGTTTTCTGAGAGGCCCAGATTGTTAAAATTAAGTGTATTTGATGCTTCTGTGTTCCACTGGGCTTTATTCTAAGGTTCAGGAACTTATTTTGTTGCTGCTAGCCTGGAGTCACCTCCAGGATGCTTAGAAGTGACCCCATCAGTCTGTCACCACATAGACTTGGGAAGCCTTTCCCCAAAGACTCCCTAGTTGATTACCTGCATGTTTCAATTTCAAAAATGATGTGTCCTGGAAAGCAGGAGGAGCAAGGGGAAAATGCATGCTCCAAATTTACTGTGGATGTTTCCTACACTCAGCAAACCTATAAAAATACCAAAATGTGGCATTAAAGAAAGAAAAGGATTTTTTGTTTTTGTTTTTTTGTTGTTTTCTGTTTAAGCTTCTGGTTGACTTCTTTAAAATTAGGGGGAAACTTTTGTTTACTAAATAATTTGACTCTCAAAATCTTTTTATGCTGTAGCATATATAATTTTGAGATTTTGGAGTTTGGGGATTATTTAATTTCTGTGACAAGCTTGTTTGGCAGGGATCTGTACTTTTTTTTCATTCCCTGTTCAACACCTTCTAAAAAATGTGTCTTTTACATGCCATGTATCAGGAACTGCTGGCATGCTCTTAGCTTTGTTTTCCTTATAGCTTCTTGCTTGTTTCAGGAGCAGTTTTGTAGCTGTACCATTTCAGCTAGCATCCCTAGAAAAAAAACATTGAAAATTCGTCTTTCTTTTAGGGAGGTCGCCTATGGTTGTTTCAAATTCCTTCACTTTCCATAGCATGAATATTGGCTAAAACATGAATCATCTTAAGCACCATTATTTTCCTTCTAAGTGGCTTGGGAGAGGTTAGACACAGGTCTGCCAGAACAACAGGATGAAGAAATCTAGCTCATAAGCTTCCTAAAAGCAAAGTGTTGAGCACCTTAATGCTTCTTTCTACATGGTATGGCTTTGAGAACCTGATCTTTTATTGTTTAGAGCATCACATTATGTGTTTTTAATCTTTCAGAGACCCGTATCACACAATTGCTGCAATCAATCCAGAGAAATTAAATATTTTCCAAACAGTGAGAGAGATAACAGGTAACACTCTCCTGATTTCCTATAATCTGAACTTCTTGCTTTGCATTTATGGTGTCATTTGTTGGCTTTTCTGAAGAACACAGGGTACTTTTGTCTTTAAGCTCATCACGCTGTAATTTTTTTCTTTTTTTAAAGTTTAATATGGAACAACTTCAGTATCAGCTGATATTCACAAGTGTGTTGTCTTCTGCTCATGAACACAGGATACCTATTTGGGGTACCAAGACCTTACTGGCAAGTGGACAAGGGATCTTGGTCCCATTTAGCAAATTAGGACAAATGTGGCAAGGGAGGCACCTAGTGAGAAAAATGGTGCTGAAATGTGGGAAACAATTGTCTTCACTTGGAAATGTTTGAAATATGCCTTGGAGAAACAGACATGCCAATCTGCTTTCACAGCTACTTCCCCTGGTCTAACAGAAGAGGCTGCTGCAAATTAGCTTCAGGAATTTAAAGAGAGATGTATTCTGTGTGGAGTGGTAGTGCCTCCCATTTTTTGTGATTTTTCAGTGGGGTCATAGAACTGTACTTCACTGTTTTTGTTTCCTTGCCTCGGGGGACAGGGAGGAAGATACTACAGCTCTGAGTTCTTGTTTGATTGCTGATTATGTATAGATAGGGAAATGCAAAAAAAATAATTCTAATTCATGCACAAAAAACCCCCCCACCTTTAGGCCCTGCAGCTTGATTTTAGCTGGAGAGAGCTCAGCAAGTGTTAGGCAATTGAAACAAGTTCTCTCCCCCATGCTTCACCTCTCAAAAGTTGTTTTTCAGTGAGCCAGTGGGATTAAAACTGAAAGCAGACTCTTCAACTCCCCCCCTAATTAATGTCAAAGATAATCTGGCATCTGGATGTCTGTAATTTGCCATTCTTAAGAACAGTAATTAACAGCCTGAGCTCAGCTACTGCAGTGGAATTACCCCTGTGATTAACTGTGTGCTGCATTTCAGTCCAGCACTAAGTCAAACTCACCAGGACCTGCACTCTCTGGAAGTCTGTGTAGCACAAACTTCTGGTCCCCCATAGCTGTGTATTGAGGAAGAGTCCTCACTTCAGCAAAAAATGCAAGTTCTTTGTTTTAGGGAAGTCTTGTCATCTTTTAATGAGTCACGATGGAACTCTCAACTTCTAGCCTAAGTCTCTAGCACGTTTTAAATGGCATGGTGTTAATTCAGGCAAATGTTCTTTTTATCTGCTGCTGTTCACAGCAGGCTGTGGGGCCATCCTGTGTTTGGGTTCTCCCTCACTGTGGCTGTTGAAGGTGGATGTGATGCTACCATGACAAGTCCTCCTTGGCTTTCTTGGAGCATCCTGACAGTCTGCAGCATTCCTTACTCGTTTCTTTGTCCCAAACCAGCACTGCCTTTCATTTATAGGCTAGGTTTGTCATAACTATGACATGTTATGGTATGTGGTAAAGCAGTTTTTATGGCTGTAGTTACTGATGTTCATGTGTTCACCTTTTCCTCCTTCAGGGTATTTGAACATACAGTCATGGCCTGAGAATATGACAGATTTCAGAGTGTTTTCTAACTTGGTTACCATTGGTGGAAGAGCTCTCTATAGGTAAGGTGCTTCCTCTGTTGATGGAATAATTTGTTATTAGTATTCAATGATTCTCTGTTTAATAGCATGGAATCCTTTGGGAGGGACATCATAAATTGATTTTTTTTTTTTTCCTTTCTTCATTGCAAGTATCTTTGCTAAGCAGTTATTTATAGTATCTTCTGTATATATCATAGTATCTTCTGAATATAATAATTAAAAAATAGTTTTGGTTCATGACTGTAGCTATTAACTCATTGTCTGTAACTTCCATTTTATGGTTTAAAACACCTTGTGAAGAAAGGTAGTTTAAAAGACATGAACAGTAGAACTCAGCCCCATTATCAGGAGTTTGTATAGTCACAGTTGGAAGTGCAGGCTCACGAGCCCAAAGAACAATGTGGTTTTGAGAAGAAATAACAGATAAACACACAGAAGAACACTGCAATCACTGAGGTGCCTTGCAGGCAGAGGTAGATGTGAGCTTTGTAGTGCCATTTTTACCAGGGACGTTTCTCTCTGAAAACTGATATTGAGAAACTGGTTTGAAGAGAAGAAAATGTGGTAAAAAATAATGGGGGAAGCACAAGATGGTACTTGAGTGATGTATGTGTACAGCAACCCCTTGTTCTGCATTGTGGAGCTGAGTAAATCAGGCAGGGGATTCTGCTGGCATCTTAAACAGCAAACTGAGCATAATATGAGTAGCAGTGAAACCTTGAGGTTGAATTACAGCCCAACATTCTGTTTCGAAGCGGCAATTTTTATTCGGAACAGCTGGAAAACAATTACAGCCATTAAAATACAATAGCTTAAAGGATGCCCAGAAACTGGATGTTGTCTTCACTATTCTTCAGTCATAAAATATGTGCAGTTATTTCCATGTTACACAGACAGTCCTGTTTGTTTGATGAAGAAAGGCGATAACCACATGTTACAAAAAAAAAAAAAAAGAAATGTAGAAAGTGGGCTATAAAAATTGCCTTGAAAATAACAGTTTCTTCCTGTATTACTTTAAATCATATTAATACGATGCCTGTCAGAAGATATTTGAATGCATTTTGTGCAACTTTGACAGTTTCTCCTCATAAACAATCATAGTATTAATGTTGTTGGAAAAAAAGAAAAAGAGTTTTATTCCATTTTCCTAACAGCACGTTATCTCAAAGTCTGTTAAGGAATGAAATGAAACTCAGTGAGGAATTCTGCTGGTCTGCTTGGCCTAGTGCTGTGAGCATCACAGCTTGTAGCATCTCAATTCTTACAGGAGTCATCATTTTCTAGGCAGTAGAACTGGAGATTGACTTGTAAAATGTTCGTGTCAGCCCAAAATTGGAATGGCCTGCCCAGAGAGGTGGGGGATTCACCGTCCCTGGAGGGTTTTAAACTGAGATTGGACGTGGCACTGGGTGCCATGATCTAGTAAACTGACTAGAGTTGGACCAAGGGTTGGACTTGATGATCTCAGAGGTCTTTTCCAACCCAATCAATTCTATGATTCTATGAAAAGAAAAGTTTTTCCAGAAAGATCATCTTGACACTAGGAATCAATTCTAGTGGGAAACTCCCAGCCAGCTGTAATAAGTCCCATCTTCTGGTGCTGATGCCTGTTCTCTTACTCTTGTTCCCATCGCAGTGGCCTTTCCTTACTGATCCTGAAGCAACAAGGCATTACCTCTCTGCAGTTTCAGTCCCTGAAGCAGATCAGCGCTGGCAACATCTACATAACAGACAACAGCAATCTGTGCTACTACCACACCGTCAACTGGAGCAGCCTCTTCAGCACGCCGAGCCAGAAGACAGTGATCCACCGCAACAGGAGGGCAGAGAACTGCAGTAAGTGCTGCTGCTCAGAGCTCATCGTCTTCTCTAGGGTTGGCTCTCCAGGGGAGAAAGGGATACCCTTCCACACAGGTTACAGTGCCCTGAGCAGGGCAGAAACTCACCTGGTGTCTTTTGGAGCTCCGTGGACATGAGTGGAGCTGTGATCTGTTACAACATTGAAGGGTTTGGACCAGTTTGCCACTGGAGGAAAATGCAATTTTTTAAGGCATGAACAAATGAAAGGGAGCAGAGAGAGCCCAGTGCTTCCTTACTGTGACGTGTATTTTTCAGATTAGTGATCCAGTTCCACAAATATGAATCCTGAAGGCTCTGAATGGAGTGTTCATGACTTTCCAGACTTAAAAATTTCAGCCCTTTCCCTATGCAATGAGATTAGCGTAGTCTGCTTCCCCCACCCTGTCTCATCCAAGTGGACCTGGCTTTATCCAGAAGGGTCACTTTGGGGACTGATTTTGTTTTCTGAGTTCCCCCTTTTTGTATTTGACCTATCTGATAAAGAATATTACTTGTAATTGGGCCTAATTTTCTTTCAGGAAAGTTTTGCATGCCAGTACCTGGGCTGAGATCATAGTACTGAATAACCACAGAAAGCTCTAAAGCAGAAGAAACAATTCGGTTATACAGAAATTAGGCAGTAAATTGCATTAATACAAGCATATTGTACCAGCAGTACAGCTAAGTTTAAGTGTAAGTTAGACTGCTAGTGAGAGAGGAGATTCATTAAATTGCTGTATGTTTAAGTGATATTTCTGGGTTTTGTGCTTTGACCAGCCAAGATATTTTATTTGGTGTTTTTTCAGGCTGTGATCCTATTTTTAACTGAAGCTTTTAATTCTCTTTTTGTTGGTTTGTTTGGATTTCTTTCTTTTCTTTTTCTCTCCCCTTCCTTTCAAGTACTATTCTGATCTGCTTTGAAAGAGTTTGTGATGCACTCATCACTGTAGTACAAGTGCACCTTCAGTGTTAGGTGGAACACAACAATATCTTTGTCGCTGCTGCTCAGTTACTTTTCTCTTCTCTTTGAACATGTACAAAGTTTTGTTTAGTAGGTCTCTGTGTGGTTTTGTATTGGGGCATTATTATTAATAATAATCATATTATTAGGCTGTCTCTGCATGCCAGTTAAAAAATATTGCTTGTTGTCAATGTAAGCAGTGTATTTGTGGTCAAAGAAGACTCTATTTTCAGCACACTGAACTTTATCTTGTTCTAATTTAGCCCAGTTGCTTGACACGGATGAGCTTTCTATCCTGTCTTAATGGCTTCTCTTATTTTTCATTCTTTCCATCTCAAGGCTTTTTTTTTTTTTTTTTTTTTTTTTTTTTTTTCTTTTCTTTTTTTTTTTTTTTTTTTTTTTTTTTGTCTTTGACTTCTTCTGAGGATGAAGAGTATTTGAACACTGATTAAGGTCAGCCTTGCAAGGGAAAAAAACCCTGCATTTTCTGAAACATTCAACTCCCTTGAAATTTGGAGGAAAGCTCCTGACTTTATGTGAATAGCAAAGCCTTCAGCCTTGCCAGCTAGAGCATTTAGGGATGGTTTGTAGTTCAGTGGGCAGTCTGGTTTTTTTGCCCCCAAATAGAAATTCATCTATGAAAAACAGTGTTTTAATTGTCAATTGGAGATGCTGCCATGGGGAGAATCACATCTTCCCAGGGCTGGTGCACTGCTGTTTGCTTTCCCATGCAGAGCAATGGGATCAAGTGGGAAGGAACCACCTAGTTTTGTGCTAACAGGCTAATAACAAGTGCATTTTGTATGTCATGAAGGCAGAATTAGCCCTTTCAGCTTTCCCATAAGCAATTCCTTGGACTGACAGAAGAGAAGCACAATGCTGGAGCTTCAGACCATGCTCAGCCCATGAAAACGCCAAATAATGTGTCTAAAACTGAAGCATTTCTTTAGCCATCCCAATAATTAAAGAAGAGGAGGACAGGTGTAGTGGGTTTTTATAAGGTGTCAAAACAACCACTCCCTTCTTTGCCAAGATTCTTTTATGAAAAAATTTCTATGACATAGAAATAACCATAAGGAAATAGTGACTTTTTTTGTCCCTGTTGCTTTTTCATAGACTACAGCCACTGCATTGGCTAGATTTCAATAGAGTAATCATGATTTTCTTTACTGAAAAGCTCTCTTTATTTGCATGAGGTTACTCAGTATGTTTTCTGAGCTGCCTTGTAATTGTGTCACTTGCTGTTTGAAGGAATATTTTAGTGCAACGCTGTGTGTGTAAATAAATCTTGGTTAGTCTGAGCAGTCTGACAGCTGAGAACAATGATAATAAAGGAAATTGCTAGTAATAAATCACAATTTAAAGTTTAAAAAAAAAAAAAAAGGTGAGAAAGCACATAGGAAAGTGCCTTTACATGATAAGTGGGCAAAACAAAATGAGAAGAATTACCAATATTCTTAAAATTGAAAATGAGAACAAAGGGATCTCCAAATCAGGTTGAGTCTTTTTGTTGCATGACAAGTACCTAAAGTGAGTCGTTGATTAAAAACCAAAACAATTCACGTAAAAGGTTTGCTTAATTAGTACTGGGATGGTTTCTGGGTTTGGGTTTTCCCTTCTTCTTTTGCTTGCTGATAGAGTTTAAGGCTGAAGCCGTGTGTGAACCCCAGGTGTCCCTGGTGAGGCTGTCACAGCTCCCCATGAGACTGGATGGGATCAAGGGCCATTGGCAGACCAGGCGTGCAGTGCTGGAGGCTGCTCTGGGGGAGCACTCAAGTGTGCTCCAAACCATGAGATATGACTGGAGGTTCTCTGAAATGACCAGCTTTTTTTTTCTGGGTGCTCCTCTAGTCAATGAGCATGAAACAGGCCAAAACTGCCTTTTAAATACCAAGTCAATGCCCTTCCTGAGCTCTACTGCACCAAGCCAGTGTGAGTCTGAGATATGCATGACGTGTCTATAAAGCAGGTGAAAAAGGAAACTCTGGGCTACACGTGTGGAATTTGCTAATGCAAAGTTTTTTGCCTAATTTCTTTGATTTCTGTGAAGTTCAGTCGGCAGCAGCGTAGTGAAACTACTGACATCTGGTAGTTGTCACAAAAATGTTGCTATGCTTAAAAGAAACTGGTGTAAGGACAGTCATAAAAATCTGAATTTTTTGTCTCTGCTCCTGCTGGCTGTGCTGGTGTGGTGCCTTTGCAGCAGAGTGGCTGCTGGTTCACAGCAGGGCTCATGGAAGGAGGACAAGGCATGTCTCTGAAATGCCCTGCTGAGTAGCTCATCTGCCTCTTGCTGTGCTGGAATCTGTGATAATTAATACACTTTAAAGGATATTAAATGACCACCTGGAATGACTCCTAAATTTAATTATTTTATGTTCGGCTGTACCTGATTTGAGCTTTGAGGCAAAAGAAAAACCAAAAAGATAGTTCTGAATACCTTTTGGATGTTAGTGTTAAAAAAGTCTGCCTGATATAAAAAGAAAAAAGTATTAAATTCCAGCCTTGATAAAATGTATGCATACTTTTCATGTCTGAGGTTTTTTGTGGTGTATGAATAAGATAGTAATAATAATAATAACACTCCTCTATCCATAACATGCCTTGTACAGCAGAGCTGTGCAGGGTCAGTGGCAGCTCAGGGCAGGTTGGAAGCATCCTGGTGCATCTCTTGTTCTTGGGTCAGTTTGCTTGCCAAAGCTGGAGGACATGAAATCTTTGATTGGTTCCTACGCTGCTGGTAAAAGTATAAAGGTGAAATATCCTTTTTTTTTTTTTTTTGGGCAGTGAATTATGAATCAAACAAGTAGATGAAGATTTGCTTTATTGAGCTTGAAAATAGCATAATGTCCTATTGCAGGTAGGAAGGAGAGACCACGCATATAATTATTGCATATTTTTATCTAAGAAGTGCTTTGTGCTAAGTGCAGTGGTCAGAAAACAGGAAGCCAGGGCCAGGCTAGGCAGTGTGTAAGAAAGGAAAACACCCTGCCAGTGTGATGTGGCCTTGCTGCAGGTCAGCAGGCAAAAGGAGGTGCAGGAATTGCCTGGTAGGAAATAGGAGAGGACGTGGGCATGCTGTATAGATCAGGAAGATGTGTTTGACAAGCAGGGTGTCCACTCCAACCAATGCTGTGCACTGGAAAGTGGCAGTGGAGGAGTGGTTTGGGAGGGTTGCTGCAGGGAGCAGTGTGTGCTGCTGGACTGTGTGTGCTGCTAGGGTAGGCACTGTGCTTCCATGGGGGATGTTACATACACTGGAGCATGGAATAACCAGTTTTAAAACATGCCTTGGAAAGCAGAAAGCATCTTTCTGCTGACTCTTCCTTCATTTAGAAGGGCTTTATGCTTCTCAGGTGATAAAACTCAGTATACTCTTCAGTTATTAAGGTAGATTGTAATGGACGGTACCTTTGTTGCCTAAAATGAGGAGAAAACTTTGGAGGCAATTTAATTTGAGGTAAAGTAGAGAGGAGTTCTTTACTGAAAAGCTTTTCAAATTCCAGAATATATAGATGTGTGTGCAGCATAGGGGTGATTCCTAATTTTATAACACTACTTAATTATCATAACTAAAGATTACATCCAACCCAGGGACCATCCACCCTCGTCCCACCTTGGTGCCACCCCCAGAACCTCCCTGGGCTCTGCCCCTTGGCACATCTTCCTAGAATTGAGTCGAGGGTCTCAGGACCCCTTTACTTCTTCACCATCATCTTCTTCATGTCACATTCCCTGGCTGGAGCTTCTCCAAGGTCCCATGGGTCTTCTATTCTGTTTTGACTACAATGTGTTGTTATTCTAGTCCTGGTACAGGAGTCCCAAATCAAATGTTCCAGTCGCTCTCTTACCCTTAGCTCTGACATTCAGGAATGCAGCACAGAGGTGGAAGCTGCTGGTTGCTACTTCAAGTATGAGAAGCTGTACAGCTACAGAAAATTTACACATATAAAAAAATATACATATATAAATATATATAGTCTTAAAGCATCACCTATCGCCACTGTTCCAGCCTGCACAAGGGAGACAAAATCATCAGATATCCTGAAAGGAAAGCAGGGATGGGGTTTTTTTCCTGTCACCCAGCTATGCTGCTGTATTGATGGAAATGTAGAAAAATAGTTAATGAAGAACAGCGATCTTTTTATTTCATATAAACCTGCCAAAGAGCATCTCTGTTGATTTTGCTATTTCTTCTCTTTAAATGTGTGCTGGGCATTTGCAGTTGCTTTTTTATACATGTATTTAGTGTGTGTGTATATGTTTGTTCCCAACTCTTCATCTCCCTTCCAGAGCATTGGAGGAGGTGTTAAAATTCTACCATCACACCTACTTTTAACTTTTATTTGACACTTTCCTGAAGTTGTTTCTAATGGTTTAGAAAGCAAACAAGGCTCTATATTGTTGCTGTCTCTGATATTTCAGATCTTTGCTGGTTTTAATTTACTCAGTCCGGCATGTAATCCATTTATGTAAAACATTTCATCGTGGAAAAGTGAATTCACATTAAGAGATCTGTCCTTTCACATGCCAGGGTTTGGCTGAAACTGCACCCAGACTTTCTTCAGATGCTGGAGAGATGTGTCTCCTTTTGTTCTTTGCTCATTTTCTCCATCTGTCATGTCATCTAGAAATTTACAAAGAGAAGGGTTTATACAAAATAAAAATCCGGAACACGTTCTTTGAAATAAACTTTCTCTCTCATCCTTTTCTCATTGTTTATTTTGGTGTGAGTTTGGGAGTTTTTAATAGAAAAGCTCTTTGGCTCTTCAGGTGCTTTGGCAATAAATAATTTAAAAATCACAATTAGTGGTGACTTTCCTTCAACTTTTTCCCCACCATCCATGAGTTTTATTTCAGGGAGCCCTCAATTAACAGGTAATACTGTATGTTTTAGTTTAATAGACATTTTGTGGATTTAGACAATTGATTTTTCAAAACCTTTAAATGTAGGCATTTACCACGTCCCGTGTCACGGAATTCTGCAGGTTGATCTATACTTTCTATGGAGAAAGGTCTCAGTTTTGAACCCCGTTGGATTCCTGTCTCTTTGAATGCCCGTGGGGGACTTGGAAGAAGCAGTGAACAATTGTGTCATGCTTACTTACCTCCTTGTCATTCCAGATTTTATAGGGCTGTATCATGTCCTTTCTCATCCATCTCCAAGGCTGGTTCTTTATTTATTCCTGGTGTAGAGACTCTTCTCTGGTTCTGGTTGTCCTTGCTGAGCTCTCTTAAATCTTTTTCTCCCTCCATTTTTTTTCTGAAAGGAGCAGACCAGAAGTGTGCACAGTATTCCAGCCACGAGGGTGGTGGAACGATGGTTATTTTCTGCTTCTTCTCTATTCTGTTTCTAGAAAACCTGAACATTCAGTTTACATGGTGGACATGCCGATGACGTGTTTCCCTTTGGATTTCGGGGACTAATTAATGACTACATTAATGACAGTGTCCTCTCTCTCTCTGCAGCTGCTGATGGAATGGTGTGCAATGAGTTGTGCTCAAGTGATGGGTGCTGGGGGCCTGGACCAGACCAGTGTCTCTCCTGCAAGCGCTTCATCAGGGGCAGGACCTGCATAGAATCCTGTAACCTCTACGATGGGTAAGATATTATTCCCCCTTGCACTTCACCTGGAATTTCTTGATTACGTTGCTCATGACTTTGATATCAGAGTACATTATTGTGGGGTTATATTAATCAATATCTGACTCCATGGCAAATATTGCTGACTTTGAGTGAAATATGATGTGGGATAAGATTTAAGGGTTTCTAAATCAGAACTTGTGGAGAAAGCTTTCCCTGGTATTCTGCTGACTAAAGCTGTCAATGCAACCTCAAAAGTTTGTTGCATTGCTGGTGATGTGAACAATATGATTTAAGTGAAGACTTACAAAAAACCCTCACCATTTAGTCCTACTTGAATACTGACACCCCTATTCAGAATCATAGCACTATGGTGTTTCAGGTAAGTTAGATGTAGGCATGTGATAAAGAAATTCTCTGAATAAGGACCCCAGAGTAGGAAAACCCACTCTCTTTTTTCGTAATGCACTGTGTAATTGTACACACAAATATGAATAATAAAACCCAACATGAGCTCTTCTCCGTTTTCCCTCTGCTGCTTGTGTTGGGGGGAATACCTACATACAGCACAGCCAAGGTGGCTGAATCTGCCTTATGACAGAAAAATAGAAATGAACTGCCTATATTAGCTGAAGCAGGAGAAATTCATAATTAGGCTGTGTAGAGAAAAAGGTGGAATTTCCCTTCCTGTGTGACAGTATAGCACATAGTCAAGATTAAAAAAAAAAAAAATTAAAAAAAAAAAAAAAAAAAAACAAATTATTTAAATTCTCTTTTTTTAGCTCAGTCTGTTAATTGAAGGGAAGTCTATGGTTTCATTCTCCTGTTTTTCCTGCCTTGGATGCTGGCTTGTGACTGTTAAGGAGAGAGTACTGAATGAACTCCCCTGTGTACTCTTCTATCTGGAGAACGCATGCTAAAAATGTCTTGTCAGGGTACATTTTTATGTACTTAGAAGCTCCTCTTCTCTCCTCCTCCCTCCCTCTTCAGTAAAAAGAAGAGTTGCAAGGCACAGGTTTATTCTCATATGCACTGGAATAGGCAGGTCCACAGTAAGATCAGGAGGAGACCCGAACTCCAGTTCTGTTCTGCATCGCTCGGTAGGTGTTGTTCACATGAGCATGCAGCACACCTTGAGCTGGGTGATGCAACCAGATGGAATCCATCCACAGAGCTTCCACTGGGCCAGCCTGAGCCAGGTAGAAAGATTGTCTGTCCTTAGGGGGAGAGAAAAAGGCTATTCAGCTGTTGACTCATCTCGGGCTAGAAGAAAGGAGGATGAATTGGGTTGAAAGAGTGCTGGAAATTTTTGGTGAGGGGCAACTGGCAGCTGAAAGGTTTGAAGGAAGAAATGTGACCTGCTATCACTGTTTTTTTTCTTCCACCTCGTCTAAGTGGTTAATTAAAAAAAAAAGTGTAATAGTTTCTTGTGGGTAAATGACAAAAAGGATTTGTTTTGACGTTCCACAGATTGAGCTCTCAGTCTAGAATTGTCAAAAACACTACAAGCCTTTTGGAGAAGGGCTCTAAAACAAGAGTGTTTCATCACCTCTCACATGTAGTGAGTGGCAATTCCATGGAAGAAAATCAAGAAGCGAGCTGTTTTCTCCTGCTAATGAGATGTGTATTTCTTATGGAAAAGGCAGGGAAGGCCACTGTGGTTTTATAGTGGTGAACAAGATGTCATCTGCTTCCTCAGGCTGTGAGTGAGGGGCCCTGTTAGCATCCAGTGAGCATGAAGCGGGTCCCACGTGGCACAGCCTGCTGGCCCCAGTGCACCTGAAATTCATTCCTTCGGGTGAAGGGCAGCCCTTCTGTCTCAGTTTCACTCTGAAGTTGGTTTCCTCCTGACCTGCCTTCGCAATATTTTTCCCAGGGAATTTCGAGAGTTTGCCAACGGTTCTGTCTGCGTGGAATGTGATCCTCAGTGTGAAAAGATGGAGGAGAACATGATCACGTGCTACGGGCCGGTAAGAACAGGACTGGTTGTGCTCTGGGGCAGCTTGTAAAAGTGTGCTAAAGCGCAGGGATTTTCACCTTACAGAGTTTAAAGCAACTGTTGCAAATTAGTGTAAACAGAAACGGAAAATATGCATATTCTGCACGTAGAGAAAGCATTCTGCCTCTGTTAAATTGGTGCTGGGAGTAAATTTCCTTGAATCAGACTCCTTAAGAAAGTGGTTTAAAAAGCTTTCCTTTTCTTTCCTGTGTTGTCTTAATGCTTCAGTGGTACAGATGCTGAAGAGTTTGCAGACAGAAGGCATGCAGTTGTGATTTGAGTGGCCTCTTTTATCCCTGCTTTCATTCTTTATGCTCAGTTCTGCCCTGTTCTGCTACAGCTTCAGTTGACACTTTTTTTTTTCCTTTCCACAAAGAGTGTGGGTTTTTTTCTCAATCTCTCAGTTTGAAAAATATGCTGGGGGGTTTTTTGTACTTAGGTTAGCCTTTAAGTTCTTTTGATAGCTACTGTTTTTCGTGCATCCTAAATTCCTGTTAACTGTGTCTCCCACCTTTATAATGGCCAATATGTCTTCATTCAAAGAGTATTGCTCTTTTGTTATAAGTTGTCTCTTAGTTTTCTGTTTATTGCCAAGATTAAAAGTCACAAACATCTTGGGAAGGAGGTGTGTTTTAGGTTCTTGATCACTGAGAAAACTGAACCCATAATTGATTCCTTATTTTTGTGACTTACTGAATGGAGAAAAAAAAACAAAAAAAGGCATCCTCATTTTTATTACAATACTGTGTTTTCTACAATACATCCATAAACCCAGAAGCTAATGTTTCAAGTGTTCAGCCCATGAGGGAAATTTGGATTTGTAGCAGGGCTTATGGACATAAAATCCTAGACCAGTGCTCTACCTCAACACCCAATTTGGTAATACACTGGCTTACTATCACAGCTTTAAAATTTTACTTTTATGTTTTCCAGAAGTCTTGATTTGTAGCTTGTAATAATTTAGTCTATGTATGTATTTAGAAGAAGGAGACCTTTAGTTCTTTAGTGTTGCTGTGACCAGAGGCCACATGCAAGATACAGTGTGGAAAATAGTTCTGGAGTGAAGAGACAGGGAAAATGCTATTGCAGCTGCTTTGCAAAAGTGGTTCAGTGTTGAATAGTGTTGCAGGAAGTTTCTCAGCATTCAAGTGGTCATGAGGTTCATTGGGTTAAGCACCCCCATAATATTAGGGAACCCATTTAGAAGCTGGAGTTTTTCCTTGCTCTTTACAGATAAGTTAAGGGTGGAAAGTGCCAGAATTTATGTGTCTGCAGTTCCTTATCAGAGGCTGGAACCGTCCAGGTAATTCACTGTTCATTGAGAAGAGATGCTATTGCAATTGTTGCTGAGTGTGCTGTCAGGACCTAGTGCAGCAGGAAAAGACACAGTGACTTGAATGCACTGCATTTCTTTCTTCCACGCTCTCCAGGGACCTGACCACTGCACAAAGTGTTTCCACTTTAAGGATGGTCCAAACTGTGTGGAAAAATGTCCTGATGGCTTGCAGGGGGCCAACAGCTTCATTTTCAAGTACGCTGATGAGGACCGTGAGTGCCATCCATGTCATCCAAACTGCACCCAGGGGTAAGTGCACATTCCCTGCAGTGAGCCATCCTGTTTACTGTTCGTAGCATGGGATGCTTTACACACAGTTTTGGCTTAGTAAAGCACTTGTCCCACTTGTGAAAACAGAGTGTGCAACAGCAATTTAACCTTCCTTTTCAGGTCTCTCATGGCGTTCAGGTTCTAGTCGTGAATGCCCAGCAGCTTATCACAAAAAAGCTTACACCCCTCTGGAAAACCAGAGAGAACAACTTTTCACAGCAATGCCCTTAGCTTTCCTTCTGGCTACTGGTTTGTAGCAAATGCTGCTATTTTCACTTAATGTAGGCCTGTAAAATGACTTTATTATTTGCTTGTTGACAGAATCTCTGCTCCTTGGCATTGGTGATCTAATTCAGCAGTGCTACTGTGAGACAAGTGTTGCTGCTCTCCTTTCCCTGCAGGAACTGATGCAAGGGGTTTGTTTGAAACCAGACTTCATCCAGGAGTCTGAGCATGAATTTCTCAAGTCCTGTCTATGTGCTCAGAATAATTTGTTCCACTTGGAATTATACAGCCCATGTATCTAAGTCAGAATTAAGAATTTGTGTCAAAAAATAACTGTAGTTCCGTACACACCTACAGTTTTGCACCAACGACATAAGTTATGGATGCCTTTTCCGTGGGACAGTTGGTGGTGTCCAGTGAACAATGAAAGGGAGAGGCAGCCAGGGGAAAATAGAAAAAAAATCAGCCAGTGAAACAATCTTCAACAAGAGGCTCTTATTGTTTAACAGCTAAAATTAAACCAGTAAATTATTCAATGTAATCTTGATGTCAACATCTGTTGCCATTCAAAATGAGACCTTTTGCTGGTTTTGCAAATCTAATTACAATAGAGCCATTAGGGAAATGAAAGGGAGATCTCGGAGACACGGCCAGGATCTGTAACAAATTTGTCTTCCCCTCCCCTCAGACCCTTTAAATCAGTTGTGCCCAAAGAAAAATGCTGTTACCGTGGAAGAAGAGTGTAAAAGGATGATATAAAAAGATGAGCTCACTTCAGGAGCTCTGGTCCTGGCTTTCATAGGTGGAAGAAATGCCAGTTTGGATCTAATCCTTCACGCCCAGCTAAGTATGATGGATTTACTGTCCACATAGCATACGAAGGGCCTTGCAGCTCTTCTGGTCTCCCATTCCCTCCTCTTTTCTGAGGAGTTCTGGTTGACTCAACTATTTCTAGTGTTTGTGGCCCAAGTGTGGTTCTCCTAGACCAGAAAGAGAAGAGAATGTTTTCCATCCCTTTCCACTTCACCGTATGCGTCTGTATTTTGCAAGTGGTTGTTTTTATCATCCTGGATAGAACAGTGTCAGGAAGGGAGACTTTTATGTATTGTGCTAGTTCATAAACAAATAGGAAGGTCATTAGGCAGTTGTAAGTGACCTTTCCAGTATCCATTGGCAAACCTCGGTGACAGCAGGCTTCTTTATGCTGAGCTGTGTTGTCATTTAATCATTGGACTTTCATTTTTCCCTTCTTTTTATTTTCCCCTGCTCATTAGGTGAAAGAATGTCTCATCATGTGCCAAACCCCAGAGAAAAGACAAGTGAAAGGACCAAAGGTCTCTCCCTGGTTACATACATCAGGGTGTGGTTATCTCCCAAATGAGGAGCTCTCCCTTTTCCATGAGTCTAATACTACTCCTCATAGCAATCCTCATCCTCTTTATTAAAAATGTGTCTATTCCTAGGTATATTATCACCCCTCATAAAACCAACGTTCTCCTCCCCTATTCTTTTCCTCTGTTCCTGTGGCATGTGGTAATGTTAATGAAGCTGTTAATGACTGTCCAAGATGTTTGGGGTTTAGGGATTGTCCATCTTCTTGTCAGCGTTGTCAACATATACCCACAGAGAAAAGGGAAATGAGTTAATCTCTCTCATTTTCTCCTTCAGTGCTGAATTCTCTGATTTCATACCCTTCCTTCAGGAATTAATATTTAAATTCAGTGAAACAGGTTGTGATGGGAGCACATCTTGATAGTTTGCTCATGGCTGAAAGGTACAGAGAAACCATAATTCTGCTTGATCTATTGTGCCTGTTCTCCTTGCCGTCAGATCAAGTGCTGGAATGCACCCAGTGCCCTCTCAGTACAGCTTGGATACCCATCAAGAAGTGTTGAGCTGGTGCAGAGCAGTGCTCCCAGTGCAGCATTATCTCATTTGCTCAGTGCTGGTCTCTGTGAGTCAGGCTGCATCATACAAGGGCTTGTTCTCATCCATTGTTTCTCATCATCCCCACCGGTTGTCCCACCTGTGTTCCCTCTGAGCCTTCTGCCACCAAAGCATCCTGGCACTTGCAGGGGATTTGCTTTACAGCCTGGAGGGTGAGCTTTGATACCTCTGTTCTCCTCCCTGATTCAAGTGTAATGGCTGCCTCTGTTAATAATAGGTGTGTGTCATTATCCAGCCCTGTTAATGAACTTGCATTGACCAAGAGAACCGTTAAACGGTGACTTCCTTGGATGCAACAACTGTGCTCTTGGCCTTGCATTGCCATCATTGACTATCAGCTGCTTGAAGCCAGTTTGGAGCAGATGTGAAGGGTGTGGGACAGCCATCCCACTTAACTCGGCAGAGCTGGGAAGAGTTTGGCATCTGTTCCTGCAGAGCCAGCCAAAATGGAGCACTGCCACAGGAATAAAACACCAACAGTGTAACAGCATGTGACAGTCTGCTTCCTTGCTGGGCAGGACACCAAATGGGAGATCACACTGGACACCTCCCCTGACCATACAAAATGCATTTTGTCGCACAGCTTTTTGAGGGAGGTGCACTGCCCTTCACCAAAATGTTATTTTCCTCCTAAACCAAGACCAGAAAACTCAGGGGAGCCTTAGCAACACTGGTGTGGTCCAGAAGGGATTTGAAGGCACAAGCACCTGTTTGCCCCTACAGCTTAGGTGTATTTTTAGGAAGACATTAGGAATTGCAGATGAAACAGCTGTAAGACCCCAGTCCCAAAGCCTCGGGCTTTACTGGGTGTATTACTTTTATTTAAGGCTCTAAAATAATTTGAAATTTTGCAAAGCCTTTTAGTTCTTTAATACCTTGAGGTCATGTAAAGAGAAAACGCCACATACCTTTCCCAAGAGATTTCTTTTAATTTAGTGAGAAAATAGGCATTTTAGCAAAGGGTTAAAAGGGGTAACATACAACCAAGGTAAAGTATTTCACTGAAGTACCCGGCACACACCAGCTCCTAGTAAAAATACAACCCATCAGTTTTAAGTTGCCCGAAATATTAAGGAAAAAAAGAGTGAAGAAAGGAAAATATTACGAGAAGAAACATGAGTAAAGAGAGAGAAGAAGAAGAGAGGAGTAAAGAAAGAGGTTTAGAATAAAAGAATTAAATAGCTACCACCAAAGGGTCCTATGAAAGTCTGGAACGTCACATGGTGATGGCAGGTCCCCAGAGAAAAGGCAGGATGTGGAGCTCATGTGCTCTTTGTTTTGCAGAATTTCCTCCTGCCCCACTCCAACGTTTCTTACTCTCACCATCAGCATGCACTCCCTGTTAGCTAAGTAGACCTTGGTTTTGAGTTGGCTGGCTTTATGCATGGTGATAGTTGGGTGACCACCACAACTAAGGTTTTCTCCTGCACAGAGAAGATCCATTTATGTCATTTAAAATAAGTTTTGTTTGTTTCCGATGATAAAGATTTTTGAGAATTCATCTGACTAGAAATGGCTTTGGCTACTCCACGTCTGTGCACAGCTAAGACCCCAAATCTCAATCTTAAGGAAAGTTGATGGAAGACAGTGTTTGGTGTAGAAAAAAAGGTTTGTTTCAGGGAAAAAAAGCCAGTTGTTACTCCAATTTTCAAGACTTGACATTATAACTCACAGTTTTCTATCAGGTGTTGATTACCTGTAAAGCTGCAAGAGTCATTTTCTGTATAAGCTGTATTGAACTGCTGTCAGGTACTGAATATATCACTAATGAATTGGCATGTATCAGTTAACCAGTTCATTTTACAGGGAGAACTTGGAAATGAAAATACCATCCAGACTCCAAGCAGAAGGAACCCTGGGAGAGAACGGGGTACCAGTGTGATGTATGATTGTGTCATGCCTGTACTTATATGTGTCAAAAATCCTGAAAACAAGGAATTTCCTTCCAGAGGAAAAATAGCTGATCGCTTGGTGGTACAAAATACCCTGTTAACAGATAATGCCATGAATTTAACTGCATGTAAACCAGGACAGTCGGGCAGGGAGGAAACAGGAAGCTGTTCAACATAGCTGGGAGTAATTTAAATTGCACCTGGATAGAGTTTTCTGTTTGGGGGTGGGAAATCCACTGGAGATTACAAGTTGAAATAAAAATCAGTGGTGCTTTAACTTGGACTGGGTGAGGTCCAAACAGCTCTCCCTTCTGGGATTCAAGTCTTGTCCTCCAAAGCCTGAGAGGATAAATGTGCACGTGTGAAGTGACTCCAAGAAAACAGGCTCTTGATGTTAGTCTAACAGTTTTCTGGACTAGTAACAGGTGCTCAGACCTTATTTTGGAGATGCTTTTCTTTTTATTTATAGCAAGAATCTGAGCTCAGCCTTTCTTGACCTGCTGGTAAATGGAAGATCTGAACAACTTTTTTTTCAGCCTCCTTCGTTACTGAATTGGTTTTCTGCAAACTGCTGAGAATGCCATGAAAGGAAGAAAGATTGGACATGTCTGAGATGGGTTAGAATTCAGATAGTCCTGAATTCTGAAGTCCTAAAGCCGAGGACAGCTGAAATTTCCAAGATGTCACACCAAGATTTCTCTCTGCTAACTTTTTAACTGCTTTTAAATAATTCCCTTATGTTTATGCATTATCTGGTCACCTGGGTACTTAATGAATCCTCTTTATGTCTGCACAGTTGCTGGAGGAAACAGTTATTGAGGAAATCCTTACCATTTGTGTTTGCATGTCAGAGTTCTTATGTAAAAATAGAAATTCAAGCAAACAAATAAGGGCTAAGGTTGACTCTGTCTGCTCTCCCTGATGAGCAGCTAAGGGGAAATTGAGTTCACTGTCTTTATTCTATAATCACAGAGTGATAGCCAATTTAAATGCAGCAAAAGCTGGTAAGTGGCAAGTGATGGTGAAGTGAAAAGAAGATCTCCTGGGAGCATATTTGAACTCTCGGATTTTTGACATGCATATCCCTCCATCAAAGCTAGTCTGAAAGCAGCAGACTTTCAAAGAGTTGGGGATCATACCTTAAATTTAAAATGCCTCAACAGAGATGAGTTTCAGTCTACTGATGTGTCAGATCACCTGCTCCTGTAGTAGGCATACAGCCCAAAAATAATAAAATGGTTCTGATACTTTATTAAAGACTTGAAATAAGTGGTTTGGTTTCCTTAAAATGCCAAGGGCTAGGTACTCCCCATGGCTGCAGAGGGCCTAGCTGGGCATGCAGCACTGAAGGGTGTCTGCTTGTCTTAACCCCTAAAAGCTTCCCTTTAGGTGTCTGAGAATCCTAACCACTGTGTCAGCTCCCAAAACACCTCTGCAGTGTTGCCCTGGCTGGGAGCTTAGAGCAGAATGAACCATTGCATCAATTACAAAAAGAAAAAGCAGCTCTGGATTGTGCTCCTGAAGGTCTCGGCTTGCAAACGAAGAGCTTTTGTGCAGTAAATACTGGTTTGAGGATTCCAGAAAAGCATCCTGAAAAAGCAACTGTGCTGTCAGGACTCCCCCACACGCAGGTGGAACCCACCTTGAGTGTTGTTTGAGCCAAGATGTGGCCAGCCTTGGAGCGCTCGTCGCTGTCATCGTTCCAGCTGCAGGCTCGCTGTTGTCACCAGCTGTAATTTTGCGGTGACTTGGGTCTCTCGTGGGAGTTCTAATTAAGAACACAGAGGGGATTCCTGCTCCTTGGGTCTGTAAATAACCCGTTTCTCTGTGTCTCCCTGTTTTCACTTTGGCTCTGCTGCAGGTGCATCGGGCCCCGCCTGGAGGACTGCATCGGCCTGATGGATAGGTACTTGCTGAGTGGTGGCTCCCTGTGTGTCTCCATCCTCCACGTGTGGACAAGGGCGCATGGTGTGCATGTCCTTGTGAATGGCAAATGACACCTTGTGTTCTGTAATTGCCTGCAGGTGTAGAGGTCCTGCTAGTCATGACTGCATTTACTATCCATGGACACGCCAGTCCGCTTTACCACAGCACGCTAGGTAACATCCACCACTTCTCCATTCTTGTACACAGGGTCCTGCCCCAGTTACCACGGGAATGTTATACTATCCAGTTTGTCCAGAAAAGCAGATTATCGATCATGTGATTGATCCTTAAATAAGATGCACCTCTCAACATCAAAATTTACTTTTCCATTTGGCCGCCAATTAAATATTTTGCTAATTTGGGCTGATTAAAAAATGCCTGTTTTGTTGTTTTTATTTTTGACTTAATAAGGATTTAATTCCGACATTTGCTGCAGATGTACATGTTTCTAGAAAAACATTTAATTAGAACTAAACATGATGAAAACTATAGTTATCTTGAAATTTATTTGTTTTCTCTTTGTTGGAGGTTTTTGTTTAAGACGGAGTTTAAAAACTGTTGAAGCTTTTTCTTCCATACACCTTACCTTGAAAAAAGTAAATGTTTTAGCAAAACAGATTTTCCTCCTGAATTCACATAACACTGTTATTTTATTTTTAGTTTTTCTTTAAAAAAAAAAAAAACCTTGCAGGAATTTTTTTTTTTTCAGTAATGACAATTAAAATGAATGTAGATTGTACTCCACATTCTTTTTCATGGAAGCCCTTCACTGCCATTGAGTTTGTTTATTTTTAAATTCAAACTGGTTAGTATGACTTCCAGGGTTGGGAATTACTGTTCTGAGCTAAGACTAGATGAAAAATATATCATTTCAAAGAAATTCACCTCATTATGGATTTTACTTTGAGGTTTTTTTCTTGTCTTTTAAAAAAAAATTTAAGATTGCCTTTCCTTCCTAGTTGTCTACCTAATGTGAGTATTCCTATTTCTGCCTGTTGAGGGAGAACATGTTTTGACATGAAAAGTAGTGCTCGATAAATGCTATCAAATGGTATACTTGTTTATTAAATTAGTATCAGTTCCAACTTAATTCATGGACTGATTAATAAGCAACAAAAGATGAATGAGTTTTTCAGCATTTCTGTGTTTTGTTTTAATCTTTCTGATCTGGAATTTGAGATACTTCTGTGGGCATTCCTTTTCAGATGTGCTCCTTCAAACAGAGTTCCCCCAAACAAGAAATCAGTTTTAAAGGTCTCTATTTCATAGCTTTATTCCACAGAAAATGTTTGGTTATTTGCATAAGTTTAAGGACCTTATCAAAGCACAAACGATTAAGTTCTTTAGTAACCAATTTTAAAATAATCACATATTTCCTCAATTGGGTTTTTAATCACTTTTTGAGGGGAAATTGAGGGCTTTATACTTGGAAGAACAACTCGTGGGCTGTAGCCCAACAGCCAGGCAGACCTTGTTCGCTGCTCCTTCGAGTGGTGTGAGTCCCAAACTGACCTCTGCACTGAGAATGTTCATTAAATACCCCTCTGGGGGTAATGCCAAATAGCAGCTGAGCTCCATGGAAGGGCCCCTGTTAATCACCACGGGGGTTACATTGGGCCCTGTATTTAAAATTGGAATTAAGGGAGTGGAACCTCCAACATGATCCTACTGCAGCAAAGAAAGTGTTGTCTAGTGGGGTAAGACCTTAAGATATGTCTGAGCAGGCAATGCTTCATTTGGGGTTGTGCTGTCTAAATTGCAGGTTTTGTCTCCTTGAATCCACTGTCAGGGTAGCAAAGCCAAGTACAAAGGGGGGTGGAATTGAAAGCAATTGTCTTACTCTGCTCAACTGAATAATTTCCTGCTCCATTCAGTTTGAGAGGGAAGACCCTCAAATGTTTCCTTTAAATCTGATGGGGTTTTTTTGTTTCTTCCGACCTTGCTGAATTTATTTCAGAAAAATCACTGCACTGTGTTTAAATGTCAGTATGTATTCTTTCGAGGCAAAGAGGGAAATCTCATACCTTCATATTAGAGTCATGAAATTATTCTCTTTTTCTTTTGTCTGTGAAAATGGTTTATTTTGTTTGGATTGAATATAGGCAAAACTGCACTGGCAAAGTGATACTTTTTATTACGGTATGGGTGTAAAAAATAGTAGCATTTAACTGTAGATAGAAATTCCTTCCTGCCCCTTTAACAATTGTTTGTCCTCCCAAGGCATATAGATCTTAAATTAATTAACAATTAGTTTGACCCTTATCCAATGACTTACATTTGTTGCATGATGTGAATTAGCAGTGAGTTGAAGGGGGCAGAGTTCTTTGCTCTCTGTTCAGGCAGCTGAAAGTGAGAGCAGGGCTTTAACCCAAATAACAAGATATTCCTCATCTTCTCCTATTTCCATTTTTATAGCAGTGTTGCTTTTTTTGTTTTTCCTTTCAGTTGTGCAGTTTGCAAATTGTTTATGCCATGATCCATTGACTTGAGGGCTTTTGTAGGAGTGTGGTAGAATAGCAAAGGAATTCTTACTGTCGCCTCTAACGAAGATAAATCAGATGTACATCACATGGCTTGTTTCCAAAATGACTGGTGAAACTTCAGTTTTCCTGCTTATCTTTGATTTTGTGGGGGAAGGTGTTGCTTTTGGCAATGCATGTCTTTCTGCATAGGTTTTTTGGAGGGGTTTAAACCTTTAGATTCAATAGAGTTCTATCCAAAAGGATGCAAGAAACTCTCTTTTCCTGTTTTCAGCTCAATGCCACATATTGGGGCTATTTAAGCCCTCTTCCTGTGGGCAGATCCTTTCATAGGTGTTTTTGGACCCTGGCACAGTATGACTTCAATGGGATTTCACAGCAGCTTTGAGTAGTTATTGGGGAAGGGAAACCACTTCTAATAAACTGCTTATGTCCATTGCTTTTATGGGGTGCTGTCCATTGCTTGGAGGAAAGTGTTCCCTATGCCCAGTGGTTTTTGAAATAATTATTCTGGAGGGGAAGAGGGTCTGTGTATAAAACAAGAGGGAAAATAAGATTTGTGAATACAAACTAAGCTCTGTTACTTGATCAGTAAAAAGTACTGCTCTTGAGAGACTTTTAAAGTGGAGCTTTCTGATACTGGGTCAGAACGGAGCCGTTGAGGAAACATTTACTTTTTAAAGAATCAACACTAGAAAAACTGGTGGTTTCTGGTTCTGCCTCTGTGGGCTGGACAGGGCTGTGATCTGTTTAGGACAGATTGAAAGAGAAAATCCCAGTTCTGTGTCAGAACTTACCTCTTCTGAGCTGGTTCTCAAGCCAGATCTTTGCTGTGAGCACTTTTATTGTTGCAGCCGCATTTCCCTGCCTGGAGCTTTGGGAGGGATCCCTTTGGAGATCCCTCTGACATGGATGAAAGTCACGCAGTGATTTTGTTAACTCCTCCACTTTTTACCTCTCCCACTTAGTAAGACTGGTCTTTTCAGGGAAGGGGTTAGGTATGTTTTCCTGCTTTCCTGCTGAACACGTAGAATCACGGAATGGTTTGGGTTGGAAGGGACCTTAAAGATCATCCACTTGCAACTGCCCTGCCATGGGCAGGGACATCTCCCATGAGAACTGGTTGCTCAATGCCTTGTCCAGCCTGGCCTTAAACCCTTCTAGAGATGGGGCAGACACAGCTGCTCTGGGCAGCCTATTCCAGTGCTTCACCATCCTCACAGTAAAGAATTAATTCCATATATCGAATCTAAATTCCCCTCTTTCAGTTGGAGATCTGAATACAAGCAGTAAGTCTCTCACTGTTTTCAGGATTCTTTTCTATACCGTGTTGAGAAAGGTTTGTCTGTGGTGGGTGAGGGTTTCTGCTTCAGCTCAGGGTTGGCTCGTGTGGTCTCACAGGGTCTGCTACTGTGGGGAGAAATAACCTGTTGAGGTTGGAAGAGTGAAAGAACTAAAAGCAATTTCAAACAATGCTGTTTAAATCTGTTCTGTGACTCTAATAGTCTGAGGATCCTGCTGAGGGTACAGGATAGAATAAGGCCAGAAATCTGTTGTTTCTACTGGTTTGTTGTACCAAGAGTGGAATGTGAGTGAAAAACTTGCAGTATTTTGAGACTGTTGATACTTATTGACCAAGTTTCTTGTTGGATGGGGGTGGGTAATTGTCACAGTGTCAATTTTACACACACACACACTTCTTCAGCAGCCTTGTAGGGGCTTACAGCCCCTAGTTGTTAAATAAGACAGCCTGACTGCATCAACAAAAAAGAAAGTTTTATTTTGAGTCCTCTTCATCAGCGAGTTACAATATAGTTCAGGAATGGTAAAGAAAAATCAACTAATGTTTATATTAAGGTTCCTTTATCTTCCAATGCACAGGGATCTTACAGAGTACAAGAACTAACTATGTTATTTTTACTGAAACTATAGGCAGTAAAAATATGAAGTGATTAGGCCAAACATGAAAGGTCAGTGTGGAAAGACAAGAAACATTAGGAAATCTGAACTGAAAATGTCTTGTTAGAGTGGAATTGCAGAGGTCACTGCTCATCAGGCTAAATAGGCCTTGTGTTGTGTGTCTTTGCTGGTTTCACTATGCTAATAATATGCAATGCAGAAATAAAATTATGCCATGAAGAAGCGACCTTGTTATAAAGCAAGAGTATATACCTGATCACTCTCCAATGGCTTTCTTTCATAGCTGGAAATGAGGATTTAATTTAAATTTAACATTGTTATAAATTAATTATCTATTATTAAATATGCATTTGTAGAGCTTTAGCAATATGTAAGATGCAGAGTTGTTTAAACCTCAGGAATGGTTTCTTAATAATTCATTAATATTTAACGCATAATAAATCAGAACTAAATCTTACAGTCTTAATTCCAGTCTACCTGTGTAGTGTAGGATTAGTCGCTCTTTTGTATTTAGAAAATTTACATGATAAATGTATTTGAGTGGAGAGTCCAGCCCAGACTTAATTCTCTGCATTCTGGTTTACTCATGACCTGTCAAGTGATGAAGGAGCTGCAATTCCAGCATAAAACAGGAAGCTCCTGGTTGGGTTTCTTCAGAGCAGTACATTTGTAGCACTGTGCTGGTGTTGTAAGTGTCTATACAGCTAAATCTGCTTAATTAGCTCTCTTTGGAGCAAAGTTAGCGTGTCAAGCCAGCTAGGTGGAGACTGCATTTGGGTTTGGGATAGGTTTATTCCTTTCTGTTAACTATAAAGTAATTTTGCAAGAACTTCCCCATGTGCATGCTTTTCATTGCCTATTTAACACCAGTTAAATATATGCTGGAGTGATAGAATCTAAACCCCTTGATGCAGATGAGAATTTACATTTGAAGTCTGCAATTAATGTTAGCGCTTTTTTTGTTTACATACAAAAATCTATGTTCCACTTCTCAGTTAATTTGCAACAGTTTTTCCAGCATTGGATCAAAAATAGTGGATAACTTGTTAATGGTGATAGTATCATTCACAGTGAGTCGTTTTCCTTTGTTTTTTGAAAAAATGGAAATACCAGTTATTTTATTTGATGTTTTACCTCAATGTGTAGCCTGCAAACTAATTAAACAAGCTATAGACTGAAGGAATTAACAAGCTTCTGTCCTTTGGTGGAAAATTGTACTGCAGCAGTTACCAAAGGTGGAAACATTGCCACAAATACCAGCGACCCTGCAGGAAAAGGGCGTTTGTAAATCAAGCCACCAGACCAAATTACTTAATCTTACCATAATTTTTTTTCCATGCTGTAAAGTGAAATAACAGGGTGGGAAAAATGTCATGTAAATTCTCTGTACCTTTGGGTAGTAGTTTCAAATAACTGCATTCAGCTTCTAGTAGGAAAGAGGGACTCATTTCCTATGCCGTGCCCCCTCTGTGTTAGTTCAGCTGCGTTTCCATCTCTGTTCTGTAAAGCAGAGGTGCTGCTTCTCTTTTCTGCCTTACTGCAGTGGTAGTGGACAGAGTGGAACAGGGAGGTGGACCCTGCACCTTCAGAGGGACTGGCTGTTTCCTCAGCACTGTGTGTTGAGAGGCTTTAGAGAAGAGCCAGCAGGAACTGTGAGTTGTGGCTTAGAGTGAAGACGTTTGGGAACTCAAACAGCAAATGCTTATTTTGGCTGAAAGACCCGAATTATCTTCTAAAAGCACACAGGTAAGGAGCAGAGCTTTGGTTGAAGGTGGCACTGGGCTGGCACACTGAAAAGGAGGGTCGGTGTCTGTGAGGTAATGAAATCTGAAAAGCATTCAAAGCAGCAAAATGCCAGGGCATTTCTAATGAGGGTTAATAATCTCTGGACTTGTTTTTCCTGGTAATGTTCTCTTCTCCAGTATTAGACTTGTAAAATCAAGGCTGGGGCTCTTCCTTGCAAGCATGGTGAGTCTGTGCTGAGCCTGGAGGCTGTGCTGTAGACACTTGGGGCAGAGAATTGTCCTGGTTCCCCCGGTCAGTGCTGACACTGTGACAAGAGGACCTCCATGTCCATGATGGTAGTTTCCAGCCACAATCAGCTTTTGGCTCATGCTCTAAGATTAGGACCTCCTTTGAATTTTTATTCCTCGTGCTGAGTTGGGCACAGACAAGCAAATGTAGCTGCCAAAGCCTGGACTTTGGTTCCTGTCAGCTGTGGTGAGGCACAGAGTGAGAGTTCCACATGACTTTACTTGAGACTTCTGCTTTGCTGACATATTCGTATTCATTACCAGGCCTTTGCTATGAGAGATTAGAAGCTTGTTCAGATCTTATCTGTCCTTCTGTCGGACAACTGAGTGCCTTTTTTCAGTCTCCCATAAATTTTTGATGACACCATCTTCACATGCTGGTCAACAAGCTCTTTTGCAGACATATTGGCTGTTTAATCAATAGAAGATAATGTAGAAACTCATTTCTGTAGTTATCTGAGATTGAGCAAATGATGAAACAGGCAGGGAAAGGCTGGGGGATGTTGAGGAAAATGTCTGCTTCTGATTGAGCTTTCCTTTGGCAGAGGCTTGTGAGGAGGTAACTGCATTTGCATGTTGTGGCTCATCTCTCAGCAGATCTGGTAGTCTCATACTGAAGGGTTGTGGCATGTACAAAGAACCCTGAGAACAAAAACAACCTTACCATCAAGATGAAGGCTAAGCTTTGGTTAAATATGATCCAGTCGTGATGTAATCCCTGATTTGTCAATAATATGAAGTTTTTCCTGTAATACTGCAAAATAATCATAACAAAGCTGTTGGAGAGTGTAGGTTACCATGGGCAGTACCCTCAGCATGGACACAAGCTGCTTTTCCTAACAAGTCACATTTGTGACTATTGAGATGGTAGGAAGTTGCTGTGTACATAAACACACACACCCCCAAAAATAATAAATCAGCAGAGCTGAGAATAGCTGATGAGGGTGATACAAAGCCTGGTTTCCATTGGCTTGCCTTACAGACAGTGAAGTGGAAGAGATTCCCTTGGGTGGCTGTGGAAATGAAGGAGTCAAAGTAGGTGAGTTTGGAGCTCCAAAGCTGAACTTGTCTTGTTGGAATGGCCTCTGGGGCAGCAAGTGCTTGCAGTGGGATGATGACAAGAATTAAGAGGAGTTGCAAGATACTCCAGAGTTCCTTTCTGCTTCATTTGGTAATACAAAAACTACTGGGAGATGACTGATAAGATACAGATGTGGAAGAGTTTTTCAATATATTATCATACAGGAGATAATCCTGTAGAACCTATGTCAGAAACAGAATATCAATTTTATGTGAGGGAGTTTTTTCCAATAATAAGAGGTGATTTTCTAATGATTGATATAATTGTGTAGGACATTCAGACAGTATGCTCTCTGTATAAAACAATAGTGATAAATCCAAAAGCAGCACGAGGCATACTCAGAGAAATTCCTTACACCCTGCTCTTTATCTACCTTGGATTTTCCTCAATACTTATGAGAACTGGCTTAATTTATTCCCTGCTATGCACCACAAAGATAACTTCTGCATATTTAGAACTCAAATGATGAGTAGCTAAAATGTATGTTGAACTTAACAGCACCATGGCCATTACTAGCATTCTCATAAATGTCTCGAATGCTGTATTTATATATACATTTATGCCAGTGCAGAATGAGGTTACTATTTTGATTTCCATTTTGAAGGAAAGATTTTCAATCATATGTACGTATGAATGTATGTAACACATGGGTGATATATAGGTGTGTATTTCCCAACACCTTCTGTAAGTCCTGTGTGTGGTCTAATCTCAAATATAGGTCCAAAATGTGCTTTAATGCCACCACTTGTTAAAAAAACCTCAGGTGGAATCCGTGTAAGCTCTTACTAGGGAATAAATGATTGGATATGACAAGAAACTTCAAGATCAGGAACACAGTATGACAGTTCTGTTCTCATCAGTTTATCATGTTTGTTTTCATAGAATCCCAGAATGGTTTGGGTTGGAAGTTGCCTTAAGGTTCATCTTTTTCTGATCCCCTGCCATGAGTAGGGGACCCTTTGCACAAGACCAGGTTGCTCAGAGCTCCATCCAACCTGACCTTGAAGCCTTCCAGGGATGGGGCAGCCACGTCTTCTCTGGGCAACCTGAGCCAAGGTTCACCACCCTCAAAGTCAAGAACTTCTCCCATAAATCAAACCTAAATTTTCCCTCTTTCAGTTTAGATATTGGGGGTTTTTCCCTCTTGCCAGCGTGCAGTGCTGACCCTTAGTCTGGCTGCTGCCTCATGGGCAGGGACTTGGTCTTACTGGAGAGGGGGTCCAGCAGGGGCTGGGGCTCTCATCAATGGGCAGAATTTGTTTTCATAAAGGAGAAACACAAAGTCATTAAATCTTCAGAGAAGGGAATCCAGGATCGAATGTCGGTCTTGGTCCAGAAATACAGTCCTTGAAGGTTCCCTACTGTGAAATACTCCTGGAGCCTGGGAAAGCAAATGCTTGTTGCCCCATAGGATTCAAAGGTGGAACAGGAAAAAGTCATTACCACTTGAGACTAAATATCTGTTCCGTGCTCTTTAAATCTTCTGAACAATTACTCTCAGGAAAGACTAGCATTCAAAAAAAGAAAAGGCAGTTGAAAGAGGCAAGTACGAAAAGAGAGATCAATGCATTTGCAAAAGAAAGATGATGATTTTGGAAGTAAAGTGGAAATGAAGGGCGTGAGGTAGTGAAAGCTTCTTCTTGCAGCTCCTTGAAGGTAGACAATTCAGCTCTGCAGTCTACAGGTGTAGTCATGTGTGGCTTTGGATATTTCTTATGCTGACCAGCTCAATTTCAGCAAACACTTAACTGGCACCGAAGTGAGTTACAAGCACTTTCCACCAGTGGGATTAGAAAAATCTTTAAAAAAATGTAACAGAAGGAAGAGCACCGTAGTCAAACAGCTTTTCTCCTTGTGGGTTTGTTGTTTGTTTGTTTGTTTGTTTTTTCTTAATACTCCTGGAACATTTCCTTCATGTTCTCTGTTCTTTATGGTTTGACCCAGCTTCCACTGAATGTTTTGGCGACCTACTGACTTAATGTGGGCACTCCCATGTATCTCTCAAGCAATATAATGTGCTCTGTGGCACTTCTGGATCTGGGAATTAATGACCAGCAAACAGTGCCACCAAAGCAGTTTGTGTTTCTGTTTGAGGAAAGCACCTTTTCTTGATTAATGATTTCATGTGCACAGACATGATGAGCCAGTTGACTGCCAGTGGTTGCAGGGAAGCAGGAGGAGGTGATTGCTCCTAACCAGAATTCTTCATGCAGAGAGAAATATTTTGAGCTGACATTGATAGGTTTGGTTTCAGAGCACTTGTTGTCATCACAGCTCTCGTTTCCTTTGTTAAAAGCAAAATATTATTCTTCCGAAAGAAGCTGGGAAATATGACAAGTTTATAAAGAGGATTGCTCCTTCACTGGATGAACTGGCTTCACCTGTGAGTCCACTCTAATGGGTTTAATTGGCTTTGTGTCACAGATAAATCAATCTACTTCTCAGGGGGCCTGGCTGGGCATATTTTTAAAAGAATGGTAATCTGTTTGCTTAAAGCACAAGCCTCAAAACAGAGTCATTGTTCTTAAGAATAGCATTCTGCTTTTTGAGGCAGGAAAGAAAAATCTTGGCCTAAAAATAACAGGGGGTGAAAGAGTTTTTATTTGGGCTTTTCAGTTTTACAGGAGAGAAGCCCATAAAAAGCCTCCATATTGATGCTGTAATCCCAGAGATTTCAGTAAGCATTCCCAGTCAGCTGTTAACAGGGAGTTAAAATGCAGAGTTCTTGGTAATTTATAGAGACAACTAACAGAGTTGTTCTGAATTATGCCATTCAGATTTAAAACTAGTTTTTAAAGCAATTTATTGTGCTCTGTGTGTGCTTGATGATAATAAAGATGTCATAAATTTAGAATCAATACATATTAATGTCTAGAATGCTAGATCATATTAATTTTCAAAGCTATACTTCATGTTTTTTCTTTATCCTCATTTATTTTGCCGAGTGAAATTGAGACTCCTCTCTCCTTGTTAAAAAAAAAAAGACATGAATTGGACCCCGTTTTACATTTTAGAGGATGCACATAATGTATTTGTGTCTTGTTGATGTTAAATTTTCAGTAACCAAAAATGTGTGAACAAAATATGCATAAACCCTCAGCAAATGTTGCCAACATATGTGGAACGTTTTGGTGTATCCCAACAGCACATCTTGGCTGGTGATGTGCTAGAGGAGGAAAGTGTGTGCACTGTCACTTGGAGATTGCAGCTGTCTCTTCTGTACACGTTGTTCTTGTTTGGCAAAAATGGTGTAAAATCTCTAGACATGCAGGTAACTTGATTATAGTGATCTAGAAGTGTCCTTAAAACAGCTGCTTGAGGAAGGCTTTGATATAGGAACCAGTGTGGGTGTGGAAAAAGCAATTTTGACAATAGATACCTGTTTGTCCTCATTAGCCTTGCCCAAAATTAAAGCTGTGTTTGATGTTTAGTGATGTTTAACTGCGGTGTGGACCCAGACATAGGCTGCAAATCTGAGGTAATTTTGCATATTGAAAATTTGTGGCTAGTTGACAGTTTGCCCATCTCTGGATTAAAGTGAAATTGGTAGTAATTGTGTGACTGGGAGATTAGCTGTAAAATAAAGTGTGTGTTTACAGGTGATAAAAACTTCTAATCTGTACATAAACGGTGACGTTTGTCAGCATTCAAATGCCCTCAGGTTAGGTGGAGAGAGGGGGAAGGGAGCCTTGTTCTTGGAAAAAAAAGAAAAAATATAAAGCAAAGCACGTCTTGATGTGAATCACATTAAATGAATCGTTCCCACCCTAGGGGGCTGTGTTTCATGGGCACCAGGCACTCTGGAAGTTGGGGTTGTACAACTCTGTCAGGGAGAACACAGCAGAGAGAAGCTATTCAAGTGTGCACAAACTTGCCTTCCCCATCTGGTTGTTTATCTTGTGTGGTTTTAAATACACAGATTATTGGTCCAGGATTAGCAGCATCCGTCCCATCTCTAACAGGGTGGCTTCAAAGTCAGCCGGACCCCCCCACTGATGGAAGGGCTGAGGAATGCAGGATGTGGGAACCCTCCATCAGGAGAAAGATAACACCTCCATAACAGAGATTTACCAGAAGGAACTACTTAGCAAATAACTCAAGGTTGTAATGAATCCTGTTTGGGTGTGTAGATGAAAACTCAAAGGAGGGGAAGGCTGAGACAGGAACTTCCAGCCCTCTCAGAGCCTGGTCCAAAGCTGGGGTTCTTTACATCTCCTGCTGGGTGGGTCAATGCCAAAGGTACAGGAACAGGTCTCCTCTCTCAGCTTCATTCCATGGGCCACAGCTCCATTTCCTTTCCTCCTCCTGCTGCACTCTGCAGTCAGGAGGGTGAGGTGGTGTGCTCATCTCCGTCACTGATTAGGCTTTAATACGTGTGTCGAGGCGCCGTGGGAATTGCAGACGTGCTGGTGGTTTGGAGTGGATGGAATGGTGTGAGCCCCACTGCTGAGCATCCCTGGCCATCTCGGAGTACTGACTTTGAACTCAGCCTCACTTTTGGCGTGTGGAAGTGGGTGTTGTGTGTTTCTGAATGGAAAACACAGTACACACTGGAAAAGAAATAGATATTATTCATTTCTCCTAAGGGAATACTTGAATCTTACTTTCAATTTTAGCCACAGATACAGTTTGAAGTTTAAGATGCAGAATTTTTACATGGTGTGATTTTTTTTAATTTTTTTTTTCTTTTTTTTAAATCTCCCAGAGTCTCCTCTGCTGTTGCCTTTTCCAGTTATTACTGGAGTATTCTGTCTTCAGCTGAGGGAGGTGTGGGGGTTAGCAAATTAACTGTATGGGATTGAATTATGATTCAGGGCCATATTTTTTGAACTACGTCTGTTTTGATGAGCATAAAAATCCAGAAACACCTAGCAGGGATTGTTTCCATACTCTGGAGCAGATTTTCAGTGTGTATAGGGAAAAGTGGCTGTATCTGTGGTTTCTTTGTGGTGATCTAGTGGTGGAGCTGTAAGAAACATGAGCTAGGGTTGACTTTTGGCTGTCCATTAATTATGCTGGACAGGCAGGACTGACGTGGAACTACCACTCCTTGCTTGAATTTAGCTTTTCTGAGCCCTATCAGACCTCCATGCTTTTAAAAATGACTCTTAACAGGATGGTTTTTTTCGATAGGGCATTACAGGCACTGAGGTGGTTGTGAGACAGTAACGTAACAAAAATGTAAGTGGATTAAACCCCTAATGCCACAAAAGATAAGGGGATTTGTGTGTCCAGCTGTCTGTGAAGCTGAACTGTTGGTTAGGTGCATATGCAAAAAAAGAATTGGATTAAAAAAAACCAAATGGGAGAAAGTTTTGTGCCTTCAGCAACGCCTCTGATCCATTCCATCTTGCAGGGATCCATGTGAAACAACCTTACCTAGCAGAAAGGTAAACAGCTGGTGAATGAAATTTATCAGGGTGTTAAAAGTAAAGCACCACAAGCATGAAAATTAGTAGAGAAATGATGCAGGAGAACTGACCACAGCAGCAGAAAAGAGAGAAAAAGCAAACCCAGCCTAGGGAACATAAATTAAAAATGCTGCGGGTGACGTGCAAAAAATGGGCTTAGTAAATACCTACATGTGGTTGGAAACAGCAGTGATGTGCACTGGTGGTACTGGGAAGCTGTAATGGTAGAGACTTGTCATTTGTTTATCATTTGAATATGTTTTTTTTCACATGCTGTGCTATTCCTTTCACGCTTCCTTTTTTGAACTTGCTTAATAGTGTGTTTAAATGGCGCCTCCTGAAAATTCAGGTATAATATTCGATTACAGAGTATTTCACATTAATGACTAAAATGCTTGTTTGGTGAAGTTATTGAAAATTATTTGCTTTTTTCCAATTCCCTACTAAAAATGATGAGGTCATTCTTTGAAAGTGAGAGTTGACACGATGGATCATAAAGATCCATTTTGAGCCTCCCTTGTACTCTATAAATATAAAAGGGCTGCAAGGAAGGTGTAACTTCCTTTTATTTTTCTTCATTAGTGATTATGTCTCCTTTGGAACCATTTCCTTATTACGGTCTATCATGTAAACATTATTTGGACTGTTTTTAGTGTATACAGAACCATAAAACTAATTATTTACTTTGACAGCCATTATGCTAGTTATTAATACACACTTTAAAGCTGCATTCTCCTGCCTGTTTTGTCAGTCTCTGGTTTGGTGATGTTTGTTAAAAATTATATGGTTGTCCATACAGTATAAAAGGGAATTAAAACAAATTCCTCTCCTGGAGGAGAGCATTAGTCCGTACAAGCTCCACAGAACTCTTTTGGTGGCCAGTGTTTTTTCATAATTGCCTATTAAAGAGTTTCTTGCATCAGCAACATGGAAAGACATGCAAGCAAAGAGGGGCTTTGTTTTGGATGGCTCTGCCAGGTCCTTTGCTGTGAGCTCTGCACTCAAACTCACAGAGCAGCCAGTGGGGTTAGAACGGGCTGAAGGAGGAGTGTCTCTGCCTGGGGAGCAGGTGAGACTGGACTTGTGCTTCCCAAACATCATAATCCATTCCCCAGCCAGACAACATTCAGCTGCCTTTATTTGCAGGCTTTAGGGTAAGTCTATGAACTATAACAGGCCTTAGTGTTGTGTACTGTTAATGTGTTTTTCCTGGGAAAACGTGATAATGGTTCTTTCAATGTGATGCTTGAATAGCTGCATGTGGGATTATGAGGCTTTGTCAGCAGTAATGTAGGCACACCTTCATATACCAAAGCAGGTTAGATGGCACCAATTCCCACTGCTCTGCTGCGTGGAAGGTTGTAAAAAGTATAGTAAATTGATTTATCCTCACTCTTTATTCTTTCTGTGGGAGACTCCTTCAGATTTTCAGTAGCTGTGTGGTGTGCTTTTAATAAGAGGCCATAACGTACCTTTCATCATCATTCAGATATAACCAAGGGGGCCTGTTAAAGCATAGCAATGACATTCCCCCAAGCTTGACAACAGTTAACCTGTTTCCTGTGCTTACCAGCCAGTGGCTGGGGCATTGTCTCTGCTCTGCAGTTGTCATGCTGTCTCTTTTTGCCCATCTTTTCAGCAACTCTCCTGCCTTTGTTGGAGGGATGTTAAATTCTCTGAGTGTTGTTTTTGTTGGTAAGTTGTTGGTATGCTGTGAAAATGCCTAATTGGTATGCCAGCTATTGCTTTGACTTTTTCTTTGGAGGGAGCCTGATTTCTCCACTGCCTGTCTAGATGGTCTCCAAATGCAGGCACCAAAGACTGAGCCAGTGCTTGCTTATAGAGTATGTACCATGATGCCAGCCTTTTATACCTTATCACCGTGGAAAAACAAATTAGTATCTACAGCCCGTGCTGCTCGAGAGCCTGGAAAGCTCAAAGAACTTAATGGAGTAAATGGGGGGGGACGCTGAGCCTTTCTTGGGGTTGTTCACAGGAGTGTTTTGGTTCCAGCACAGCATTCTTTAGGTCTGGGATTTGGTTGTGCTGAGAAGCCCCAGCAAAGCCAGGGGGGTGCAATCATAACCCCTGATCGAAATGTTTGTGTGTGATAGTGCTGAACAAAGAGTTCCAAGTGAGTGCACGGTTCTCAAGGGGATTATGTTGTTCAAATATAAATATCCTCTACTTGAGGAAGATGTACAAGTACAGTGCCTCCATATTTGTCTGTGAAGTTCCCTCTCACTTCTTCCATACGCAGGAAGGCACATTTTATTGGCAATGGGAATTTTTCATTAGTTTTCCCCATAATTCACAAGCCTGTGAGTTAATGTGGATGGAGCCAAAGAGTCAGCGTAGTTAAAGCTCTTGCAGGAAAATGCAGATACCTGTATCCTCATTTTGCCATTGCAGATTTGCATTTGCCATCAAAGTGCATGTTGTGTTTCCTTGTCCACGTGACTCCTCACATGTGCATGGTGGTTTGAAAAATACGTAAAATTAGTATATTGATTAAAACACAACCAGTCATACCACATTTATTGATGTGTTTGCCCTGACTTCCCATTTGGACTGGAATTCTGGTCGTGAGGCAGTTAATAAGCTTACCAAGTGATTGTGTTTTATGTACCCAACCATTATTTGCTCTCTTACCCCACCTAAAAATAAAACCTCTGGTTGTGATTGCTAGGACCCCTCTGATTGCTGCGGGAGTTATTGGTGGCCTCTTCATCATCGTCATCGTGGGCCTGACGTTCGCTGTGTATGTCCGGCGCAAAAGCATTAAGAAGAAGAGAGCGCTGCGAAGGTTCCTGGAGACAGAGGTGAGAGTGTGCTGCTGCTCACAGGTTAGTGGAGAAGAGATGCAGGGCCATTCTGCTTTTTTATTAAAGGTGTTCAGGTCTCCAATTCAGCCACCAGAGAGATCTGTAGAATTCCTTTTGTTGACTTGTGGGGACTGAACAGATGGAAAAAATGAAGCTATTTCAGGATTCTAGTTTTCTGTACTTTTATAGATCCGTGGCTTCTGCAGACCTAAAAAAGTTCACCGTGATCACAAAGGCATGTTCCATCACATTTCTGAACGCCCACTCTGCTCTCAACTGAACCTCTAACCCAGTTCAGCAGTACATGTAGCAGCTCTCATGCTTAAATATTACAGGTTCTCATTCAGCGTCTCCTTAGGTCGACTTTCAAGACTAAAGTAAGTTCCTGCAGCAAGTTCTGGTACAAACCTAAGCTCATCAGGAGTACTTAAATGCACAGATTGTCACCTACTGTTGTTCCCAGTGCTTACAGTGCTTTTGTGGTCCAGATTTTTTCAAAGTCTGTAGTCATGATCAGTAATAATAACTTATTAAACCAAGATACTTCCCAGAGCTTAATCAATTGAAGTTCACAGTTCTCCTGGCAAAAATATGCAGTGGAGCTGTAGGAGAGTGCTGTGCCCACTTCATCCTGCTCTTTGAAGTGTAGTGGAAGGGGCAATCTAGGAAATACATTTAAACATAACATTAAATTGTTATCAGCTACAGCAAAGGTGATTACTGCCATCTCCTCAGTCCTATACTTGAGACACTTTGCAAATTATGGTATTTTTAAATTAGGGTCCCTCTTTGTAAGATAGTAATAGACAGTAAGATAATAAAGCTTGGGAATACTGTTAGCTAGTGAATTGTGGATAAGGCTTTACTAACAATGCTGTTTTCAGTTCTGTTCCAAGGGTCCTGCTCCCACTCATCCTCACAGCAGAGCCTGGGAGTAAACGGTTTATGCATCCCCAATCTGTTTGCACAAGTGTGTTTATGCTTGGCTACGATTTGCATTGCTTGTTAAATACCGTCCAGCTGTATAAAAAGCTTAACAATGTTCAGTGCCTTTAGATACATAAATCTTGCCATTGTATCAGCCCCTACTTAAGCACAAATTATTTTAAGCAGGTTGCATTTGGAAAGCATTGACTTTGAAGTCCAGCTATCATTCTCTGTTTGGTCAGATAAAAACTGTGGCTGGCAATAGTCCTGAGGACCAAAGGCTCCTACTGGAACATGTGGGGAGGCTGTTGTCTTGGTTTAGAAACTGAATATTACATCAGGAGCAGGCTGAGATGAACACACAAGCTTCAGCTGAACTCTTTCTTTCTAGCTGGAGGCTCTAATAGGCCTATTCTTTACGAAGATCGTTCTCCATAAAACTTAAAGCCTTTTTTAGATCCCCACACCTCAACTTCTCCCTGTCCTACCTGTGTCAGTGGACTGTGGCACGGGAGCTCTTTTCATCCTTCACAAACTGAAAATACAGAAGGATGCTGCCAACCTGCCTAATTTTCTTTTACAGTGAGCCTTTCTTTCATGGTATGAGTACTGGGCATCTAAAGTGGGAAAGGAGAGAAAAGAGAAATCACTCTAAAATCAAGCACAGGTCGCAGGTTATTTCTGTGATAACCTGACTTGTTGCTGTTTCATTTTGTTGTGTTTTCTTACCCCGTTAATTTTCAGATACTAATGTTTTTATCTGAACAAAACTAATTAGTCTGGTCAACTAATCAAGTAGTTCATTATGCTCAAAGAGCCATAAAAGTAGTTCTCAGACTGTAGAGCGTGGTGCATTTAGCCTTGTAAAGAGGCAGCTTTGAAATGCTGCAGTAGTTTCAGACTGATTTGAGTAGGAGTAGCCCTGAATTATTTCCCTCAGCCTGTAAAGAAAGAGGCTGTTTTTCATTGTTTGGACTATTGTCCTTTTCATGTATTTTAATTTATTATTAAAGAAGCATTGTTTTTCTGTCAGAGATGGTATAACGTTGAAATTTGAGAGCATTTTTATCTGAACGTGCCATTGTGGCTCATTTACAAAGTTTCTTGGGACATCTTGAGCAAATTGTTTAATTGCAGTAAATTAGTGGCTGTTGTAAATTAGTAGTCTGCTGTAAGATGTATTCTTCTTAAAGCTGTCCTCCTGTGTGGTAAAACAGAAGTTCAAAAAAATTGTCCCTTACCCAAAACAGAATAAGCATGTGATGAGCCATTAAGTCAGGGCTATTAAAAAGAAATACGGTCAACTTAAAAGACACTAAAATGGGAAAAAGTAGGATGTGGTGCATTGATAATAAATGCTATATTTCTGTCATGTAGAAAATATTTATACTGCCTCCATTAGCAAAAGTCCTTGGGTGTGTTATTGTGACACCAGTTCAATTTCCAGTTCATAATTCCATTGTGTGATTTCCGGTGGAAATTATTACATTTTGAGTGAGGGCTTGCTTTATGAGGTCTCTTGGTTTCGTGGCATTGCTCATTTGCTTTTGAAGGTGAGAAACCCGTCCACGAGCCGGCAGGTCAGTGATCAGCACACCCCCACCACTGCCTTGTTTCAGTATTTATTTGGATTGGGTGTTTTCGGTACAAACTTCTGACGGGTCTTCACATTTACAAATATTTAAGGCTACTGGATTTTCCTCCGTAGCTCGTGGAACCTTTGACTCCAAGTGGCACAGCACCCAACCAGGCACAGCTTCGGATCCTGAAGGAAACGGAGCTGAAGCGAGTCAAGGTCCTTGGCTCTGGAGCCTTTGGAACTGTGTACAAGGTAAGAGACTTTACTGCTCAGCAAAGAACTCTCTCATTTAACCTTGGAACAATCAAGTTCTGCATTGCAGTGAAGTGCTCCATTCCCTGGAAGGGTTCACAAGTCCTACGTACCCAGGATAGAAAGGACACTGGAATTATTGTGAAGAATACATCTTCAGGCTCAAATGTTGACTTCAGTTTTAATCAGACATGCAGATATTATTTCGTGGTGAGCAAAGGCATGTCAGCCACAATCATTCTTATGTTCAGGAAGACTGCACAGGCTGGGCTGTCTTGCTATTGAAGTGCAGTATCAAAGTTTGTCATTCTGTTCTTACATCATGGCTTTGCAGTAGACTTTTGGAAAGCTAAACTTTGCTACTATTACAAGACTCAGGTCTTGTAATAGACTCATGTCTTGTAATAGTAGTAATACCTTGTAAAATGATGTCATTAGCTAAACTGAAATACTTCTTGTTCCTTCCATTTAAATAGAAGAGATGAGTTATGTAAATGCCCCCTTTCGCCAGGATATGAGCATGGAACCCACAAGGGAAAGTACTTCTGTTAAAGATGTATTTATTTTTTTTAAGATCTGTTCGCAGTGTCCAAATCTCAGAGGCATGAAGTGGGGTTTAATGGGCGAGTCAAACCAACTGCCCAACCCTTTGGGAGGAACCCAAACCTGCCAAATCAATGTAGTAGCTCAGAGTGCTGAAGGAGGACAGATATTCATCTGTCTTCAAACTGGGGAGGAAAGAGAGGAAGCACAGACCACTGTAGCTACAAGCTCATGGGAATAGATTTATGAATAATCAGTTTGAATATACTTAGAGGATAATAGAAATAGGTACCTTGAGGCTGACAAGAACACAGCAATAGTCAAGAGGGATGGAAAAGTAGCTGAGACACACACAATTTGTGAATTTTAATTTTTCTTTTTAGCCATCTAAGCTTTTAATTGTCGGGTATCAATTAATTAGAGAAATAGTCCCTAAATGTTTCACTGTACATATATTGTTCTCAGGGTGCCCTGTTCCTGCATGGTGTTAGGACCTGGTGATAATCAGTTTTGAGGGTTTCCTGATGGCTTCAGAGTTTTTGGTTCAATTTTATCTGAATCAATAGTGGAAAAAGTACGTCCCTGACACGCTGCCATTACTCTTTAGAAACCCTGTTGTGAACAGGAAAATCAAAGGGGCTTGATGAGGATGTTCACTGATCCAATATGTTTCAATTTACATCAGGGTTTACTTTTGATGTAAGACGTAGTTTTATGGGATTTTTAATATTTCTATAGCTCTGTATTTTCTCAGTTCCGAGGTTCATAACTGACCTGTACAATGTGACAGAATGCATCAAAAGGAGCTGTAACTCTAAATGATGCTTTTGTGACTGTTGTCTTATTTGTCTTCTGTCACCTTCTTTTTCTAGGGTATCTGGGTCCCTGAGGGAGAGACTGTCAAAATTCCTGTAGCCATTAAGATCCTTAATGAGACCACTGGTCCAAAAGCCAACGTGGAGTTCATGGATGTAAGTAAGACATGATCAGTGTCTTTGGGGTTGGCCAGGGCAGGTGGGTGGTGTCTTTCTGTAGTCCATAGAGATTATAAAGAGGAGAATCCCAGCCAGTTTTCTTTCCTTATATTTTAAATACCAGAAGGAGGCTTGCACACAGGACCTGTGAAGGCTGGGCTTTTCACTCCAAATGCCAAGGACCCTAAGATATTTGGAGTTTTCTTATAAGTGGTTTTCCCATCGGTGTAAGGCTGAAACTCCTCTGTCTCATGTGCCAGTTATTGTATGTTCCTGTAACAGCAAAAGCTAGAGATGAGAGAGAAGGAGGAGCATCTGCAGGGGGGCATCTTGCCATGCGTGCAAGTGTCTACTGGCACAGAACTCACAGGAACAGAAATTTAGCTCAGCTCTCTTCTTCTTCACTCTTCTGAGAACTACTCGCTGAGAGTCTGAGAGCTGTGAGAAGCAGCAAAGCATAACGGGGAGAGGGAAACCTAAAAGATGCTGGATTTAAAAGCCCTTTTGCTTTACTAATCTGAAATACCATTAATAAGAGGTCAAGGTCATAATTTCCATGAATGTCCTGTGATCGCCATGACTGTGTACTCAGTTTTTAGCTCTGTGCCAAGATCAAGCCTCACTGACACCATCAATGTCTGTATCCTATTCAGTGGCAATTTTTTGACAAGTCACAGAAATTTGCACTTTTTTGTAAATCTCCCTTCTAAACTTGAAAACTACATGGGACTTTTAAGTCTTGCAGATCTTTCAGTGTATAGGCCTAATTGAGTTATCATTAAAGAGACTGTAATCCACAAGGAGAATGTTCTCCTGGTATATAGTCTACTCTTCCATCTAGAAATGAACAGAAATGTGCAGTTATGGGTTTAACTGTTTCAGGCAGCTGTTTCATGTGTGAATTCTTGGGCAGTTGAAGGAAGGCTGTGTAGAGGAAGGGATTGCCCGTGCTTTTTACCAAGCCCTGTGCACTTTTGTTGATTACATTCACTAATCGTTATGCACAAATAATAAAAAAAAAGACTTCTTTAGCTCTGTTTAAAAGGAATTAATTGCACTGAAGGGATAAATAGTATCAGCGTTTAGCGATGTAGGTTCCAGCTTCAAGGTGAGAGAATTGTTATTGCTATATGAAAGTCAGTGGAACTGGGCAACTTGCACCAGCTGAGTCTGATCTGATGGAGAAGTAACAGTAATATCTCCTGCTCTATGGATTAATCTTGAAGTGCTCTACAAAGCAAATGTAAGGTTAAAAGGCAAATTTGCCCATCTGAGGTTTCCTAGTTCAGCTTGTTCAGCTGACTTAGTTCACTGGACCACAGTTTCCTCCAGTGCATGCATCCTAACATCTGATAAATGGCTCAGAAATGATGGAGGTTTTTTGGGAACTCTAGAGATTTGTAAGGTGCAGTTACACTAGGAAAAGTCTCTCTTTAAACTAACAATTTCTCATGAGTCTCTGACCCAGTGGTAACAAGGTGAGAGAAAGTTAAAGTTGGTTCAAGTTCTTGAGTTTAAAAATAACCTTTAGGTTGTTTTTATTCGTAATAAAAGAGAATTGGACTTCATTGGCTGATACAAGTGACAATAAAAAGAAATATTAATGTTTTGTATCAGTGCTGCTTTTGATACATGTACAGTGGTCTGTAATCCTTTGCTGTACTGCACAGAGGAAGAACATGATTTGATGTCATTCTTTTGAAATAATTTTTCATCCAATCATACAGGTGTCCCTGCCATCCTTGCCCCCTAACTCAGTCATTTATTTCCTGACACAAGCTACATTTTGAAAGAGAATGATCTAGGCATTGTTTATGGTTGTAATGTGATCACTCCTTCCTGTCCCAGAAAAGACTTCGTTCTAAATGTTTAAAAAATTATAAGCCATTATGAGAACATAACTTAAATATCTTTCACTGAGAGCAAGAGCTGAAAAATGTGTTTGACTCATTCACACTCCAAGGCTGATAAAACGGGACAGTGTTTACTGATCTTACTTTATGAGGAACATTTAAGGATATGTATGAAATCAGAATGTATCAGTTGTACTTCTGTAAAAAGAGTATTATGAATAGCCATTGTTGGTTTAAAGCACTCAGCAGTGTTTTAAAGGTACATAGGTGGCTAAACTCCATTATGAACCTAGTGGGGCTAACTCTTCCTTAAATAAGGGTAGTGAATGGGAAGAGGAGGTTACTGGGGAGGAGGTGTCATTATATGAGTCACACACTTGACTTTCATTTTTTTATCCTTGTCAAGTAGAGATGTGCTTTTGTCAGCAATTACTTCTTCCTGGATTGTGAATGTCCTTGTACTTGCAAGTAAAAGTTAACATTCCTTTTAGAGAGGCTCTGGAAAAGGGAAAGCCTTTGGTAAACAGTGATTTGAGTACAGAGGAGCACTTGGGAACCTTGAGTGTGTACAGAAATAGCTGGTATAGGTGTCAGTGGCGCTGTCCACAGCTCTGGGTGAAACTTCTCATGTTGGCAGAATGTGAGTCTAAAAGTGCTCTGCCAGCTCCTGAGATTCTGCTAAATGTTGTGGTGAAAGAGTAAAGAACAATAATTTGGCTACTGGGCTGTCATTTGAGCACACTGAACACCCTCTGATGGACTGGTAATGACTATAATGATATAATGTGTGATGTTAGCACCTGCCATGGCCAAACAACTCCCACCGTGCCCATCAGGGGATGATGAATTGGCCATCATCAAAAAGTTGCATTCCTTATTTGGAATTTTTCTTTGGGGACTTGCAGCACAGTCTATTTTCCAGGCTTTCTCCACGCATTCCCAGCCAGCTCTTTTCCTTTACCCTGCTCTCTGCGTTTCTCACGTAGTTTTTATCACTGCAGTAGTCCATGTCTGTGACAACAATGCAGCCTGGAGTCTGTAAAGTAACCCAGACCACCTTCTCCAGGGCAGAACCAGAATGTTCCTGTGGGCTTCTGTGGATTTGTTTGCACCACACAGGGGATGTGGTTATCGTTTGGTAAAAATACAGGTTTACTTTTTTTTTTTTTTAATACATTTTTCTGAGTATTTACCATCTCTGGAATAATTTCAGCCTCAAATATTTTCCCCTTAGGTGTCGAAATGGTTATGTGCTCAAGCTGGGTTGGGGGGGATAGTTTCTCATCCCTGCTGGGCTGGTCACACCTCCTCATCCCTGGAATGTGGCTGGGATTTGAATCCAAAGTGCTCTTGCTACTGCTCTGCCTACAGGTGTGTCTGGGAGGGATTCACCTGCAGACACAGGTTCCAGGAGGGAACCACATCCAGCTCCATCCCTTGGTGAGGTAACAGAACTCATGACAGGCCTCAGTGTTAGGCAGGGAAGACAGATTTGTAGTGAGGAAAAAAAAGGCAAATATGACATTAAAGACTACCTGATGGTGGAACAGTGACTCATTTTAAAGCCCCAGGTCAAAGCCAGGTGCTGCCCAAGTGTTTTACTTATGACTAAGATGCAAAAATAATTCACCACCATATTTTTTGCAAAGCCTTTTAGTTCTTTAATATCTTGAATTCGCATAAAGAGAAGAAGCCTCAGATGTTTCCCAAGCCTTCATTTAATTTAGTGAGAAAATGAGCATTTTAGCAGAAGGGTCACAGAAGTAACATAGAACCTGCACGTGACAACCACAGCTTAAGTAAAATGCAACCCATCATTTCTAAGTTACCCACAAGACATTAAGGAAAGAGTAAAGGAAGAAAAGAGATTAAGAAAAGTAAGAAGGAGTAAAGAAAGATGGTCAAGTAAGGAAATTGTAGGGTTACCACTGAGAGTTAAGACTTTACGTATTTGTATAGATGTGTATATTTTTGTATATTTGTAAATTTTATGTAGCTGTGCAGCTTCTCGTTTTTGAAGTAGCAACCAGCAGTTTCCACCTCTGTGCTCCATTCCTGAATATCTGAGCTAAGGGTAAGAGAGTGACCAGAACATTTGATTTAGGACTCGTGTACCAGGACTAGAATAACAACACATATTGTAGTCAAAATTAAATAGAAGACCCATGAAGTTTGGAGAAGCTCCAGCCAGGGGAATGTGACGTGAAGAAGGTGATGGTGAAGAAGTAAAGGGGTCCTGAGGCCCCCCGACTCAGTTCTAGGAAGGTGTCCCAAGGGACAGAGCCCAGGGAGGTTCTGGGGGTGGCACCAAGGTGGGACAAGGGTGGATGGTCCTTGGGTTGGATGTAACCTGTAATTATGGTAATTAAGTGGTGTTATAGAATTAGGAATCACCTCTGTGCTGTGCGAACATCATTTTACTTTCAGAACTTGAAAAGCTTTTCAGTAAAGAGCTCCTCTCTACCTCAATTAAATTGCTTAGAAAGTTTTCTCCTCACTTTAGGCAACAGTAGGATAACCTTTTAGGCAGAAGAAAAAGCACAAGAGGAAGAGGAAAGGATACAAGAACACACACAGTGGGCAGTTGCCGTTACAAGAAGCAAAAGCCCAGGAGTTCTATCAGTGCAGCACCTCCGGTCTATGCAAGGCACCATCTCCCACCCCACGAATCTCAGAACTGCAGGGATCCAGGATCCAGGGAGAACGTTCCTGAACTGAGCCTGCCCGTTGCAGTGGTTGAAAGAGTTCCTTCACCTTCACCCGTGGGCAGCGTTCTTCTTTTTCATAGATTTTTTGCTTATTAATAACAGCACAAAACTTAAAAAAAAAAAATAATGCAGGTATCCCAGACCACCCTCATCCCTCCCACCACCCAGGTTTCGGGGGAAATGTCAGGGTGCATCACGGAAAAGAGATTAACTTCTAATTTCACCTGTGAAAACAATTTCCTCTCCTCCGCTGCAATTTATTTGACTGGTATGATTAAGTCAAGTAGCCATTGGCCTGGTCAGATGTTTTAACATCGAACCGGGCACTGGACTGGTAATGTATTATATTCTAAAGTCATGCTGCAGTTGGAGAGAACAGCAAAAAGCTTTGGAGGCTGAAAAAAGAATCTTGTCATGGGGAAACAGACAGTTGATGAGGGCTTTCCATCTCTAGCCCTCTAAGGCCAATGTTGCCAGCAAGTAATCCTGTGAGCTCTGATTCTGCCCAGGGTTTTGATCCACTTACAAGTTTAATCTATCCTCTCTGAACGTAAATGCTCCATTATCTGCTAGGAAATAATTAGAGGCTGCAAGCATAAGTCAGCATACACAGAGTTCCTTGGAAGTCCCTGAGCTCATTGAGATGAAGACAGTTTGACTGATGGTGGTCAGCTGATACTGGGCCAGGAGCTAATAATAGAAGGCAGGGCTGCTTAGCTAGGTGAGAAAGTTAACTTGGGAAAAATTAGACTGAAGGATTTGGGATTTATGGTTAGAAATAAATTTCCCCTTCTCATTAGTTTCCTTGTAAGAGAGTCTCAGAGGTAGTTATTTCTTCTACGGTTTTTAATTCAGATCTAGAGGCTTCTTGCCTTGGCCTGGACTCCCTGCAGTTCCCTGCTGTCTGTGGGAGCAGCCTTTGGTGAGCAGGAGACAATTTGTCACACGAAGTGGGAAGGTAATACGTAACAATGACCTCCACCAGCCATACAGCAAACAATTTAAAGCTGCACGTAAGGGGCTGATACCCACACCTTTTCTTTCTATCTGGCCTGATTAACTAAACTAATAAAGCAGTCAGATGTGCTGCAGGAAGAAACAGGTTTTTCTAAATTGTAAGCCTGTTTTATAGTAAAGACAAGTCCTCAACCTGAGGATAACAATATCAAACTTATCTTCAGGTCAGAGGTTTCAAGAGGAAAAAAGTCATGTAGCTGGCTAGCAAAAGAGAGTTTTATCTCTTGTTCAACTGAAAACCTACAGAGATATGGATAAATCTAGATGCTTTGTTTCTTCAGGTATGTCTAGCTGGCATTGTGGGAAGTAAATTGAAGGTACAGCTAGCTAGTCAGGTGGGGAAAGTGAGAGAAGACTTACCTTTTCTTGGTTTCCACCATTGGCATTGGACTTTGGGTTCTGTCCTTGGCTTGCAGTGGCACCCACAGAACCCTTGAGGCTACTGACACACTCTGAGGTAGTTTTTCAGCTGACATAGATGCATTTGCACTCAGTCTCCTTGTAAGATGCTGCCTTACGTGACTATGTAGAATCATAGAATTGATTGGGTTGGAAAAGATCTCCAAGATCATTAAGTCCAACCCTTGGTCCAGCTCCAGTCAGTTTCCCAGATCATGGCACTCAGTGCCACGTCCAATCTCAGATTAAAAACCTCCAGGGACGGTGAATCCCCCCCCTCTCTGGGCAGGCCATTCCAATGCCTGAGCACTCTCTCTGGAAAGAATTTCTGTCTAATATCCAACTTAAATTTCCCCTGGCAGAGCTGAAGCCCATGCCCCCTTGTCCTATTGCTGAGTGCCTGGGAGAAGAGACTAATGTCCACCTGGCTAGAACCTCCCTTCAGGTGGTTACAGAGAGTGAGGAGGTGACTGGAGAAATATTTTTTGTCTGTCCCTTGATTATTTTTAATTCCTTGTACACCTCTCACACTACTGCCTAGCTGAGTGTTTGACTTGGGTCTTCGACAGACCGTGTAGATGCTTCTGACAGTCTGAAAAGTGCTCACAGTAGCTGGATCCAGGCACCCACTGCCTGTCCCCTTGGGTAATACAACCGAGCTCATCTGGAGCCTCGGCTTAAAGGGCAGCTGCAGGATCAAATGAAATCCTTTGTGTCAACAGTGGGACGTTTTTCCTTGTCCTCTTCTGCAGACATCCTCCTCTCTTACAGGCATAAGGGGGCTGTGTAAGGGTTGCCTGGCACTGTGTTCCAGCTGCAGTTCAAACAGGTTTTCTCACCATCCCCTGGAGTTTGCTGGGGCTGGGGGGCGAGGGGTGACCTGACTCCTGTGATTGTGGGCTCCAGTGGTGCAGCCTCCCCACTCACTCGAAGTGTAGGTAGAGCCACTTAGGAGGGGGAGCTGCTTGCCTGTCACTTCCAGGCACAGAAGCTCACTGTGATTGCAATTACCATTTCTGACTTGTCCAGAGATGCCAGAAATCAAGCTGTCCTTGAGAACACTGCACACCATGCACAGGCCCCGAGAGTGATCAGCCCCTACAGAAGCTGGAAATCTGATCACTGCTGAAGGTTAACTGCTTTTAGTCATCTGAAGATTAACTGTTTCAAGACTACATTTCTGCTATCTCCATTTTAAGCAATAATTTTCTTTGTCATTTGTAATTTCACTGATTTTTTTTTTCTTCCCTAGTATGTTGAGGGTAAGATATGTGTGTGTGTGTGCAGGGGTGGGTATTAATTCTCCATATGTGAGGACAAGTGGCTGTATGGAAAAAGTATATATATGCAGAATGGATGAAGTACAATTACAGACAAGCCAGGCTGTTTGGAAACAATTCTACTGGCATAACACTCTAACTGGGAAATACAGTGAGGGAAAGTGAGTTGGCTTGTGCTGGTGATGGGGAAAATCTGAGCTCTGGTGAAATCTATGAGAGCTGTGAATTAGCCAGTGAATTCAGCAGGGCCAGGACCTCACCTCCTGAGTAATCCCTCCAAGAAGTCTGCCACAGGTTTAAGGAAGAATCCCATCCTGTAGTGAGTGACTGACATTACGAGTTATTCCTAAATGAGTTAGGAAGTATATTCAGATGCTTTTTGTTATGGCAAATTGCAGAACTCCTTATTTCAAGGTTGCATTGATTTATGACTTTGGAAATCCTGCCTAAGGTTGGATAAATCTGTGAGTGGGGAAGAAGGTCTGCTGGGAATGTTAGTTTGTTCACTGAGAACTACAGCTGTGGATTCATTTAAACTATTAGAAATTCTAATCAAATTCAGGAATTAGTTTTGACTGTAAAGTGTGTGTGTGTGATTGTACAAGGGAAACATTTTGAACTGATGTCCTGTATTGGGCTTTCTATCTAAAGGTATAAGGTACCCCAATAACAGGGCTGGTGCTTGTTGTTTTGAAGTGTCCTTTTGGGCTTGGATCCTGAAACATGAAGTGAGTTATTTGCTTGGCTGCTTATGTTACTTTTATGGAGGTCGGGATCCCATAGTTGCCACTGTTTTATGAGGACACAGGAGAAGAGAGCTTTTTTGGAAAAGTATTTATAAATTGAACAGGCAAAGGATGAGAATATTATAAAAAAAGAAGAAAAATAAAAAGAGGCAGAGAAGTGGTGCTGTGAGCATCGTAAGTGGCGCACTATGGTTTAATTAATCAGAAGCTTGTGGGATTTGTATTTCCATGATGTGCTTTCTATTGCATACAGTACTGTGAGGGCTTGATTTTGGCATTGTGTTGTATGTCGCCACCCTTTGCTATGGGTTAAATCTGGACCTCGTCCAGAATGCTCTCCTCCAGCTTCACGTTTTCCCAGGACTTACACACTTGTCTCTGGATGGGGGCTTTGAGGAGAGTGATCTTATGGGATTCAGTAAAAACTTCTGTTGGATACTGCAAGGCCCTGAATTTTGGGGACTCTCCTCCCAAGTGCCTGCAGGTGGGGACCTTTCCATCTGCCCAGCCAGCGAGTGCTGTGATTTAAGGCAGAGGGGAAGAGGTACCTCTGTTAGCACAGATCTTGCTGGAGTGGAAGGCTGTAGCTGATAGACTTGTCATTCCACACATCAGAAACAGCCCTCCTTAGACATCAGCAAAGTGACTGGGAACACTAGAATGCTTCAAACAGTCTTTCTGACACTCGGATGCGAAGTGCAGAAATAAAACTGACAAAATTTGGTAAAATGGAATACGAGATTCTTGAATAATGCTTGCTCTGTTGTGAGAAGAAGCTGACACAGATATCCAGTTTTAAAGCAGAGTTTGGTGCTGACAGCTCGATGACTAGTGCTGGCTCACCACTGAAAGAAACTAAAAACCTGCATTTAAAAAAGATCCTGTTGCTTTGCGTTCTTTCTTTGTGCCTCCAGCTCACATTAGCAATATAAAATAGGCACATGCCCCTAAAGGGCAACGTGTATGCTGGAATGCTGCCACGTGGGTAAAAATATGCAGGGTTTTATGGGACCTCTGCTAATAAAAGAAAGGTGCTGTTTCCACGGGCTTAACTGTAGTGCATTAGTGCATCCCAAACAAACCATCGCTAGGTTGAAGTTAAAGGTGACTCTAATGAGGTTTGAGGGTAAGACTGAAGAAGGAATGTCCTGATATTTGTCAGAAGAGCTGGCTGTAAAACTGCATGAACACGCTGGCTAATCATTTTTGAAGCCCACTTTGTCTGTGGTTTAGCTCAGTGCCAGATGGGCAGGCTGTTCCATCTCAGCTGTTTGGTACAGACCGGGTGATGGGGCTGGGTGAGCTCCAGCATGTGCTGCAACTCACAGATCAGCAACGATGCAGGAGCTGAGCAAGGGCAAAGGGCCCTGAAGGATCAACGTGTTGTATTTGTCATGCTTGGTTTTATGCTGCCAAAGTGCCAAGTCAGTTTAAAGTTAGGATAGAACAAGGGTTATTGTGTTACAGTGAGATAAAAAAAATCCAAAACTGTTTTCTACATAGAAATATTCATGCTGTGACCATTTTTAATAGGAATGTAAGGGTACAGGAGCACAGGCTTATAGGAGCTGAATTTGAAGTATCACTGTTGTTAATACTGTATTGTTAATACAACAAATGTATTTTAACTTCAAGATACTGTAGTTTGGAATACTCCTCTCTTAGTGCTTTGTTGCAGATAACCCTTCAACAATTGTTTTTCATGTCTCGGCACCAATCCAGACACCTCTGATACATCAGCAACTGTCACAGATTTATAACAATAATTAACATCTGTTTGCATGAATATTCTACATGTTATTTACTAGTGACAGTCAGCTGTCCCCATTGCTGCTTGTCCCATGATTATAATGGAAAAATAAGGCTGGCAAATCTGGTACCCGACTGGCTTGCTGATAATCTTTGTAACATTCTGCCAGTACCTTTTAGATGTCACTGCAGTAACTGGGATAAACAGATAGAGCTGAGGTCGCACCGGGGCTGGCAGTCCACAGAGCAGCAATTGCTCATTTGAAATGCCTTGTCCTTCAATACTGAAACTGTAGTTCCAAAAATAAAAAAGGTTTTGCAGAGCAATGTTTTCCATATTAACTGCAGTGTTACCTCTTGTTGTGATATACAGCATCTCTTGGACCTGTTGAAAATGTGGTGAGCTTATCCCTGCCCTGAAAAGCATTCTATCCAGATAGACACAACAGAAAAAGAGTAGAGGAATTATTATTAATATAACAATTTATAGATGGGACTCTGGATTGCTACACAGATCTTCTAATCTCTCAGCAAATGACTCAATTTATTTAATTAATTTTTAATTGTGTCCTGGTTTTAAATTACCTTGGAATGTTTACTTAAGCAAGCATACACTACATGAGGAGTTTTTTTCAGACAAAGCTGTTTTATCTACTTATCCATTGAGGATGTGTCTAAAATGTTCTTTCCAAACATCTCTTGTTATCAGTGCTTTCCTCCAGGTCAAGTATTTTAAAGAAATTGGATGACATTTCATATATGAGACAAATTGTGTATTAGGAGTAAGAGAGAGAGAATAGCTCTTAGTTACTGGTAAGGTGATTACAAGTGTGTCTTTAAGGTTTCTGCTTCATATGGAATATTAGGCTTTTAATTACAGAGACAAATATGTATTGTACAAAATAGAATTACATAGGTTCCTGATAGAGGAACCTATAAAACTTGATAAGGGTTTTTACCTTTATGCTTTGCATGACAGATAATACAGAAATGTTTAAGAAAGTGCAGTTATGTGCTTTTGAGCGTTGTTGGCAAATTGCAGCTCTGTTGCATTTGCTCAAGAAAAGCTTCAAAAGCTTTCATTGATGGGCTCCCGTAGGGAAAATCTGTGTTATGGAGCAGAGTCAATGCAAAGGTAGGAAACAGCTGAGGTGCAGTCAAGGAGCAGTTTGTCTGATGGAAATGTAAGACCTCAATGAAGCAGAGGAACACAGAGCACAGTCTAGGTAAGGGTAATTCTCTGGGCTTTGCTTTACTGACTGGTGGCAGTGGACAGGCAGCCCCAGGCTGGGTCTATTTGGGAACATTCCCAGTGCTGAGGGTGCTTTGCTATCGATGCAGAGCCCTTTGATGGAGTTCACTGGGACGATTCGTGTACATAAAAGCAGAATTTAGCACTTCTGTTTTCTGAAGCCAAGGCAGTAATTTTGGGGTTTTTTCTAAAAATTGTCTTGTTGTTTTAGGTCAGTGGCTAGAGTCACCTGCTAAAATCACAAGTCCTCTGAGGAGTTATTTTAGTAACAAAAATGTTTGGAAAAAATGGTGTTTGAAATGAGGAGAGAAAATTAGTTTCCTTGTTCAGTTGTATTCTTGGCAAAATATTGAACAAATATGTCTTGGTAAAATACATTTATTAACTTGCTGAAACTAAAAGGAAGAGTTTCTGATGAAGCTTTTCAATGGGAGATCTATTCCACTGAATTCCCCAGCTACAAGATGTTTTTTGAAATATAATAGTGATTGAAGCACCAATTTGTGTCATTTGAAACAAAACAAAAATTCACCAGAATTGATTCAGAAAGAGTCAGACTGTGTTTATTAGACAGGAATGTTGTCAGATCCAACTGGAATATTATGCATGAAAGTAGAGAAGGTGGTGTGAGAGGAACAGCTGTAGAAGCTGAGGAAAAAAAAATCACAGAGAAATTGATGTGGAAGCACTTTGACACCGAGAACATGAGGCAGCTTTTGAGGACTTTGGGGCTCACTGATGATGGCTTGGCCAGAAAAAAACAATTAACAGCGACCCAAATAGTCCAATGGAACTTTCCGAGCTTAAATATCATCCCTTTGCAGTACTGGAGCCCTGAGTTTGAAGCTCTTTGCAGCTGAATGCAGATGAGGGAAAGGTGGAGACGAGTCTGATTCAACATCTCAGTAGTGAGAGGTGAAATACCTGCATTACAGGCAAAGTGCATCGTTGATTAAAACAATTCTTAATGTTGATTATACACTTGATGAAAACAGGTTTTAATCTGATGCCATCCCTTTAAATTGATCCTGAGGAAGAAAGGAGCATGTGATTATAAAGTCAAGTTTTTCAGCAATAACAGAAAATATCAAAGCAATGCCCAAAGAGTCTTCAGAAAGGAGTGAGAACATGGTAGATTTTTTTTTTTTTCTATCACTCATTCTTAAGACCTCGCCATCACTCACCTTAAATCAAAAATCAACTCAATAACTCCCATCTTCTGAAAGGCTGAAAATGTGTATAAGCAGGTCAGGGATTAGGTCTGTTTGCCACCCCATTCGAATACTGCTGAAATGATGGCTTTGTTAGGTTGTGTGGTTGAAACTTCAAGCATTTTTTGCTAGTTGCATCAAAGTATTAAGAACCAAATCATTTTTGACAGACTGTTCTGAAATCAGGATGCGTGTCACAAACTGTAGGTAAAACATCTGTCAGAATGACACAATATTTTTACTGAGTGGTGTGTGCACTGTTAAACTACTTACACCTGATCTGCAAGGGGGAATCTCCAGCCTGAAACCCACTGTTCCTTCTCCTGACAGCTCTCAGTGGGAACATTTCTGGTGGCTGAGATCCTGAGCTCTTGGCTGTTTATGCATCAAAGTGAACTGAAAATGGGCTTTCTCCTCACCATAATCGGTGCTGTCAGGCAAGGTTCACAGAAAGGCTGGTGGGAGCTGCCCCTGACCGAGCATCTGATGCAAAACCTTCACTTTGTTTGTTGGGCACTAGAGGTCTGTTCCTTTAGACCTGAGATTCCTCCTCTGCTAACTCAGACCCTGATGAATTGGGAGACTTAATTGTTACAAGGCAGGGAGAAGTAAGAAGCACATGGTGAGTGGGTTCTACAAAAGGTATCTGCTGTACTTTCAAGCATTTAAGTATGTACCCAACTGTAAGCACCTGACCCTGCTGGAATCAGCATGTGGTCCATGCCCTCAGTGTTTGCAGGACAGGGACCACAGGACTGCTTTTTTTGCCTTTTTTGCTTTTTTTTCCCCCTATTTTATTTTATGTTGCTCCGTAATACAAAGTGAGCCAGCCTTGCTTCTGTAAGTGCACGAAGGTGTCTATTCCTGCACAAGCAGGACCTTCTCCTTCTCTAAGGTGGGCACAGAAGACTTGACCCAGCGGTCTGTAAGAATCACCTTCAAGAGGGAGAGCTTTCAAATCCCTGAGCTGTGCTGGTTTGAAGTGCTTGGAGGCAAGTGGGGCATCTCTGATGGGTTTGGATGGCATGGGGCAATCCCTGGCATTTGAATTTGGTGTCAGCAATGCAGGCTGTGCCTCTGCAGCACCCAGTCGGTCGGATCATGTGCCCTCTGCTGTGTGCAAGTGCTGTGACAGGCAGGGCAGCCTCAGAGGGTTTGCCTGCTCTAAGAAATGCAGCACATTTCCAGACACTCAGAAGTGGGAGCACAGCCAGAGACCAGCCCTGCACGGTACTCCAGCATTGTGCCATGCCCTGCTCATCACCAGGCTGCAGCCTGAGCACATTTTGGGACACTGATCCAGAGCCACCTTCTCCTGATGGCACTGGCTTGATGGGAATCAAGTGGGTGGCACTTGCCTGGTGCTGTTTTCATCACATTTGTGCACGATGGGCTACAGGGTATGGTCTCTGATGTGGAATTTCTTTTTATTTTTCATCCTTAGTTTTTATCCTAGCGAGTTCTCAGTGTAGTGGCACACCTGAGAGATGGACTTCCAGAACTTTCTGTAGAAATAAGTTAATCTCACCTTTTAATGGTGTAGACCACTTGCAGCCTAAGTATGACTCCACTTACTACCCAACAGACCTCTGCTTAATCTGCTCATTGAAAACCAAACTCAAAAAAGCTCAGATATCTTACATGCAAAAGGTATGGAGTCCAAAAGTACCCACTTAAAACCTGTACCCTCTTTAATAGTAGGAATTTGTCCTGGCTTGAGAAAACAAATGTAAACTAAGCCCATACTGTCATCTTCTCTCTTTAGTCACATACAGCTTTCTTAACGGGGCTTCTGAAAGCAAAACAGGCATGAAAGGAGTTTCACAGAGGTGGTGGTTAGTGCCAAACTCTGGCTAACAGGTCATTAGACTTCTTTAATGACAGGGCCTTGATTTAGACCTCTAGTTATTTCCTGCTGTGCCAGCCACACTCTGTGTTTCCTCTTAGAAGAAGCAATTGGCCATGTGAGTATTAATACAGGATTTGTACCTGGATGTGCACTGTAACACTTCAGTGCAACAATCTTTGATGAACCTGTGCTTACTGTAAACATCCATCTTGCTGTATGCATGGAGCATAGATGTGAATGTATAGAAAGATTTTATTTTTTTATTTATTTTTAAAGACTTTTGTTAATTGGCTTCCGAGTCCTGCTTCTGCAGAGGGAAGTTGAAAGAATATAGTGCACAACCTGTGTGTGTTCACTGTCTCACACAAAGGTTCAGTGACAGACCCTGTTTCCTCAGCCCATGGGATGTGTTGCTGTACCTGCACAGGCTCAGTCCTGCAGCAGTAACCTCACAGCTGATTCTGCCCTTGCAGCAATCAAGTGTATTCACTGTATTACCCAGCAGTAAAATTGGTTATAGAAGCTGTTGCCAAGTCCCAACTAATATTTTTCCCTGGAAGTGCCATGTTACTGTGTCTGCTCTTAGTAACTATGAAAGGGTTCCTGGAAAACTAGCTGGGGCAGTTTATGCTGTTACTGCCCTGCCTCTGTTTGCTGCTGTTCCACTGTGGGACTCCCATATCCTTTGCTGGTCCCTACAGCTGCAACTCTCAGTTCGTTTTTCACCAGTGACTGGGGCATTTCCACAGATGCTTTTCAGGGAGTGTCTGCCCGAGGGGTGAAATTTGCAGCCCAAGGGTTGAAGTTTAGGAGTGCTCTTAAGCCATGGAAACAGCATCTTGCATTGGGAGTACAGGGAAAATATAGCAGTGGGTGTCGTCATCATCATCATGCAGTCAGTGTGGGCATTTATAATGTTAAGTGTGTATTTATGCTGGCTGTTAGCTTAAGTAGTTGTGCAGACTGGGTAGGGCTAAGTTAGCCTGGAAAATTTGTAAGACCTAGCAGACAAACAGAAGGCATTGAAATATATATTGGACTGTAATTGGATCTGCCCTGCAGCAGGTCAGACCTGCATTCCAGACAGGTGTTTGTCCCAGCCATTAAAAGAATTGTAAAATTAATGTAAAAAGCAGTGTGTTCACTCTAGGATGTCTCCTGTTACTACAGCACAGCTGTGCTTTCAGAAAAAGGCACAGAATAGTGTGAAGTCAGCACTTAAGTACATTTATTTACTCGACAGTGATTAGGAAAACCAGCTGGGTTGTTCTTTTCTGGCTTCTTTTGTTTTGCTTTGTTTGAGGGCATTTTATGGCAAGAACATTTAGAAGCAGAAAGTTAGGAAATCAGGGATTTTTCAGCCTCTCTGTGCTCACTGAATTCTTTATCAGACGGGTATCTCCATCTGCCTTAAGAGGAGCAGTGAAATGTACCCTGGCCTTGCTGAACTGGGGCAGCAGATGTGTAATCCTTGTCTGGAACAGGGAGGATGCTTCGCCTGCACAGGCTCTGAGCGAGGAAGGTGCACGTGCATCACTGCCAGGGGGGCTTTGGCTCCCAGTGCTCTCTGTGGTATGGATGCATTCAGGAAGCTCGTGTGTTCAAGAATAACCCTTCAGAAGGAATTTCCTTTCTCTTCTGCCAGATATTGTGCTGAAGAGAACTTGTGTCCTGGGCCACTCTGCGTGGAAAATGCATTATTTTACTGCTAGTGGCATATGCACCTTGCTGAGTCCACAGGTTTACGAATTCACTGGTCAGAGAAACAAAACGTGTCCCAAAGGATGCTCTTCAGGAACCACCATCTGCATAATATTTATGTTCAGTTGTCAGTTGTAATTGTTAGCAGTAACACATCGTAGTAGGAAAGGGGGAAGTTAAATACTGCCTTATATGATGTGCTGTAGGTGTTACTCAGAACACTCTTTTTTTTTTTCACAGTATTGTTTTTTTCTTCCCCATTCTGGAAGGCCAAAATGAAAATTCTGCTTTAGTTGGATTTTGAGTTACTTTTCAGAAAATAAAAGCATTTCAAACATGACTGCAGAGTATGGATAGATCAGGAAACAGTTTTGGGTGGGATTTTCCAATTGCAATTGCACCTCCTCAGAGGCCTGTTGACACAGCTCTGCTGGCAGAAAGGAGGGTCATGGCTCTGGTCACTGGGACCTGCAAACTCACCCTTCTTTGGGATGCTCTCTTGTAACTTAATGCACACGGGAGGCAGGTCTATATGAACCATTAAAATAACATTTATGTCATGGTTTAATTTAGTTGTTTAATGTAGGCTGGTGTATATAAATCACAGGAGCTGAGCTTAATGGAGCTATAATACAACCACATTCAAAAGGGGCAGAAGAGAGGAATGAAGAACATGACGTGATTTCTTGATACAAATAGCATATTTGAGAAGTGTAATGCTGAGTTGAACATGGAAGACTCAATGGAAGTCACCCGTGGTGAGGCTGGGGGAGCACAACAATGGCCCTGCCAAGCTACCTGTAGGATTAGCTGCCTTCTCTAACAAGGTCTTTCTTTGCCAGCCCAAAGTCTTGCTCCCTGTGTTTGAGCTGGCTGGCTTCCACCTGTGCTGTGCATGGCAGCCATGCACTGCTGCTGTAAATAACACCTGAGCTGCAACAGAGCACAGAACCTCCAGGAGGAGATTTGCTTTGACTGCAGAGTTACTCCTGTGATAAACTGAAAGAAGAAGGATGAAGGAAAAACAGATGAAGAAGGGTGCCTGATGTCCAAGAGGAGCCTTTCAAAACTGTCACCACTCCTGTCATTTCTCAGATGACAGTGTTACAAAGACTCTGCCTCCTAGGGGAAAGATGAAGTGCCCTGTCTTAATAATTTCTCTCCCCTCCATCCTTTTTGTAATTCAAGTATAATAGGAATTTTTTCAGGAAAGAAAGGTAAAGTGATCTGGGTACTGTTCCCACTTCTGCTTCAGACTTCCCATATGACTGTGGATAGTAGGTTCTGCTTTTCTGCACTTTGGTTTCCTCTCCATTAATTTAGAATAGACACAATTTCAAATTCATTCATGTAATTGTCCCAGTTGAGTGTAGAGACAAGGTCTGCAGATGCATGGCTACCAAAAGAGTCAGAAAATTGCTGAGGTTGGTTTTGAAAGATGTCTGTGCCACCCAGCCCAGTTTGGGCCTTACTTGATCAAATGTTTTAGAAAATGTAATTGGGAAGCACGCCATAGAGTGCCCAAGTGCCATGGAGACTGTAGTTCTAGGGTCTTACATGTCCAAACAGATTGTGAAAATGGGGACTCATCTTCCTTATTTGCTGAACAGATTCTTAAAATGCTGCTAAGTCACAGTGTTTCTGTTGTTGTTGTTTATCTGTTTTGCCTAATTAAGCTCTAGCAGAACAATTTCAATCTCTTTTACTTTGTGTTTGTGCTGTGCTGGATTGACGTAGCCCTGAGTTTAGTTCTCCTGTAGATGCAAGTTCCACAAAAATAACAATAGTTTTACTAATGAAGAAAACTATGTGAAGCCAGGATTCATGCTCAATTAGTATCCATTAGTGGCTTAGATCTATAATGAAAGTTTCCTTGCTCTCTGTTGTGTCTCAATTTGTTATGGAGTAGTCCGTAATATTTTATTAACAATTTTGGTTTTTTTCCTGGAACTGTTCCCCAAAAGTATGTCCTGTCCCTTAAGATCAGAAGGAGATAAATGGCACTGTTTGCTCTTACTATTGTACAGAAATGTCTTTCTTTTGGACTCGGATAGACTTGGAAATGATGAGTTGCTGGAGAGTAATGGAGCACATGCTTCAAAGCTTTGTCTGGGGCCTTAGTAGGCAAAAAGAACATCTTGTCTCTGTTCTAATCAATCCTCATTATAAAGAGCAGTACTCCAGCTCCATGTGCTGGGGAAACACTTTCCTTTAATCAGAGAGGGAGTGGACAACAAGTGTTACCTCCTTCTGCATCTGCAGGAGAAAAATGAATGGGGTAGAAAGGAAAAATGAGGCAGAGGAGTTTTGTGCTCTGTAACTGGATAGTGTACCCGTTGGCAGGTATTTAGTTCCGTGGCCTTCAGGGACAGCAGAAGAAAGGCTAAAATTGTTTCAAGGAGACTCCATGCTTAAGAGTTGAGTGAGTGGGAACTACATTAATTTGAATGTGAGCAAACCTACTTATATTCCCTTTTCTAATTTGCTGCATCGGATTCTTCCTCAGATCTGCTCCTCCTTCACCCCATCAAATAGCCCGCATTTATTCATTTATTTATTCTTCACATACATTTAGGAAGAAAAAGGAAGGAATCACTCCTCCCAATGGGAGCCATCTGCTCTTTTCTTATTGGGACGGAAAAAACCCTACAATTAGTGTCTTGTTCATCTTTTTGTTTTACCAAAAAAAGAGAGGGACAGAAAGAGAGAGAACTATTATGCAAATACTCTGCAATTTGGTTTCAAATATTCTTTGTACTATGATGAGCAATTTCCTTTAATACAAACTCAGCCTACTTTCCAGACCTTTTTTTTTTTCCTTAATATAGAGAAGAGGAAAAAAACCTTCTCTTCCCTTCTCTTCCCTTCTCTTCCCAAACCTTCCCAAACCTTCCCAAACCTTCCCAAACCTTCCCAAACCTTCCCTTCTTCAGATCCTCCTTTCTGGACAGCCCAGCTTGGTAGCTGAAAACTTATGGTCCAGAAAAAACCAAGTCTAGAAGAAAGAAATAGTATTTCCTGTTTGCTGTGTGAAAACCTGAGGTGTGGAAAAAACCAAAATTACTCATCCAAGATGTGTTGAAAGAGGAGCTGAGCTTAGAGGCTCAGATTTTGAAAGCTGCTGCTTCCTGTGGTGATTTACTCGTGGATCAGGAGACAGGGAGCAGTGCTGCTGCACCAGGGCTACTGCTGCATTGTCACAAGCCCTGCTTTAGGCTGTTCCTCTGCAGAGGTCATTGAGATGGTATCATGGTCATGTCCCAATGGCTTCACCAATCTGCTGACTTTCAGCAGGATTTAACACCATCAGGCACATACGAAAAGCCCACGCTAAACCTTCTGATTCTTAGACCTTTGCAGGTTGAACTTTAGGAAAGCATCAATCAGCATATAAATGTTACATGCATAAGTCTATAAACACTGAGAGTATGAATTCTCTGATCCAGCAGGACATTTTGGCACAGCTTTATCAAATACTTTGTGAAATAAGGCTTAGCTGACCATCTTGCTATACACGAGAAGCATAGTTTGCTTGCCCAATGGATGCCTAATGGATTGACCACAAGTATTCAAGAAGCAAAATTATGGGAAATGAAACAAGCCCAACCAGACTTTTTAGCAAAGTCAAGCGTGTCACAGTTACATCTTTGTTTCTGGGGCTGTAATGGGACAGGAAATGTAGGGAAGCGCAGGATTTTAGGTCTGAGCCATGAGTGGATCTGTGCAGATAGTCTGGTTCTCTGGTTTGGGACTCAGTACACCAAGTGCACATTACATCAGACTGGATGTTCCCAAGGGATGCCTGGCATTGGATAGACAGCAGAGGAATTCGTGGTGCTTAGGGGACACTCTTCCTCTTGAGGTGCTCAATGGGAAATGTCTTCTGCCTAGTCTTTAGGTTACTGGAGTAACTGGGTCCCTTTCATTGTTACAGGAAGCTCTTATCATGGCCAGCATGGATCACCCACACCTGGTGAGGCTCCTGGGTGTCTGCTTGAGCCCCACCATTCAGCTGGTCACTCAGCTGATGCCTCACGGTTGCCTGCTGGATTATGTCCATGAACATAAGGATAATATTGGTTCCCAGCTTCTGCTGAACTGGTGTGTCCAAATAGCTAAGGTACGTAATTCATGTTGTTTGTTTTCTTTTTGTCATTTTCCTAACTAACTTTAAAAGGTGACTTCTATTTTTATTTGCGTTGTGTTTTGTTCAGGGATGGTTTTGTTTTCAAAAAGGCTGGCTAGTTCTTGAAACACGCAATTTTGGCTGCTTGTCAATATGTAAACCAAAGTGTTTTTCTTAACTGTCTCTCCAACTTAGTGTTAATAGGAGGGCATCTTTCCAGGTGGTGAGGGAAGAAACCCCCCATGTAACACCTGGGGCTGGACACGGGGTGATTTTTCAGCCTCTTTTGTTAATCACTATTGATTCATACTGATTTAACCTGATGGTAGTTTTCAACCATTCTGAATCTGCATTGCCAGTTAATTTCTGATACGCTGCACAATGTTTTGTTTGTGTTTTTAGGTATGTTTAGGTATTCAGTGTTGTGCTGAGAGCAAGTTATTCATAATTGGTAGCAAAGAGTAACAAGATCGAGGTGTATAGAAGGCCATAGCTTTTTTCCATTTTAAAGGCACTTTTGTGCAACCAGGGTTGTTTACAATGATGTTACTATGAATGAGACTCTGGAGCCTGCTTTTTACTTGGAGTTATTTGGAAGCTGTTAAAAGTTTTGTATTATTTTGGTGAAAATGCTTGTTAGAAACATAATGCCATCTTACATTAAATCTGGAGACTTTAATGAATTTGCTACAATGTCTATTACAAAATCCTAATTCAGGTTGTAATGTTAATCTTTTAGCACTGAAGAGAAACTTGGGAGATTCAGCAATCTTTCTGAACTGAATATCAGGCATCGAGTAAATATTCGCATATTTTAAAAATTTAAATACAAAATATGTTCTTATGAAAGTGAGAAAATTTAGAAATTCTGCTATCTCTGAGTTTTTGTTCAAGGAGAGGAGGAGTTTGAGGTGCATCATAAACAGGGACTATTTTGTTTCCAGGATCAGATCTGTTGCCAAACCTTCCTGAAGGTGACAGTAGATGAAGGGACTGTAATGCTGGGTAGAGGAGTTGGTCCATAAAAGAGGTGGGGGGAATCTAACCCTCACAATCTGTTGCTGCAGCATTTTGTAGACATGTTAATATCTCGTGCTGTGGTGATAAAGTAGCCAGAGTTGCCTGGAGTGTTGGAACTGAATCTGTATCTGAAGATTTGCAAAAGTCTATTTAGGGCTGTTACCAGACCAAGGAAGGTGGGAGAGAAAATACGTATTCCTGTTTGAGTCCCTCCTCTCAACACAGCCTCCTTCCCATGTGTTCTCCACCCTCTTTATTGATAGTGGCTGTTATTATTACAAAGCATTACACAGTGGCACCCGTGCAAAGGTAATTCACCTTTATTTTCACTTTGTGCATGTGTATGGCCATTGACTCCTTGGCTTAGTGGCTGTCCTTGCCTTGCTGGGAGCCTTCTGTGGGCAGCAGGTTTTGTGAAGCAGATTGCCTAATCCATGGTGGAGATTTATGGAGCTCACAGATGCCTGGGAAGGTCTGTGGAAGGCAGGTCAGGGGTTGGATTTAGGCACCCTCCTTGGAAAATCAGTAACTGATGGTTTTCCTGGTCACCCTGTGACGTGAGAGGAGGAGATTAAGTATTACAGATATTTGAGTTCTGAGGTGGGGGGTAACTGAGCAGTGCAAAGAAGTGAGATCACACATGGAATATTAACTGATGAAGTGTCAGGAGGAGAAAGGGAGTTTCTTTGCAATAAAAGGTGGCCAATTATTGAGAGAGTTTAGTGAAGTTTAGTTAGTTTATTGAAATGTAGTTAAATTCATCCTCTACATCGCAGTAGATTTTGGGGTTAATTTTGCCTTGGCCTCAGTTTGCAGCATGAAGCTCATCTACCTGGCTGCTCATAAAGGGAACAGCAGCAAGAGATTGTTTTCCTGAAGAAGTGCAGTACTGTCCATGCAGCTGACTCATTAGCTCTGGGCCACCCCAGTTTGTCTGGAGTATTTTTCCCTTGGTGTTTATTAGGGGCTGGTTTGTTCTGGTTGAGGAGGTTACCACAGGTAGTGCTTCCATGCCATGTCAGTATGGTGCAATCCTAATGTAGTAGTAGGCTCCAAAGAATAAAAGTGTGCCTTTAAGTCTTATTTTCTTCTTGTCTTTGGAGTCCTTGTTCCTTGTGCATTGAAAGTCTTTGCTATTAGGTTGCATCCATGCATAAAGATACACAGTTTCCTAAATAACAATTAAGATGTCAGTGAAGAGACTAAAGAGAGGGACATAAGAGTCTGTGCACACGACATAATGTGTAAGAGTAATGCAAATTCTGCACACCATTTTTGGCATTGCATTGTGCTTTATAGTGGGATACATGAATACCTGTTCCCTTGCTCTCTGACAGACTCTAATGTCGATTTGGGTTAGAAGATGTACTCAAGAAAATGTTTCAGAGCTGGTAGGAAGAACAATCTTTGAGACCCCTTATCCCAAAAGGTGGAATAAAAGTAATATTTGTTTTCTGTTCATCCGTCCCATTTAACAGTGACTAGGAATCAGTCTGCAGCTTGTAAACAAGAAATAGTCAGTTTGCTTAGAAATAGACTGTTCTGCAGAGGAATGAGTGCAGAAGGCACCTGTTACATCAGGCACAAGTTCCCATTCACTGTCAGAGAGCTCTGGGTATTCCACTGTGCTCACATTTCAGGCTCTGCCAAACGGCCTGAGAATGTCTTTCCACGTCTTGCTTTTCTAGCCTTTTGGGAATGACTGGCTGTGTCTTTCTGAAAGATACCAAAAACATGATTAGCAATGTAATAAGAGGCAAAAATGGTCAGTGACTTCCTGGTACTCTTCTCTGCTCCCTGAAGCACCTTCTGGTATCTTTTGTTAGAAACTTCCTTCTACCTCCCCCTGCCCTGCTTTTATGGTGAGAATTTTCCTCAACAAGAAGAGGACTGAGGGAAATACTTCAAATCTGAACTTCAGGCTGATTTTTATGATTTGTTTCAAATCAAGTTGCTGCTGCGATTCAGTTCCTCCCTAACTGTGCTTTTCTCTGTCTGCCAATGGGCAGGCATTTATTTATCAAAGCCATTGCTTCAGAGTTCACTTGTTCTGCCACGCTTTTTATTTCCATATGTCTCTTAATTCTGTACAACTAGTTGCAGAAACTAGTTAGGTGCCAGTTTTGGTTGCCAACCCACATATGGCTCTGGAGATCTCTTCTGAAGATTGACAACAGGACAGTTTTTATCTACTGCCAATTGGAAAAAGCCTGGGTGCTTTTTTTGTTGTTTTGCTTGTACAGATTGTGTTGAATTTATTCTGATGTTACATAATTGTGTTCTTCTTTCAGAAGGTTTAGTTTCTTATTTTATGCATGAAAGCTTAAAAATAGAGTAGCCCCCAAGCACTCTGCATAAAACAAGTTTGTTAGACAGCAGCTGTGTCTGCGGAGGTTCTTCCCTTCTGCTTTGCAGACACACAAGGCATTTCCTTGTGTCTCACTTCCATGTGAACTGTCTTGCTTAGAAACTGAAATGGAAATGTGTTGAAGAAGGGAAGAAACATCTTGAGGTTTCTGTCAGAAAGATCTGATTGCAGATTGCAGATTCTGCCACTGAATGAAGTTGACTGAGGCCACCTGTATTTTTGAGCCTGTGTCCTCTCTCTGTTACTCTGGTGGGAAATCAGCCTGAGTCCTGTGGAATTATTACTGTGTGCCTTTGTGCTGTGTCAAACGCTGCCTGTCTCTTTCAAGAGCATCTGGAAATGCAGTTCTGTATCTGTACTGTTGCATACAACACCTGTAACTTCAACATAGACCTAGGCAGTCATATCTACTGTTTTGCTGGGGATTTTTCAGTTACATTTATGCTTTCGTTCTGCTGCTGTTGATTTGCATTACATCTGTGCCAGTTTTGCTGAGCAGTGTTCAAATGCAGGGGAACTTTTTCTGCCCTAAAGGAGTCAAGGCAGTGGAAGAGTCATGAAGCAATCTTCCCAAAACAAAGCAGCTTGTCTGCCATCATCTGGCCTGTGGAGGAGAGTTCAGCTCTTTTGGGTCTAAGCTGGTGCCCCATTCTGTTCTGCCCTGTATCCTCCAGGGGCTGCCAGACCTGTTTTTTGTGTTCTGAACTATAATAATTCTTTGACAACCCCTCAGAATACTAATGAGGTAAAGCAGAGGAAGGTTGATGCAGTAGAATGTCGTGGAACGAAAATCAAGTACTTCAGGGGATTACTTTTTATACTTTTCCAATATAAAAGAATTCTCAAATTACCTTAACTAAAGCCCGGCACAGCCATCAGTTATCCGGCTGTGCAGGAAAAGAATGTTTGAAAACACTCTAGGAAAGAAAAAGAGAGAGGAATTTGGGGATTGAATTTTAATGAAGTGGATGCACATCTTCAGGTCTGCTGAGTATTGTTCCAGCACACTTGGAGTCTTTGCTCTTTCGAAGGATTCCCTGCCAGAAGTAGAGAACTGCAGCTGGAAGCCTCCAGGAGCTATCAAGCCAAGGGCTCTTGCAAAGCCTCCTTGCTGCTCCTTTCTGCCACCCTCTTACCTGTCCTGTTGAGCTCCTTCAGGCTCCAGGGCTCTGTGCCCTTCTGCAGCTCCCTTGGCAAGGCAGAGCGTGTCTGCTCTCTGCTCCTGAAGCCCCTCTCCATGCCAGGCTTTTTGGAAAGGTGTATTTATTGCTGCCCAGGGCAGCGCTTCTCAGCTGGATGTAAACTCACAGGCTGCGTGAAACTCAACGGGCTGATGTTGATTTGTGTCACTGAGGAGCTGATTCAGAAGCTGGTGCAGTGCTTCCCTCACATCCTGAATTCCATGAATTTCAGCCTGTGCTCCTCGTGTCTGCAGTGAGGGAGGCTCTGAGGTTGCACTGTGAGGAGAGGAGCTTTTCTTCTCCATCAAGACTTCATGGATTAGGAATGACTTGGTAGAGGCAGCTTTTGTTACTCTGCTACAGGTGGGATGGGAGAGAAGCTGGGTGAAGTGAGAGGACTCAGGGGTGACTGGAGAGGTTGGGGAGAGGTGGAGGGCAGTGGCTGTGGTTCAGGGTCTCTCTCTTCCATTAAAGAAGCCTACCCTACAGCTCAGTGACTGTTCTGTCATGGAGTGAACAGAGGAGCTTAATGACAGTCATCTATCAGCTGTCCACATTTTAAGCTTCAAGATGTCTCTATTCCCAGAGCTTCTGGCCATGACAAGGCTAATTGTATAATTATAATGCTATACCAACCCCTCCTGATGTGCTGACACCGGCAAGGACCAGGGCTAAGGGTTGTGATAATTATCACTGCAAGTCCATTAGCATGAATGTAATTTACTAATGGGGCTGCTCTTTGAGGAAGTGCAGTGTACAGAAGAGTAGGACCTAAACCAAGGGCTGTGAATTAAAGACATATTGAAACAGTGCTTTAATTGTGTGGAGGAACAAAATCAAAATAGGTGTGGAAAGTATAATTTTCCTTTCTTGGGCCCCTCTATAGTTCCATTTTTCTGTTAATCATGCTTATTTTCCTCACTCTGCTGCAAAGCTTGGATATCCACAGATTGGAAGCAAGGTCCCTTTTTCTGGTGCTGTTGAAGAGCTCTCACTGAAAAAAGTTATGTCATCAAGTCTCAGAGAGGAATTACCTCACCTTGCCCATGCCTAGGGGCTTTTTTAGTACCCTGCTGGACCCCTCCCTGGGTTTCCAAGGTTCATAGAAGCTTGAAAAGCCATCACAACAAAATTCAGGTGGATCTTGCAGAGTTCTTCATCCTAACTTTTCATTTCTAGGTGGTGAAAGGGGGCAGATTTCTTTCTTGCTGTGATGAACTGGTCTGTCTTGGGTTTTGTGAAACGCTGAAGACATTTCTTTTGGTCCTCTCAGATATTAAGAATTTTTTTTTTTCCATCCAAGGCAGGGCAGGAAGTAAATGTTGAGACTTTGGTCATGGTGTCTGATCTGCCCTGCTTAGATTGATGTGGGCACGTTGAGTGCAGCCACTGCTGCATCAGGGCCTGGAGAGTCTTCCCTTGACCATTAGTTGCGGTGGTTGGAAATAATAGTCCAAATAAATCAGGGAATTGAAAATAATTGCAGCATCTGGGCACTCTGCACGTTTCCTCGGCGGGCACAGCATTCCATGTTTTTCTGCATGGTTGTGTACATATTGATAGAGAATTTCATGCAGTCTCCTCCCCCTTTCTTCACCAGTCATTTCATCTGGACCATTGAGCTGGTTTAGTAACTTCTCTCTTTTCTACCAAACTCAGTAGTTTCGTGTGAAAAGCATTAAAATGAAGGAATGCACAATTAAGTTCAACTTAAATGCTGAACAAGTTTTTTCATATCTCTCATATCTCAGACTTACTGTCCACTCACCAAATTCACAGTCTTTCTTTCTCTGAAATTTTGTCTTTCACTTTCTTTATTTCTGTCTTTCCCCAACTTTTGCAGTGCTTTGTGTCAGCCTCTGTTTCCCTGTTGCTCTTTCTCCTTCACTCTCATTCCCTGGCTGCTTGGCTCCCTCTAGCTGGTACCTGCTTTGTGATCTGGAGGAGCACAGGAGCTTCATGCCTGTAGCCCATCTGAGTTCTTCTGTTGTCGTGTCTCACTGCAGGGTTTGGAAAGGACCTCAGTTTCTTCATTTCCCTCATCATAATGCACTTGGGTGTGAGGGTTTTAATAGCAGCTAATGGGTGACTGCATAAGCCCCATGTGCTCTTCTACTTTGCAGGGGAGGGATATTAGGTCTGGCAGATTGCATCAGTACCACAGGAACAAACATGTAGGATTGGTTTATATAAAAATTACAGAGGTGCCTTACTCCCACCTTTGTGCTCTGACCTCTGATTCTCTAAGGCCATTTTGGATGCTTTAATAACCTCAGTGGGACGGTGTTCGAGTTCTTTATGGTCCTCAGTGTGTGTGTTATTTATATTTGGTCATGAGCTCTAGAGCTGGGTGGAATGACTCACCTTTGAAGGTGACTACCTCTCTCTGCTGATGATGTAAAGACAAGCGTAGGCTAACCTTGAAGCTCTCTGACAGCTTAGTTTGCTGGGGGATAAATGGGAAGGGTGCAGGTGATGGCAAAGACACAGAGGAAATCTGGGGCAGAGCTGGAGAACTAAGCTGAGACTGGAACTACTGACATAGGTGTGGTTGGATTTCATTCCTGCACAGTGAGGTTCATGCCCTTAGTGAGCTGTGCCCTCTGTTCTGCCTGAGGTCCCAGGAGCAGGGCTGCTAATTCAGCTCAGTGGTGACTGGGAGGGGTTTATAGTAGGTAGTAATTGTTCTTTCTCCAGTCTTAATCCAACTCCTTATCTAAGTTTCTTCTTCCCTTCTCCCAAAAATTCCAGTGTTCCCAAAAACAGGTCTGTGGTTCGTGGCTGTTAGGGAAAAAAGCAGAGTTTTAGCCATTTACAAATCACATCAGCCATTGTGAAGGCAGAGAAATGAGCGATTTATTGCACAGAGATAAACAATTTATTGTTTAGTTAAATGAAAGGTGCACTTAACCCTGACATTTATATGGACTCTGATTCTGGGGACTTGACAGCCACAGGCTACAGAAGCTCTGGAGCCTTTGCCTCAACGCACCAGCATTCCCATCACACACAGTGAGTTGCACCGGGGGGGCATGGGACACACACAACATTAGATTTTTCTTAGCACTGCCTGACAAGACTGGCTTGGGAAAGTGTTATTGAAAACCACTCCTAATTAAAATCCGAGGTATTGTAGGAGCACCTACTAGGGTCTGTCAGGATTTCCATTATAAGCACATATTTTTGAGGTTTAGAACCCAGTCATAAAATTCTGCAGGATTGTGACTTAACATAAAATGTCTCAGCCCAAAGCATTTTTTTTTAAACTAACATTCCAGAAATACATGTATTTGGCTATTTTTAAGTTGCTGAAGTTCAGAAACAAAAGATGGATTTCTTTCTCTGGAGACCCATAAATTAAAATGCATTTTCCCCTAGTGAGCACCTTTCTTTGCACATTGTATTTTATAACATAAATTATCCTGCTTGGATAACTACAGAAAAAGAAGGGCCAAAGCATTGATATTTAAAGTTAGGACGTGCCACGTTTTTGCTGAATACCACAGTTTGTTCATGCCTCCCAAAAACCTATTTTTAAACCCACGTAAGTGTCTTCAGGAACCTCTGCAAGGCCATTTGCAAAAGGTTCTGGGGCTCTAAAGAGTGTCCCCATATTTGAATAGAGCTTTGCTTTCACAAGTAGCTCGACCTCCGTGTTCTCCTGTGCAATCCAGTGGTACAAGGAAGAGCTGAGCTCTTGAAAGGGGAAGCAGATGCTGTTCCAGATGAGGGGTATGGTCCTAAGTGTGATACAAAACCCAGCAGATGTCTAGTCACAGGAAAGCTGCTGCCCATGTCCCGAATCCAGAGGTATCTTTAAAAAAACCCAGCACTGTCAACTCTCCATATAGAATTGCTTCCCTGCCCAAGTGGGNAGCTAGACCTCCATGTTCTCCTGTGCAATCCAGTGGTACAAGGAAGAGCTGAGCTCTTGAAAGGGGAAGCAGATGCTGAGCAGACCCTGTTCCAGATGAGGGGTATGGTCCTAAGTGTGATATAAAACCCAGCAGATGTCTAGTCACAGGAGAGCTGCTGCCCATGTCCCGAGTCCAGAGGTATCTTTAAAAAAACCCAGCACTGTCAACTCTCCATATAGAATTGCTTCCCTGCCCAAGTGGGAGCCTGGGAGCAGCCATGGAGGGAAGGAAGCCTGGGAGCAGCCATGGTGGGAAGGAAGCCTGG
>VWZG01002447.1:174032-267497 GCA_013396735.1 Grallaria varia | reverse complement strand
GATCTATGGAGGGAAGGAAGCCTGGGAGCAGCCATGGTGGGAAGGAAGTCTGGGAGCAGCCATGGTGGGCAGCCTGGGAGCAGCCATGGAGGGAAGCCTGGGAGCCAGGAGCAGCCATGGTGGTCAGCCTGCCTGTCTCCCTGTCCCAGCAGGATGAGCTGGATCAGGGGCCCTTAAAACAATGCACCCAAACAGCAGTCACTTGATGCCCTGTGGGGGTAGACTCCAGCTGACCTGGGGTCTCTGAGCAGAAGGTTCCTAGCATAGTCTAACTACTCCACAGAGACCCCAGGCCAGCTGGAGTCTACCCCCACAATACCCTTTTAAGAAACCTTTCTGTAGTGTATCTCAGGCCTTAAACAAGACCTGAAGATAAACGTCCTGGTGCTTTGCTGATACGTCTCTTCCATCCCAAAAGTGAAGTTTTACAGAGCAGTAGAGGTGACAGGAAACCCCCTGGAGCTGTTGTTCCCCTGGGACACAGCAGCCAATGCACCCATTGCAGCGAGCAGGAGCCACTGACACGTCCACCCCCTGAAGGGAGGGTAACAGGGCTGTGTGTTGGAAGCAAAACCCATCCTGGGGGTGCTCTGTGATCTCTGAGGGTACTTCTGTGCCATGCAGAAAAACCAAGGTAAGTCTGCCTGACGTACCAGGAGAGGGGAGAGGGCAGTGCCGAGTCGCTGCTGGTGCTGTTTTGGAAGCTCTGCCAGACCTCAGACATGCAGGGTCACCTGGCACTCAGGTGTCATCAGTCAGCATCCTCCCACTTCCCCACATCCCATCTGTTCCTGTCTGACCTGTTTGCACAAATCAGCTCTCAGTGCCCGGCAATTCTCACTCTAGTTGTGTTTTCTGTCTTCGTCCTGTGACCCTTAGTGCTTCTTTAAACTTTACCGTTGTCGGTAGGACAGATTAAAATCCTGGCTGCTTCCATTGTTATTTACTAATTGTCCATGTTAGGAAAGGGGCTCCTATTTGGCACTCCTGTAACACATTAATATCTTCCGATTGGAGGGGAAATAAGGTTGGGTTATGTATCCCAGGAAGAATACCAAGCATTAAAAGAATGCATTGCCCTGAGCTGAAACAGTTCTGGAGAGTTTTCCAAAGAAATGTTATTTTTCAAGACCTTTGAAGAGTCTTTGGATTTATATTGCCTTTTTAAAAATTTAATGTTAAAGCAAATTGTTTTCAAACAAAAGTACACAGCTGTCTTTCATAAACATTCTTGTTCTGCTTTTTCAAAATGATGTTTTGTCAGGTTGTTTCACACGTACAACCCAAGTCAGTTTTAGAGACAGCAACTTTATTTTTCCACAGATGTTGTTTTAACCAATATTTTCTAGGAATCTGTGTATATAACTAAAATGCTACACTGTAATAGACTTTGGTTTTGTGTTTAGGCTCATGCATTACTTGCATCATGAATTCCTTGACGTAGGGACTTGCCTGCAGGAATGTCTCCTGTATCATGAATGGTGTATTTCAAACAGCTTAACTTGGAATAATCTCATCCTGTGCTTTGTGTTATGATTCTTGCCCTCTCCTGTTGCACCTGAGAACCCTCTGATTGTTGGTGTCTTCCCACCCAGCAGTCGTGCTTAGCAGGGGAATGTCATTGTCCTAAGCAGATGAGGAAGTGCAGAGTCAAAATGCTGGCTGATGTGTCATGGCTCGGAGGTTGGAGTAGATGACTTTGTTTTCCAAAATTTTGGGTTATTTCCTGCCCTTTGAACAATCTTTTCTTTCCACAAGGCACAAATGCTGTTTGTATACACAAGGCAAACAGAGCATTTGGTGTTTCTGCATTGGAAAATTACTTTTTCTGCAATTATTTTGTTTTGTTGGGGTTTTTTCCCTTACATTTTTGGACTTAAATACAAACTTTGTAGTCTCACATAAAGATAGAAATAAGAATAAAATACACCAACCAGGTCACTTTTGATGTAGACATGTGTTGTCATCCCTATATGAAGCTCTGACTTTGCCTCTTCTAGATAACAGTGAAAGGCATCCACTTGTAGCCAAAAAAGTGAAGTCACATTGTAAAAGCTGTAGTGGGTTTGCAGTATGCAAGGTTCATCATAATAGAGATCAAATGTTGGAGTGTATTTAGTCGAGGTAAATGAAGTTTTGTATGCTGAGTGTTAGCTATAACTTTAGCATGGTTAAATACCCAAGAGGAAAACAAGTATGTGAGGTAAAGGACAGCAGTGGCACGAGGATGAATGAGTCTTAACTGGCTATTTTAATCAATTTAGAGCAGAGATTGGAAGAAGGTTATGAGGCACTGTAAGTGGGAAGGTTCTCAAACCTAACAGTAACAATGGCTTTTAAGATGGAGCTGATAAGCTTATGAGGCAAATTTGAGCTGAATGTCACAGTTGTTTTCAAGGGCCAGAATTTGATGATAAGGTTGCTTTTAGTTATCTGTTTTGAAGCTGAGTAGTAACAGGAGAAGAATAAACAAGGAAAGAATGTGTCCCCATGATTTTCTGGGAGACAGCCTAGGTTGAAATTTTCGAGCTTCAGGAGGTAGAGATGGAGTTGTGTCTTGCACTTTGAATTGTTTCTTGTTTTTCTCTTTCTTACTCGCTCACCTTAATCATTCTTAATTCAAATTAAATCAGATTCTCATTCCATTAGCTGAATTGAATAATGCATCACTCTGAGTTTTCACTGAAATCAGCCAGCCTATTCATGCAGTGATGCTGCTGCTCTTGTGAGTAAACAGATCAGAATCAATCTTGTAGTTCATCCTGCTTCACCCTAAGAAAGAAAATGAAGCTTTCACTTCATCTCTCTTTTTTTATCCCTTGCCTTTGCCTGCGGTTTGCTATCAGTAATTCATAGTATCTGTACAGTAAGTGGAAAAAACACATAACAGAATTATTTAATGAAGACTTTGTTACACTTAAACATAGGTGTTCTAGTCTGTGTTGGAGACTAAAGACTCAGAACATTTCTTCTGCAAAACTGGCAGTTCAGAGTCTCTGATTTTGGTGACATTTGAAAATACTTCATTATAGTTCGGAGCTTACACACCTGGACAATGTTTTATTGAAAAGGGAATTTATTCCATGTTTTCCTGGTGTTCTCCTATCTCTCTTGCCTTCTAACTCTCCGTGTTCAGACCTACACATCTTTTTGGACTACCAGTATTCACAGAATTCTCATCCTGTCTGTCACTGTTGTTGTGTCCCTCCCATTAGTTATGGATTCTTTTCTACTCTGCTTTGTACAAGAGTAGCTTGTTGCCTCCTCCTCCTCCTCTGTAATCTTTCCAATTTTGCTCTTACTTGACTTTTTTTTTTCATGTATACTGTTCCGTATTTTTAAGACTAAAATCTTAATAGTGTTACGCCCTGTATACTTCTGTGTATCTCAAAGCATAAGACTAATAATTCTTTTTACGTTGCATTTTAAAACCGTGAATGCCAGAAAGAAAATTTAATCATGGGGATAGTAGAAAAAATGTGTTTGACAGCTCTGTATTGGTACTGTGTTGTGAGACTCTTTTAGTGTTGCCCTCTGAACCAAGGTAAGCATAATTTGTGGCATTTTAATTCGTTCAAAGAAAATTGTGAAGGCGTTTGTAATCAACACTATGATAAACAAAGCAAAATAACACACTTCTCTTAATTGAGTCCTGTCAATCTTTGACATAGTCATGGACTTTTCCAAGGTCCTGTGGTCCCTTGGCTCCTTGTTTGACCCTTGTTTGGCCTCCTTTGGAGTGGATTTCAGCTCGTCTTCCAGTCTTTACCTTGGCTGCTGCATGAGTGGGATTAAAGAATTGATGAAAAATATATGAGGAAGCCTCTTTTACCTGACAGAGCTGGCCACTGATCAGAATTTTAACATTTGAATAGTGAACAAAATTACCCTTTCCAAATGAAGCTGCAGATATGCACTTGACGTATTTCATCTAGAAATGAACCCAATCAAGTTCATTTTAAATACATTCATCTCGTAATTTTTACTTTATTTCTTGGAAGGTATACTATGGAATGTCAAGTGGATCATAGGATAACGTGCCTGTTTCTCACAGAACATAATACAGAATGACACATTATATATAATAATAATAAAGTATCACTTAAAAGCTTTTAAAGATACTCCTTATTTGTGCCTAGTTCATTGCAACACAGGCAAGGAAGTGCTTTTAACAAAAAAATAAGGGGTATCAGTTTTATTTAGTAGGAGCTGCTTTTAATCCTTGTTAATATTGTAAAATTTTATACAAAAGACACTGATAGTACCACTATATATTTTATTATGATATGGTGTCACATTATGATTACAGGATGATTACTGGATGTTATGTGTCATAACAGTATAAAATAATGTAAGTTACTTGATGAAAGGGAGAGAAATTTTTTTAAAAAAAAAAAGAGTTAAAAGCCCTTAACTGTACGAAGGATTGGTATTAGGATTTTATCACTGATGTAATGTGTGCCATAATAGTTGTAATTACATCCAAAAAACTGCTTGGGGAAACAAACCAACTTGAATTTGCATTTTGGGGGAGGCTGAGGCCCCTGGATGCTGCTGTGGAGAACTGACTCCCCCAGGCTCTGGAAGGCCAGAAATGCTGCCGTGGTGTCCCTGCAGACTGTGTGTCACGGCCAAGGCTGCAGCACATCCAGGACGTGCCAAGCCAATGGTGTGGGTGGTCTGAGCATCCACAGGTTGTGCACAGCCCATGGCAGGCACATGGATTTACCACGTGTGTCTCCAGAGCACACTTGCTTGTGTTTCTGTCCTGCAAACCCTGATGGACACGTGGGAGTGCAAGTGCTTTAGAGTGCTTGGGGCATTCCAGAAGCTGTTTTGATGTCACTTGCCTTCATATCCTTTTATAACTCTTATAACCTGTAGACATGTCAACCTGTGGGGTTTGGCTGGTGCATTCATTTACCTTCTTCTTTTCCTTTTGAAGTTCACGTACATTTCTGTATTGGCAGCAAAGTGTTTTGCCCAGCAAACAAAGAAACTACACAGGACATTTCTTGAATTTCTTTCCTTGGTAAGGTCCAATGTTGTGTCGCTTGAATGTATCCAAACTGGAAATGCACAAAATGAAAAGCAGGAAAGCAGAGAATTTTGCATAAATGCCAAGTGTGTGTCTCCTGCCTATGCAGTGCAGGACTTATGCTAAAGCATCATGAGTAGTGGCTCACAACTGAACAGTAAACTCCGTGGAGTCACCTGGTGCTTGCACTGAAGATGATTTGTCATTTCATGGTCAGTTTGTGTGCAGAGCCTGTCGGGAGCTGCCTTCTGCTCTCTCACTGGTTCCATGAATGATGGCCTGTCACCCCATCCAGGCTGCGTGCGATGAGAAGAGGCACAACTTTGAATCTTGAATGTTTGCCCCAGGGCAAATTTAGGTGATGAAAAGATCATTTATATTTTAAAGCAGTAGATGGTAAAATGCCATTTGATTCTCTGTCACAAACCTACTCAAACCAGTTCCTGATGAGCCTCCTTCAGTGGCACCTGCACTCAGAGCTGGTTCAGAAGGCAATGGCTCCAATGGGAGCCTCTGTTTTTATGGTAGAAGACAAGATGTGAGGATAGAAAGGGCAGGGTTCTATTCCTGGCTGTTTCACAGGATTTTTTTTTTTTATTTTTTTTTTTAAATGAGGCCTTGACAAATCAGTTGAGCTCTATTCAGTGAAAATGCAGCCCCTAATGAAATGAAGCATTTGAAAGCCCTCTAAAGAAAGGCACTGTACACTTGCCAAGTGTTATTGCCCGGCTGCTTCTAATTAAGAGAATTTCATAAGATTGTGTGTGCCAGACCTATCAGAAGTTTGTTTATTTACATTAACCTGAAGACAAGTGCAGTAGATTCCAGTCTGCGGGCACAGCATTCCCCTTGGTGGCTACCTGATAGGATGTGCATTGGCAAACCTTGATAAATTCAACTGACATGCAGTAACCAGCTGTATGTTACAGCTTCCTTTGCTTGCACAACAACATGGTTATGTGAGGTCCTTTCTGGTAAACTTTTCAGATGAAGGTTGTTTATGTCATCCAGTTTTGCTGTGCGTTCACAGGGAGTTGGTGCAGGCACATACAAGGTGTTATCAAGTCAGAGCTGGCAGGTGATAAGTCTGAGATGTGATAATGCCTGTCTAAATAAATGCAGAATACGCATAGAAGTCAGGATGAAATCTTTGTGTTGAATATGCCACGTATCTCATTTTCTCAAATTACATGGAAATAATTTTATTTCCATCTAAACCATTTTTAAAAATTCTCTCTGTTCATATGAGAAAGAGCATAGCTTGGCAAAGGCAGAAGTGTTTGAGCCAGTTAAAATATTCACAAATACTGTGAGTAAGAATGATTAGAAGCACAAATATGTGTCTGTGGACCTGCACCATCTAATTTAAATCTTTGGGTTTCCAAATTCAGTTGACACAGACATCAGATCATTTAAGGCCCATGTTGGTTTATGAAGCCAAAACTAATCAGAAATGGATAGCAGAGACTCATAAGCAGTCTGTTACTATAATTGATAATCTTTCACTGCCCTGAAGAGAGACAGCTAATGGGCATTTGGAGCTCAGCAGCAAATTGGAGATTGTTAGAAACAGCAGGTATTTTAACTTCAGCAGATTTGTAACACACTTTTTGCAACTCTTCTAATAGTCAGAAGGTTCAATAACAGAAAAAACATCTCCGTAGGTGTCTTCTGTACAGTTTCAAAAACAGAATCCCTGGCTTATTGCCAAGTACTTCTTGTGATTCTTCAGGAAGAATGCAAAAAACCAAGCAAAAACCCAGAGGAAAGTCAGCCCTTCATCCTGAACATCAGCAAGCTCCAGAAGAGCCCCACTTTTTACTGTGCTATAGAATGAGTCAGGTAATCCTGCCTCAAGGGTGCTGAGGTACTTGGGTACCATATAGAGCTGGATGGCACTGCATCGTAGTTAGCAGTCAGAGGAAGACTTCATCTGAACATTTATGTATCCAAGCCTTTTTCCATTCCAGGAATCAGATTTTCCTGGCCAGCTAAAATCTTTTGAAGGTGTCTGAGCTTAATCATGGTGATTTAACAGCAGGACTAGAACATAAAAGCCCAGGTAAATGTTATTTAATTGAATTGATCTCTTTATTCTGACATCTGCCTACAGAAAACATTCCTTTTTTCATCCATAACCTTGTTTATGCTCATTTACCTTCGCATTTGAAGAGACTTCTCAGATAACATCACAATTTAAGACTACGTTCTGAAATTGAACTGCCCTTAGTGGAAACTGGTAAAAAGCATGTAAAATCATTTCATTTATTAGGACAGCATGCCATTTACAAGGAAAGCTATAGATGGCTTTCCAAAGCTGCCATGTCTCATTATACTCAGTGTGGTTCAAATTTCAGTCTCTTGGCTTGCATTGTCATAGAAGCTTGAACTGAAATTACAGCCCATAATACCCCCACAGGAAGTAATTTTGTTTTCTGCAGTAACTGGCTGTATTAGCATTGCCCAAATGTGTTATTATTGGCTGTTGGCATGTGCAGGCGGTGCTAGTGAGTGAGTGACACTTCTCTAACACAATTGTTGGGATGTCAACAGAACTTTAGTGCCTCAATAGCTTAGACTTTTGTAATAACCTCAGCCTGGAGTAACAGAAAATGTAGTGTTCTGATCTTAAATGTTGCCCTGTTGTCTTTATCCAACCAGTTTTTTTCAGAGCTCAGTTTTATTTCAAGCAGACTTTGGTAAGAATAACACAACTGCAAGTGGCATTGTTGTTTTTCAGGGAACTAGTTCTTAAGTTGTTAGAAACAGGCCCACTGTGTATTCATCCATCTGCTGGGGATCTGCTTGGTGGAGACTGAGCAGAAGACACAACATTCTCAGCAGTGTAGCCTTGCTTTCTTCATGGGGAAATGGAGGATTGTGTCCATATGAACACAGTTGTGTGCCATGACCAGCTTTCCCTGTGCATGAGGAAGGCTAACCAGGGGCTGGTTTATGGTTTCAGTTATTCAGTGTCAGTAAAAATAATAGTATCAACTGGTCACCTCCCAGATCCAGTGAAAGGCCTTCTCATCCTAAAGAGAGATGTGTGATCTCTTTGTGTCTTCAGGGATAGTTTTATTTTAGATCTTTTACTCATTGTCTATGAAGGAATTACTTGTTTGGAAGCACAGTGGTTCCACATTACTAGTTTGTTGTAAATATCCTTGATAAAGTAGGATCAGCATTGGTGATAGTCTTGTTTTGAGAATGAGTTGGACTAGTGATCTCCAGAGGCCCCTTCTAACTTATATTTCTGTGTCTGTTCACTGCTTTTCACAGAGAAAATGCTGGCTGGTATAAGCTTATAAGTATAGGCTTTTTCTAAGTGTCAGGTCCTTATAGATTCTGGCTTGTGACGGACATTATTCCTTATTTCTATTAAATATACAGTGTTCTAATCAATCATTTGAGGTGAAGTAAAGGCAGGCAAGAAAGTGCAGTTCCAGACTGATTAATTCTGACTGCTTAGTCAGGACAAGGAGATGGTCCTGTGAGGAGCACCATTAGAAATACACATTATCCTAGCTATGAAGTGTAAAAAGTGTTCCTGTGCTTCCATACCTTACACTAGCTCTGCACACTGAGCTGCTGGTATTTCTTTGTTTTTCTCTGACAGCACAAGTGTGCAGAGCACAAGTCTCAAAAGGAAAACTAGGAAAAGAACAAGTGAGGAACACTGGAAAATCTAGGGGCTGAATATTCACGTTTCCAAAGGAAATGTGAAACCTCCTTGATGAGGTTTGGACTCCAAGAACCAGGTCATAATACCTCTACTCATGCACATGCAGCGTGTCATAACCTGGCTCTTAGTGGCTGTGCCCTAATGTCAAATAGGGGTGCAATTTCTAGAATTCTTTAGCAATTTTGCCGTTGTTCAACTTTTGCAGAACACAGTGTCAGCTATCAAGCAAGTTGCCCTTCTGTTTCCCTTCTCCTTCAGGTCCTCCCTCCACTCACTGTACGACCTCTCAAGCACTAACTGAACTTATGTTCTATGTGCCTTCTGGGCTGTGGTTTCAAACCCCTCCTGCACCATGTAGAAAAGGCAGCACACCATTGAAAAGGGAAGATAAAGAGTACTCAAGCCAGTCAAGTACAGATCATAAGCCCTTCCAGATGTATTTGAACAGATAATGGCTGTAAACAGATTTTTCTGAGTTCTCCTAACTAATAACTAATGGGATCTGTAAGGCAGGTAAGTCAGTCAACTGCAGTGTTCTAACCATGAGTAAATTCTCTGCTGTCTCAATTGTCTATTACCTATTCTTGATGAAAAACACGTATGCACATTTATTTCAGTTTTGGAAAGAAGAATGCATGATTCTTTCCCATGTATGCTCCCACCCCTTCTCCCAGGGTTAATTAAAAACCACGTTACCACAAATATTCAGGAAGTCAGAGAATCATTTCCCAGCCTCCAGAGGTTCATATGCTGCTGGCCAGTGACCCCAGCTGAAAGCTGGCACTTGGGAAGGAACTAAAGCAGTGATATGTTTGGACACAGACAATTTTGTATTGTAGTCAATATTAGGAGGGAGCCTTCTGGGTAGAACTGAGCACAGCATTCAGAATGTACAACCTGTTAGATTGATTAGGGCCTTTTCTCCCCAGCGTTGTGTCTTAAGGAAAATCAGCAAAATCTGCCTGTCTATCATGTTTTCATTGCTCCTGTGATGCTCCACCTCCACGTGCAGAGAAAGCCTGCAGCTCCTCTTTGCTCCAGGAAGCTCACTTTGGTGGATGTGTTTGCAATGCATGTTCCTGGGGCTGTAAATGTGGTAAGGGAAAATGTAAAATTTGCTGGAATTTTCATCCAGTGCTGGGAAGAGCATAAATGCCAGTTGGCAGAAGTTTTCCAGTTTTTTTTTCAATGAATGCTGTTACACTGCTAGTATTTTGGAAGCAGTGGTTGCTTTTGGTTTTCCTAGACTCTTAAGGTAGCTAAGAATATATAGTAAGTATCATACCTTAGATTATCCTCTTCCATCTGCTTTGTCAATGGCTGCTGCAGACAAGTCCACAAAATAGCCATTTCCCAGTTAATCTTATTCACCCCACCCTTATAAATGTATCTGAGGGAAGAACCTGTCATTTGCATTTATTTTTTTGAGTTTTAATTTACTTTCTGTTGGTATTCAGGTCACCAAAACACTGTTATGTTTCTTGTTCTATTTTCCTTTTTATAAAAAGAAATGTCAGGATGATCATTTGAATAATCTTTTTCTTTTTTATCCCGAAAGGGTAGGTACTTTCCTTTCTGCAGTCTCCTGTGTCTCTTCTTTCTGTTTAATGTAACCTTTCATAGATTAAAAAGGCAATGATGTTAATAGAATTACATAATTGTCAGGAGATAATGTTCTCCCAGTGAAATATCGCTGTTGAGGCGTAGCTAAAGCATTTAGAGCAAACAAGCATGCAGAAACCAAAGATGTTTATTTTCAAAGCAACACATCTTTGCCATTATTGGCATCTAAATCCTCAGATGTGCCATTCAGCCTTTTCAGGATGGGACCCCCCATTCCCAGTGCAGCACTTGCTACTGGTAGGTCTGATGACTTACACTGAGTGCAGAAAGACTTATCCTTGGTTATGACCAGAGAGAAGCAGAAATTTAAGATTTTAAATGCAGATCCAACCTTTCCCAGAGATCCAAGAATGTCTGGGGGCTTGGTTCTAGTTGCTACCTTTTATCTTAATTCCATATCAATTCATCTTGTGCCAATGCAATTGCACAGAGGGGAAAAAATGATAAAATGACAGCAGCTGGGCTCACCCCTCATCACTACAAAAAAATCCTTCCTAAAAAGTTAGATTTCAAACTTATTGGGCGCAGAGACCATTCACTGTCAACTTAATTTCTGAATGTTAAGGACAGAGTGGTATGGATGATGCAAGTGAATTGTACAGTATATATGAAAATATTTTCCTAATGGATATTGATAGTGACAGTGGAAAGGTCTGTGTAGAACTGAGCAGTGAAGTAACAGCATGGAGCAGTGTGGTCTGTAAGGAGAGGAAGAATAAGAAGATAAAGGAAAGCCAAGGAACAGCATTTTCTTCTCAGAAATAAGAAAAACGGGTAAGTACTGTCTTTCAAAATGCTTTTGGAAGCAATCCTAGATTTCTCCTTTCTGGATCAAAGTATGGTGAGTTATCTAGCTGACAGGCAATGCAAGTTACAGCCACTAGGAAAGCAGCAATTTAAAGTATAAGCATTTATGTTTTATATAACGATGTCTTTAATATTACAGGAATATTAATTTCAGAGTCTGCAAAAATCTCAGAAAAACTGCTTCAGTTTCCTGTTGGGAGTTTCAGGAGTGAAATCATGAAATGAACCAGGAAGTGGTTAATGGGCTTGTTATTTTGTGTCTTCTGTAGTGATGTTTGAGACACAGTACCCAAATTACATTGAGAATACCAGTGGGAAATGTGTGACCAATAGCAGATAGCGGGACCTCCTTCTTTAGAAAAGTAATGCAGTGATGGTGTAACCTGAGTGACTAAATTGTGAGATGCTTTTAGGAGGCAGTTTTTGAATTGAATTGGATTTTGTTTTAAAATCCTCTAACACGAGGCATTTTTTAAAAGTAATAGGGCTGATCCTTTATTCAGCTATGCACATGCTCTAAGCCTCTGTATAATCAGCTTTCTGTCAAGAGGGTTAGATTTGGCTGTATGGGAAGGTTTTGAGCTCCCATGAGAACTGTAGGATGAGTGTGAGATACAGTTAGTATTCCCTGAACTTTCCCACTTTCTTTCCATACTTTTGCTGCCACGGGAAGTGAGTGCTGGATGCAGTGCCACTGCCTCCAAGTGCTTATGTTGCAAGAGTTAATGCTCCCACTGGTGGAACTTGGCTCTATTTTCCAATGGTAACTCAACAGCCAGAAGTACTTGCAGTCCTTTGTAAGGACTCTTTGGGAACATCATTGAGGTATTTAAAGTGGTTGGCAAATCTTGCACTCGTGTCTCTAGAAGTGGAGAAGAGGGAATTTGGCAATGTCGTTCAGCAGCCCAGCAGTGTCATCCAGGAGCTGCAAGTGCTGAAAGGCAGGAGTTTGGGGTGGTGTAGGGGGTGTCTGAAACCTGTCCAGTGCCACAAAGCAGTTGCTAATACACTAGTTCTGCCTTAAAGAGTCTGACATGTCTCAGTAAGTAAAATCTGCCTCGAATGCAGGTTTCAAAGTGCACCAGAAGAAGGCTCCTTGTGCTTATGATACAACAGAGGATGCAAAGTGCATGGGTTGTGCCCCCAGCTTGTATTAGGAGGATTTTAAATCTCAAAGACTAACACTAATATGAGGTTGTGCGAATGTTAATGTTGTTTAGGCAGATGGTGAATTGCAGATTGAACCTGTTGTCACAACAATGTGTTTGAAAAAAATGTTCATGTGGCAAATGGGAGAAAAATTAAATAGAATGTTCACATGCAAGCACACAAAAATTTAGCATTGCTGGCTACTACTCATATGCACCCCTATACGAACTTTTTAAGGATTCTATATCAACCCGTTGCCACAAATCAATGTGAAAAGCAGGACTACAGATTCAGAAGAATGCCCCATTAATACTACTCATCATAATTTTGCCTGACATCAATGACAAAAGTCTTTGATCTGAGTCAGGCAAAATTTTATAGCCCTATTAAAGGTAATTGCCACTCTTCCTCCTCTGCCACGCCCATTTGTTACCCTTTTCTCCTTTTCCATTTCACAGCTTCACAGCAAAGTAGCCCAAACCCTAAGTCTGTTCTACCAGCACCTAAAGGGTTCAGCCAAGTGTTTCTCCAATGTTTTTAAAGTCTGTGGTATTTCCTCCTTGGGAGCTATCTTAGAACATGAAATGGCTTTTCAAGTGAGAATGAAGTTGTATCTTCTTCAGTCATATATTTAGTTACAATAGTAGAGACTCAAAGCTTTGCATTTTATTTTAAATCCCTTTGAAAACAGCTGAGCAAATTCCCTCTAGTTGCAAATTTTCTGGAGTCAAAGCATATATGGGGATTTGTTTAAGCTAAATAAAAATAATATGGGAGGTTAGCCATAGCAATGTTAAATAATTTTGTGTATTATGAAGAGCACTGATCCGACATTCTTGGTAAATATTCATCCAAATCATATGAGTTTGTTGCCAACACCTGGTTTACAAGAATAATAAAAATGGGCAGGAAGGGGCATAGCCCACTGCTTCAGAATTTGTATTGTACACGAAATCAAAAGGACATTTAGTATTCTCGTAGCTTTTTCAGGCCCTATCAGTTACATATATCCCTGTCATACCTATATTTTTCTGCAACCTTCCCTCAAAATACAAGATTCAGGGACACCATTACGGAATTTTTAGGTCACATGTAGAAAATTCCCTCTGTATTTGCACAAACCCACCGATCCCTAGCTGGAGAAAAATGTCATTTGCTGTAGAAAGAGGCAAAGAAAAGACACAGATGAAGTCAAAACTCCTACTTCAGCCTTTGCAGGGACTGCAAGTCAGTCAGGAAAGGTTATGCTTCTGCTGCAGAAGTAATCCTCCATTTGGACTTTTAACAGATTTTAATCTCTCTTTACTATTCTTGCAATAGTTCAGTGTCAAAACTAAAAATACTTAGCCCTTCTTCCAAAAGCCATTAAAAAGCCTTACTTTTTTCCACCCCTTCCTTCTGCCCATGAGGAGTTGTCATTTTCCATTACTTCCATTTTCTCCAAACTGTGTATTCAGCTCTTTTTAAATATTCATTTTTCCATTATATTTTTAACTTCACTGTGATCATCTTTTGCCTAATTACTTACCTGATTGGTTTCAGCTGTATCCTGAGGGGGAATGCCAGACTGAAACCAAGAGTGTCACTTGATGGTGTCTTGAAATTGGGCAGTCAGAGATAGTTAACAAGGACCCATCAGGTTCCTTGGGAGATGGACACTCACCCTGACCAGTGGAGGCTGGAAAATACGGTGGAGTTTTTTGGTCAGTTTGTTTGTTTGTTTTTAATTGTCCCCTCCTGGCATCAATACTCTGTTTATAATTGTGACTGCAGAAAAAACTGCCAGAGTCTCAGACCACACGAATGTGTGCTGTGTTTCTGCCTAAAGATTTCCAGAATAAAACCTGTGGTGGTCACTGTACATTGTGCTGGTGCCTGGAAACCCTGAATGAGTGACCCGGGCCTTTACACCTTTTTAAGTTTCTTGTCTCATCCTCTCCGTTTTGGCAGAGAAACAGGCTGGAATAAACAGAAATAGCAGTAGTTATGTTTAAATTCTCAACTGTCTATTCTCCAGCTCAAATATTTACCTGCAGTACAATCCAAATGTGCGGCGAATTGGAGAATCAAAGGTGTGTTAGCTGTGTAGACACAAATGCTTCATTTCAGAGACAGCACAGACAGCCTGGAATGAAACTTTGGGGAAGGGAGTAAGTGTTTGAATTGATCAGCCTCATTAGCTGACTGCTGCAATAACCCTTTTTCTCAGGAATCCTTGCCGTGTAATTAATCACACCTCGTGTAAGGGGATTTCTGGTATTTATAGAGGCACAGCTGTGACAAACGAGGTATCTTTGGCTCTCCTGCATTTGCAGCCATACACATCTAATGGGCAGGAGGAGGAGGAATGGCAGGGATGTGTCTGGTTTCCTCAGTGACTCCTGTCAGTGGCTGCTGCTTTGCTCCCTGGTGGGATCTGCTGCTCTGCTCCTCGGCAGTGTAGAGCTCTCTGAAAAATCTTCATTAGAAAACTGTGCATAGTGACCCTTGAGGTCACTTGTAGATACATGTGTTCAGGCACAGTGTCAATTAACAGGGTCAGTCTTTTGTGTCACTCAAAGGATGAGTATTGTGAGAAACAGAGTCTCAAGCCCAAATGGGTTTTTGAATAAGTGTTTATTAGATGGTAAAAGCAAACAGTGCTGGGTGCAGGGGGGCCTCTGCTCCACCAACTCGCACACCAGACACAAAATATGCCAGACATTTATTCAGTTACTCCATTCATATTCATTACATCATATAAATACGTATTTTATGTTCATTTACTGTCTCAGTAATGACTTCACGATAATTCATGTAGTACCTGACAAGAATTACAAGAATTTTGGGAATCTAATTGACCTAACATCAGTCTTACCATAATTCATGTATCCCCTGATAAAGACTCGGCTGACCTAACCCAGTCCTCCACAATTCTTTATGGGGTGTAGTTGAACTAATCTGTTTGTTTTATTTCTTTATGGGGTTGCAATTAACCCATTGGTTTCTTTACCGGCACAAATCATATCTATACCTGTCACAGTATGATACAAAGATCACCTCATGAAAGACACCATGAGTGTGGCCCAGGGATGGAAAAATAGCAGTTGTCTTCTTCACCTTGCCATGGAAGTGCAGATCTTGCTTTCAGGTGATGCAGCTGCACAGCCCTGCAGGAATGGTGCTCCTCAGGGGAAGGCAGACCTGAAGCAGCACTCTTGCTCTGGCTCCCCTGGCCCTTGGAAGAGGGGAAGAGGGCTATAGCAGTGCCTCTCTCACTGCATCACTTGATGCTTGTTGGGTCCAGAAGCTTCTGTAAAAGCCTTGCTCTTGGCGACCCTGACAGATCTTGCCCATCTGTGCCAGATGCTTGAATTTCAAATACTCCTTTAGAAGGGATGCCCAGCACAGATGTGGCTTCTCCTGGCAGTACCCACTTTGGGAGTGCACGCACTTGCTTCTAAATGCAGCTTTGTTTTGGCTCAGCCAACAGCACCTGATTTGGGTTGGCGTGTAACAAGAGGAAGAACAAAAGCACGTTTAGCTTAGAGTGCATTGTCGTGTGGTTTTATTCCCCACCAAAACAGAGAGAGAGAGAACAGGGCTGTTATCGAGGTTATCATCATCCTTTTGAGACACCGGTATTTTCCCGAGGAGGCAATGACATTTCTTAATTACTCTCTTCATGGGTAGCCATGTATAGAGATTACCAGAGGCTCAGCAGTGCATTGTTCTGCCGGAGCCTTGGAGAATGATAACGCTGACAGCACAGCGCTCTGCCACCCAGCTCTCTCCTTCTCTCGCTCTTCATTACAGCAGCTAATTACTTTAGCTACTGGTGGGTGTGCAGCGTTGCTTATCCCACATAACCCCAGCAGCCCTCTGCTGTCAGGGTAATTTACAGTAATAGTGTAATGCTCTCTTGACACTCCAGCCTGGCCCACGTGGAACCAAAAGGCACCGCTGCTCTTTTATCCAGCTTGGCTGCCAGAACAGCAGTGTTTGAGTGAGAGGCAACCTGTGCTTCAAACTGGGAAAAATACGTGAGCACCAGTTAATACCAGTGGCTCTCGGAGCTGTGATGTACCAAAAAACACCTTCACGGAATTTCGTTTGTCTCTGCCTTAAAATAGGTATATGTGCTTCTGCTCCCAGGTGTTCTTCTCCCTGTCAGTAGTAGAGTAAGAACAGGCAATTTTTCGACTTCTCACTACCTCAGCTTCATTTCCTAGCAGGGAAGTTTGAATGTGCTAGTACAACACAAGTGTTACAGATACTGTTTTAATAAATTATGTATGTATTTTTCTCTCTAAAGCATTTAAATGCATAGGTATGCTTTTACCGTATATAATATATACTTAGACTATGGAAAGGTTCTGGGCAACTCATTTCTCCTCGTACCTTTAAAAAGCTCACTTCCCTCCCTCCCTCTTTGTCCTACAGGTACATATTTCTATTGCCTGTGTGTGGTTAGAGAGGATGAAAATAAATCCCACTGCTGTCTAGCAGTGAATTCATATTTTGACTCCACTGACAGCACACAGTGATGTTATCATGTGATACTAAACTTCCAGTTAATAAGAAGTCTCAACACTAGTGTCAGTCCTGCATGAAATATGGTCGATTCTGGGTGTATACCAGAAAAACTGAAAATAGACTTGCTTTGAGCCATGATGTTAGCAGCGTGGTAGTTGCAGACATAGAACCAGAGTCTTAAGAGTTTGACAGCTGTTGTATTCACCATCCGAGTCATTCAGACATTGTATTAATAGAAGAATAATTTGGAATATGTAAAAAAGCAAGCCAGCCATCTTGGTTTAAATAAACTTAAGCTGGGGTGTTTTTGTAGCAGATTTCTAAACAGAATAGATAGAGTAGATAAATGCTCAAATATGTACGTGTAATTATACGTATACACTTGCAAACTAAGCATAAAATGAGCAAAATTTTTTACTGAATGTCTTCACTGCTTAGAGCCATGTTTAAGTAGCCTGTGACCCTTTTTTGAAGGTAATCTTGTAAATCTGTTTGCTTTACAATTAAATGACCAGTCTCTGTCCTGCCATTCCTGAAGATGTGAATGGCCTCCCCTCTTCCCCTTTCTAGTGCAGCACAAACCCCCCTTTCCTAAGGCTGAGGTGTTGTACTCACAGGCCAGCCAGGTATGTTACTAAACACAGGCAGGTGCACATTTAATATATCCTGCCTGACCAGGATAGTTTTTCAGCCCTGTCAATGACTGACTGAAGTGCAGGGCTGTGGGAAGCCCAGCCCTTCCCTTCAGTAAGGGTGCAATAGATGCAAATTCCCTTTGCAAGAATCCAAGCATCCTTTGTTGCTGTCAAAATTCCTCAATTCCTGACGGGCTGTGACTCAGTTCAGACTGACTTAAGCCAGAAACATCTCTTGTCTTGTATGAGCCCCATCCTCATAAATCCAGTCTGCATTTGGCCTATTAGATGAGTCAGATCCGACCACATGGCTTGCAGTGACAGCTGATGACAGAGCCCCTTTTAATGGTCTGGATGCTGCTGGAGAGGGAAGTAAAATACAAGCCCTCTTCCTGGAAGCTTGGACCATGTGGTACATGCAGCATCACTCAACTCTGCTTCATTTGCCTTATCAGAATGCATCTCTGCCCTCTCCCTTGCCTGGCAGTGAGACTTATTACCCTGACCTCCAAAGGGACAATCAGCTGAACACGGTATAATTGACATGTGAGCAAAGTGGAGGAGCTGAAAGGCCTGGGAATTTCTTTACTTTCTCTGTCAGTGGCTGATAACCCTCTACAAGAGGGGAAAGCTGGAAGATTTGAGTGGCTCCCCATCATGCCTAGCTGGTTCTCATTGGCAGTGGTCTGAGAGCATCACTTTGTTCCTGACCTGGCTTGCCAAATTGGAATGTGTAGTAGCTGGCTCTCTGTGACAGCATTTCTCCTGTCTCAGGATTGTTGTTACTGACCTACAGACTGTGGCTCTAAATGAGGATTGTTCTGTTTGTCCCTTTTAGGATGCAGCCTTCTCCCAGTAACTCTCCTATTAATTTACTCTATATTTACTTTTAACGTTTACTAAAATATGATTTGTCAGAGATGTAAATTTCAAAGCACTTTATAAAAGCTCTGTGCTGCAAGAAACAGGCTTGGAAATTGTGGTGTTAGAGAGCTGACTGCTTTATACTTGCCTGAGGCTGTAATCAACAAACTTGTTGGTAATGAGTGATTTCATGGGGCCTGTTGCTTAATTCTAAAACATGAAAGCTATATAAACAGCTCTGCAGTTCATTACAAAGTCAAATGTGTTTTGCCATTTAAATGGACAGAGGTGACTGAGATTTAAATGTTTCTGTTTATTTCAACTAAGCATACTGTATGTAGAAAGGTGAAGGAACATTGAATCATCTCAGACAATGTTTGTTTGGTGCCTGGGGTTTTTTTAATGTGCTGTTTTGTTCTGTTTAGCTTGGTTTGTTTTTTAAACTTATGCCATGAGGAGAGCAGTAGTCAGGCAGGAAGAGAACAGCCCTATTCCCCAATGTAAAGAGCTGAAGCAAGATATCTGTTTGAAGAGGAATTTGAATACACTGTCACTCACTGAAGTGTTAGAGGAAATAAAGAACAAAGAGAGGAAGAAGTTTGTGGTTTAATTCATAAGTGAAGTCCCCTAATAACACTTAAGGTTGTGCATTTGATCCCCATACAGGCCATTCAATTAAGAGTTGGTCTCAATGATCCTTTTGGGTCCCTTCCAACTCAATGTTTTGTGAAATTCTGTTAAATACTGTTTAGTCAGTGACTATGCTGTGAAAGCAGATAGTAGAGTCAGAGGGATTTTCCATAAAGCTGCTCTTTTCTTCAGCCTAAACTACAGCAAGGAAGCCCTGGGAATGCTTGGATGTGTGTCTGTGTGTGCATGCCTGAATATGGAGCAGTGGAGGAGTCACATCACAGTGTGTAAAGCTGTGCAGGTTCCCGGAGCCTGCAGGAAAGTGTCAGAAAAGGTAACTCAAATTGAAGCCTGTAGCTCCTTTTCTCCTGTTTAGTTAATGAAAGAGGTAATACTTCCAGTAAGAAAACAGAGGTGAGTTCTGAGCAGTCCTTGAAAGTGCCTCTCTTTGTTGGCTTTGAGGAGAGCAGAGAGACAGAAATCACTTTAAGATATTGTTGGTTTTGGCGAGTGACCTGCTAAGTCACGGGAAGGCAGAGAATTATGTGGTGGAGTTGTGGAATAAGCCATGGTATTCACAGGCTGGGAATGTCACTCAAAATGTCCCAAACGCTCCTGTCTGGAAGAGGCAGTCTGGTTGGATGCCATGGACATGCAAAGAGGACTATCATGCTACAGCTTGTGGGATCTGCTTGGGGTCTGCTGAGAATGAGTGTCTGAGATCCCTTGACCATGGGCGATGGTGACATCATGGAAGAGTTTCTTTTTGACAAAATGTTGTCATCACCATTGGCTCATTCTCCCATGCAGAGTACTCCAGGGAACAACTGCCCTAGAGGATTGTTCTCTTGGACCAGAGGCCAGACTGGTTTGGGACAGAGAAAGTTAAATTAGCATGCAGGTTCATGTTTTAATGGACTAACTCATCTTTCTAATGCACTGTTCATTCTTGGTTTGCATTCTGATTCTTTGGTTTTTCTGTAGTTCATGAATTAATTAATACTCTGCTAGGAAAGGAATCAACACCATGGTAGAACAGCAGGGCAGAAAGAGAACGTGGCATATTAACAAAAATGAGCAGAGCAAGAAGGGACATGAGAATGGAAACTGTGTGGTTTATTTTCATGATGTGCAGTAAAAAGCACGTGCTGGATCACTTAACTTAGTTCAGTCCTTCAGTCTGAGCAAAGAGTAAAAGTTTCTACTCCCACCCCTATTTCAAATAACTTTGCAGTGCTGCTGAAGCTCTCTGTAATGAGATTTAAAGGGTCTCACTCTGCACTTTGAAAAGTGAAGCTGCATCCTTTCCTTTTCTCAAGCATTCACTAGTTTAAACTCTTGATGACTCTTTGTCCTACTGCTTTAAAGACTTTGGATAGATGAACCTCATGAGAAGGTGCCTGTGGTGAGAAGGTGCCAGAGCTTTGGCAGCAGGGTCAGTGTGACTGTCCTGCAGCACAACTGTGGGCGTTTGATGGAGAAGTGGAGACCTGGCTGTAATCTTCCTTTCTGTTGTTAAAAGATATCAGCATGATCTATTAGTGTCACGTGGTTATAATTGAGTGGTACATTTTCTTTCCTCAAATTACACCATGGTAATACCTATTAATTTTGTCAGAATTATCATAATCCTCACATATATCCTACTCACAAAAATCATGAGGCTATAAGAGCATTCCTTTTTTTCTGTTGGTATTTCTATTCTTCTTTAATGTTGCACAGTTACTGGTTTTAATTGCGGTATACTGGACACACAGGAAGGCCAATGAGATATTTTCCTTTAAAAATCTGCAAGCCAGCAGCATCTCCATTCCATCCTGACTTCTTAGACTTCTTACTGCCACAAATGCCTTTCCAAAGGATTTCCTGTGCCTCCAAGTGGTGCTTTTGTATCACTACTTTGCAATGTCACTGGAGAGATGACATGTCAGAGTAGATACAACCCAAAATCACATCTGTGAATATTATGCGAAGAATAAACTCTGTGTTCCTTCAGTGTCTCATGTCGATACTCTCTAGGTCTATACAGGTCCCTGCATATTTGTATTAATATACAGCTGTCTGTTTATTAATGCTGTCTTTGGGAAGGTGGTACAACCATCCTGAAAAACACTCTTTTTCTGCATTGTTGCCAGAAAGGAGCATGAAGGTTGCAAACTCCTGGCCATCCTGTGCTTTTTTCCCCCAGTGCAGCACTGGTGACACGGGACGCTGTATTGAAGCAGGAATGATCTGACACCTGCACTGTGTTGGAATGGCAGCTGTCCCTTGCTGAGCCTTCATCCTTGTTATGTCATGTGTGGTGTGATGTTCTAACAGGAGAGCTCTTGCCACAGGCAGCCAACACACAGCTGGCAGCCCCAGCTTTTGCCTTGCCATCTCTGTAGCTTTCCAGGACTTCTACCCTCGACATTTTCAGCAGGTTTGCTCTGGGTTTTCACAGTAAATGGTGGGTAGAGGCAGGATGTCTGTTTTAAATACATATCAGAAAGAGTCTGAGCTTGCTGAGAGCTCATCTTGTTGTGGTAATTGTGTAAAAACATTCAATAAGAGAAGCCCCATGATGTTGCTGGGGACGGAGTGTTCATTTAGGTGGGGGTGAATTTGCAGTAAATGGGGAAGTGCTGGTGCAGTCTCTCATACAATGACCAGAGTACCTTTTTAGCTACTGACGAGCCTCCTCTGGCGTCTGACACTGAGCTGTGCACTTTCTGAGTTCACAGAATGGGTCACATTGGAGGGGACCTCAGTGGGTCACCTGGTGCAACCTCCCTGCTCAGCAGGGTCATCCCACAGCACACGGCACAGGATTGCATCCAGATGGTTCTGGAATATCTCCAGTGAGGGACCCTCCACACCTTCTCTGGGCAATCTGTTCCTGTGCTCAGTCACCCTCACAGTAAAGAAATTCTTCCTCATGTTCAGGTGGAACTTGCTGTGCATCAGTTCCTGCCCGTTACCTCTCATCCTATTGCTCAGCACCACCGAGAAGAGCCTGGACCATCCTCTGACACCTCCTTGCAGATACTGACAAACACTGATGAGGTCCCCTCTCAGTCATCTCTTCCCGAGGCTCCCTCAGCCTTTCCTTATAAGTGAGATTCTCTGATCGAAGTTGCCACGAGGGCCACGTTTTTTTGGGTTGCCTCACCCGTTGGGAGATTGTGAAAGTCTCTGCGTTCCTGTGTTCCTCCAGAGCCTTTTTGGGACAGCGTTGCAGGTGAACAATCAAGGATTGATTGTGTTTCCTGTGTTCAGCTGTGTGGTTCCACAAGGAGTACGAGAGATCTCTCTCCTAGGTGGATACCAATTAAAGCAGAGTTAGACAAACTGAATGGAGTATTACAGCAGCTATGTTTGTTCCTTTTTTTTTATTTTAATGAGACCTAATATTCTCAGCCAGCCTGATGCACAAGATCTTTAGGTAAAACTGTCACCACTTAATGAGGATTTTCCAGCGAGCGTAACCTGAGGCATAAAAGAGGAGCACGGATATGTCAGTATTCCCTTGATTTCACTGTCTGCTCTCTGGATTCGTGAGTAAGACACTTTGAGTGCAAGTTGGGGGTCTTTTTAATGTAATATAATTGACTGTTTTTTTGCCGTGCATTTATGGCACTCAGAGCCCTGACTTTTGAGTTCCCCCTGCCAGTAGGATGCTCCTCTGAGCAAAGCCGGGTGGGAGGGGAGTCCCACGCCTGCGTGTGTGTTTGCACGCATGGAAGGGCTCGTGTGAGGCTTGGCAGACAGTCTGTCTGCTCCTGGCCTGCAGCTGGGGAGGGATTTTGCCTTTGCAGCTCTCCTCATTACATGCAGGGCCAGGTCTGTGCCGTTCCACGCTCCTGCACCGCGGCTCCAGCAGGCTCCTCTGGAGAGCTCTCAGCTTGCTCCTCTCTGCCACACTGGTTGACAATGCAGTGCATGAAGTCATGAAGCACAGAGCTCTGCTACTTTAAGGGTTGCAGGTTTTTCCTGTTCCCTCTTCTGTCGTGTTTTGGGGTTTTGTTCAGTGGTTTTGTTTGGTTGGTTTTGGTTTTTTTACTAGACGAGAACAGTTGCAGGTTCTAAATTAGCCAAGGCTTAGAAAATCAAATTGATTTTAGTGATAAATCCCCTGGTACTTTATCTGTTGTTTCCAGTATTTCATGTATACAGTCTATTCAGCTGATTCTTTTTAATAATTCTCATTTTAATCAGTCCAAAGATAGCACTGACCTTCCTAGTCATTTGGTGTGTAACAATAACTTGTTACAGGATACTCTTTTTGTCCATGAATATCACAGATACCCCTTCTGTCCAACAAAAAAACATAAAAGCAGACATCTGCTCTTTCACACCTAGGAAATGCTAGTGCTAGTAACCACACACCTGAAGTTGTTATTGTTATTTGGGGAGTACTTTCTGCTTTTCATACAAAACACCTACTAGCACAATACGTCTCATTGTCAAAATAACCTTATTATTTGAACATCCTCTCCCCGCTCCATATCATGGCAGGAATTCCATATACAACAGGGTGTTCTCTGATCCTCCTGACATTTTTTTTGGTCTATTCTCAGAGGCAAACATTTGATCTTTACTTCTAAAGCTGAATGTTTTTCAGCAATGCTATTTTTTTTTCTGTCGTTCCTGGTTTTTACTTCTGAGTTTTGTCCTCTGGGAAGGCTGTGTATGTTTCTGTGCATGTTGTTATTTTCTGCATATTTTATATGCGTATCTAAATAGAATTAATAGCCCTTTGTCTCTCTTTAAGAAGTCTCTTCTTCCCTGTGCATCACTTTGGTTGCTAACAGACATTTATGCAGTTAATTCAAACTCTTGACTAGGCAAGTAATTCTGTGGGTGTTTGGAAAGATCAGATGCATGAGACTGGAGTATAAGAATTAAGAAGAGAGGGGAGGGGAAAGTGTTGAACTGTAGATGGCTGTTCTATACTGTAGCTTTGCAGAACTGGTTACTTAAATTACTCAGATTTGTAGAAGCCAAACTCAGAAACTGGAGTTTGTCAGCTGCTCAGAGAGCCTGTTGATAGGCCAAATTCTTCCTAGGAAAGGGACAAACATACCCAATATAATGCTATTGAAATGGATAACTGCATTTTTATTGAAAGTTTATACAGGGGGGTGTCATCTTAAAAAGCTGTTTTCTCGCCCACAGTGCAAGTGTGATAATGGTCTGATGATCTCAGTCTCTCCCTTTTCTCATTCTGCATAATGAGGGATTTTGTAAGTAGAAACAGAATAAAACTTAAATTGCCCAAGAATAGAAGGTGAAATCAAGACCTCGTCAAATGTCTCTTGCTTTATATCCCAGAAGCTGTAGGGACCCCAGTGGTGGAGCAGGCAAAAGGGAAACCTGGCTGCAGTCGCAGTTACTGCTCTCTGTGATGAGCTGAGCTGAGCTCATGAACCCAAGGAAGCTCCAGACATGAGGTTTCCCTTCTTAAGCTCTGAACGAGTTTGTTCAGAAGACCTCAGTGCTGCATTGCAGCTGCACATGAAATGCAGGGCATGAAACTATTCCTATGTCTCTGCAAGCAGGTATTTTCTCTTTCAGCTACAGCATTTTCTCTACTGAACTCCTTGTAGTGCTGGGAGACACCTTTTTTTACCTTTCCCAGGAAGATTGCTGGCCCTCAACTCCCTCTGAGTGAAAGCCATTGTGTCGCACATCAAAGCTGACTTACAAAGGGAATGCAGTTCTTCATAAAGGTTTTATAAAATCTTTCTCAAGGGCCGCTAAACCTGCCTTGATGTAACGTTGGGGGTTTATTTTATTAATGGAATGATTGGAAGAGGTACACGCTTCTGCAGTCACCCATCCTCTAGCACATGGCTCAACCTTGAAGCTTGTGCACGTCACTTCTGCAGGGCAGGGTTCCCAGGAAAAGGGAATCAACCTTTACTGTCTGAAGCTGGATTTGTGAACAGTGAAGTCTGAAATTGTTGTTACAGAATCTCCATTTGATGTTGCTCTTTGAAGGTCCCCACATATTTTCAGAGTATCCATGTTTCGAAAACATATCCTTCCTTGGAGGCAGAAAGCTGGAGTGCATTGCAGAGGTCACATTTTCTTGGATTAAGCCATCATTTGACCACTCCAGAAACTGTCTAACAGGTCCAGCTTTCTAACAGGCTCTCTGTGAAGAATTTCATTACTCTTTACTACTTTAGATGTAATCCTCGTGTTCATTTTCAACAGTAACGTGCTACATGGAAGGAGAAAGTGGATATTTGGTTCATAAAAAAATTGATAAGCTGATGCTTTTAGAGGTTCACATTGACTAACACTCCCTTGTGTCAAAAGCTCTTGTTTATCTGCAGTTTCCTTACTTGGGGTTACTTGGACATTGCATACTTCTCTTTGTGTAATTCAAGTGATTTCAAAGTCAGCTTGTTTCATCTTAAGGATGGTGTTCTCTTTTAATGGCAGCTACTGAGTAAATACAGAATGCTGAGGCCAGTTTGAGCACAAAGAAGCTTTCATGGTTCTTGTCCATGGTGGCTCTCAGCCTGCTGGTTTGGCAGCTGGGATGGCCGGTGATACTACAGGAGAAATATCTGTGATTACAAAGAGATTACAAAGAGAAGCATTGGGAGAGGCATAGGTAATGCTTTCTTTTAAATCACCTGATACACGTGTTAAAACTAGGTAGCCCTGCAGGTGAGAAGAATCCCTCTTTAGGGGTCTTGAAACCCTCTTCAGGGGTCTTCTGCAGGTTCACAGCACCATACCTCGCTGGTTCACGCTGACGATGGGGACAAATATGCACAGCTAGACCCAGGTTTTTTCCCCACTCCACATGAGTCACACACTAGAGGGCCACACCTTGGATGCTTCTCTTTACCCCACCACCCCCCCTCATTTTTTGTGAGACATTCTGCTGATAAGAAAATGGGATTAAGTGACTGGATTAAAAATTCCAGCCCCTCTAATCTCACCAGTAAGGCAATCTGCAAGGGGGAGGTAGCAAACCCAGAAATGGAAGCAACCTGGATGCCTCCTTCTACCCACTGGAAATTCCCTGCCCGTTGCTTCAGGAACACTGGCCCCTTGTCTCTGTAGCCATCCTCTGGGTAGTGGAAGTGTGCAGTTGGATTCCCACATGGACCACCTCCAGGGTAAACAAACCCCCTTTTCCTCTTCCTCAGCCTCATCTGCTATTTTGCCTAGTCCATTCCCCTAACCATCTTAGCAGTCCTCTCTTGGGCTCTCTCTTACCTCTTACCTCTTGTACTGTGGGGAGGCACACACGAGGTTTCATATGCAATTTCAAATAAGTAGAGGGGAATAATCTCTTCTCATAAGCTGCTGGTTATTTCTTGCTCATACAGCTCATTATGGTACTAGTCTTTGTGACTGCTGTGGTGCATTGCTGACTGGTGTTCAACTTTGTCCTCAGATGTACACTACATGTTCCTACTACCTGAATTCAGTACTTTTTCCAAACTTCCCACTATTTTGCAACTTGTGTTTGCAGCTTTCTTTGCAGTGGGTATTTTCCTTCCGATGAGAATGTACAAAGGACTGTGACTTTATGTCTGGGTGCTGTATGTGCACTCCTTTCATCTGGAGCAGAGAACAACAGTAAGGATGTGGCATAAATGGTGTGGGGACACAGCCCTGATGGTGAAACTGTCTTGGAAGCATATTTCTTTTCTGTTATTCCTGTCTCCAGCTACTGCTTAGCTAAGAAACGCAGAAGGGAAAAGTAAGATTAACTATACTTTAATATATATTCCTATGGCAAAGGGAGTGAGAACAAAGAGGGACTGAAATTGCTGTTGAGATTTAATATTCATCCTCTGTCTAGTTCTGCAGGACTGACTTTGATTTTGGCCGAAGTTCCATGGCTGTCTGTCCAGTTCAGGTGCCTTCTCCAGCTGGGGAATCTCAGTCAGCACAGATCTTACAGGGGAATGTAGTGTAGGACAAAAAAAGAATTGTCAGCATTCTGGGCAGCATCACGCAGAGTTTATTTCTGAAGAATTTCATAATGAAAAAGCATGCAAGCCCCACTCACATCTTAAAAATTTACCATGGATGCAGAAGTTGCCAGACTGTACATTATTTCCATGCTAAACTCTTACAAGGTGTCAAATGCCACAGAGCCAGCTCTGTCTGAAACATCTTGTAAACCTGAAAAATTAATGTCCTGGATTGTTTCTTTATTAGCCTTGATCTCGCCATCTCCTGAAATGGTGTGGTGAGATGTGCCATCTTTTGAATGGGCCTGCAGCTGCATTCAAGTAGCTGTTGTGTTGATTGTTTGAAGGGAGGGGACTAAACCCCCAGTCCTTTTGAAGACTGATATTCCTGCTGTTGATTTGGTGTTGTTAGTATCATTCTGTATCACAAGTAGAGAGGAGTGTGGGATGTCTTCAGACAGTCTTCATCACAAGATTTGAAGCAGTGGTTCTGATTAACCCACAGACTTTCTGTCCCACCCTTTGCAGACCTCCTAGTTCCTCCTGTGTTTCATATTCCCCTGTGTGCAGTGCCAGTGGAAGTCCTAACCTAATTAATATATATGCATGATGAAAGTGATTCATTAGGTGGTTTGTTTTTTTTTCGTTTTCTCTGAACTCATTTGTGGAAGACAATATAGGAGTACAGTGTTGTGCCAGATTAATTTGTCTGTTGTCTGTGTTAAAATGAGATGTATTTGGAGTCTCATCTCCGAGCAAAACTCACCTCCTTGAAGGGAAGGAATTAAAATTGCTGGAGTTCAATTCCCAATTCACTCAGATTGCCCCTCACTGTTGTTATGGTGCATTGATCAGACTTGAATGTGCATTTCTCTCTATGTGTGCTATGCTAATCCATTTGGTATTTCACAGAGGGACTTTTTCCAGTGGCTGGCTGGCAAGGTGGCCTTAAAGAGAGGGAAAAGCAAGTTCCAAAACTCAGTCCTGCACAAAGCCAGGAATGGCAAGTGTTTCAGGAGGGTTCACCTTGCTCAGGTGCTGGGGAGGCACAGTGCTGAAGTTATCTTAAAGGTGCAGGTGGCTTGGGGATGAGTGGCTGTTAGCAGTATGATATTTTAAAATAAGATACTTTCCTCCTACTCTTTGTGGTCAGAAATGTGAAAAAGAAATCAGGAGCAATTTTTCCTTTCAAGTTTTAACACTGCCAGTTGGATTTGTGTTGATTCAAGTGCTCTTCCTCAGTGACCTTCATCTCCCTGTGACTGTGAGATGTGAAGGCTGCTGTTGACACAAGCTCCCTCAGCTCATATCCCAGACAGCACTTTAACATGGTATGTTTCATGCTGCATATTTCTGTCTTGCCAACAAAGTGGCAGTGAAAATTATTGCATTCATCTGGGAAAGGGAAGGGAGCAGGATGAAACCCGCAGCAAACAATGCAATTTTCCCTTTTTTCCCTGACCTTGGTCTGTACCATACCACCTCTGGATGCAAAAGGCAAAACAGAGGGGTCTGGGCACTTAAAACGAGGCTTAGAAATGTACCCCACAGAAAGATAAAGCCTAAATTGAAATTGTAAGATGCCCAATGGGAAAACAATCCCAGGTCTTTACTGGAAGAAGCAATGGCTTCTGCATTTGTACTAAGAAATCAGCTTATACACACGGAAATATGACTGCAAGATAGTACTGGAGGTAGCATTAACCCTTTCCATTCACATTTGTCTTCCTATGCTCTCCTCAAGTACATTACACTGCCAGAAACATCTGGAGGAAAAAGAAAACACCCTGTGTTGCTCCATGCACAGATCAGGGCCACTGCAGATGTCCTTAACACATTTGTTGCCAGATCAGCAGGAACCAAGGAAATGAGGTTTGAAAAGGCAGTACTAGGAAAAGTACAGGATAAGCAAGTGTTAATTTTCTTAATTGCACATTTAGGTCTTTTTGTTCTATGGTTGAAGTTAGAGCTGCCTCACAGGGTGGATATTGTTGGCTGTGCTGTGGTTCACTGTGCTTCGAGCAGAGGCATCCGACAGGCAGCTCTGTACAACAACCAGCCTTGTCATTCCTCTGGCATTACACGTGTGAGCTCATCTTTGCCTTCTGCAGAGTTTTCTCCTGTTGCTTTCTATTTCTGAGTACCTCAGGACTCCTTATCGAAGTCTTACAATTAGTCTTTGGAGGAATGTGGTGGTCCCTTGTACTCCTGCCACTTGCAGAGCGTGTAGGGGAGCACCCCTGGTTTTTCTGTAGGAGCTGGTGGACATGCAGTACCTACATGGAGCAGCTGCTCTGCTCCTTGGCCTGCCAGCCAAGGTGAGGATGTCTGGGGACACAGTCCCCTTCAGCTGTGCCTCTGCTATCTGAAGAGGCCACTCCCTGTAGGACTCTCTCTGCTTAAGCTGAATGAGCCAAGGTGACCAGAACAGTTTGGGAAGGTGGTGGTTGCTGTTCCTCAGAGCTGGGAGCATTTGTGTGAGTCCCACAGGTGTAACAAGTCCCTGAAGGCATTCTGGAGCCACAGCCAGGAGGAAAGGCTGAGGGAATTGGGAATTTTCAGCATGGAGAAGGCTTCAGAGTGACCTGATTGTGGCATTCCAGAACATGAATGGAGGAACGTGGAGAGAAACTATTTACAAGGGTCTGAAGTGACAAAACAAAGGGGAAATGGCTTCATGCTGACAGAGAGCACGGTTAGATGAGATGAAGAAAAAATTCTTCCCTGTAAGGATGGTGAGGCACTGGCACCATCTGCCCAGAGAAGTTGTGGATGCCCCATCCCTGGAAGTGTTTGAGACCAGGTTGGATGAGGCTCTGAGCAACCTGATCTGGTGGAAGATGTCTGTGCCCATGGCAAAGGGGTTGGAATGAGATGGTCTTTAATGTCCCCCCGTCCCAAATTGTTCTGTGATTCCGTGAAAAGACACGGAGCTGATCCAGAGGGAAACATGCCCTGGTTCCTGCTGCACATGAGTGGTGGGATTCCTCTCTGCCAGAGGGGGGAAAATAAGAAAGGCAATATATACTCTACTCAGTTTGCCAAGCCAAAAAGGGCTGCTTGGAGCTCATTGCCTCTCCACGTCTCATTGCCTTTGGTCTCTAAGCCGTGTTATCATTACCTGTTACTGCTCCTTTGTTTTCACTCTACAGATGCTGCAAATGAGGCACAAAGTTTTGTGCTTTGGGGAATGTCGTGTTGTGTTCATTTCATGGGATGAAATCAGTTTGTCAGAGAAGAGTCAGCAAAGGGCCACGTTCTCAGCTCTCCCTCCCCTTTGCAGAAGGAGCTCTGAAAGAGGGTGGGCATAAAGAAAGGCTTTTGGAAGGAGAGCTGAGATTCCTGGAGCCAAGGGCAGGGGAGGAGGAGGACATCCCCACTGTGGGCAATGTGTGGAAATGAAGCAAGACTGCAGAAGCAGGGAGCCTTTGGAATAGCTTGGCTGGCTGGAAAGCTTCAGAACTCCTGGCTGCTGCCATCTACCGTGGAAACCTGTCCCCAAACACGGGCGCTGAAATCCAGTGTGCACTTTTGTGTGTGTGCCATCTAAATAACAGCTCTGTTGGGTGAAGTACTGAAATAATTTGCCAGGCCACCTCGTAGGAAATCATGGTTATAAGTCTATCAGGGAATTACAGTTTAATTGCAGCCTAAAGCAGAAAGACTGCCCTACAGTTTAGTATTTCACATGAAAGGCTGCTATTGAAAAAAGTGTTACCCCCACTTCAATAGATCCCTGCTGCCAACTGCAAGCAGTTTCATCTCTGTTAGCTGGCAGAGTTCAGTGTTGACAGACTAAGAACTAGCATTAAACTGTGTGACAGTGCATTAAGGAAACACATTAAATGGGATTTTAAAACCCAAAGAGAGACAGACAGAGGGGCAAGAGCAGGCAGGAGAGCTGCATCCTGCATGGGATATGAGGTGGCAGGGAAGAGGTGAAGGGATCATGCTTTTTTCCCTTTGGAGAAATGTTTTATAAGTGGCTAGCAAACATTGATGGCATTCTTCTGCCAGCCAGACAGCAAATAACTTAAGCAAAGGAAGGGTGCAGAGAGCATCTCCTGTGGATCTCTTGAGCCCTGTGAGAACTGGTAGCTCTTTTTGTTTGCCTAATAACTAAAGTGACAACTTCTTCCAGTCATCCTGAGAAAGCTCATGGGGCTCCTGAGAACCCCTCCCCACTAAATAATGGCCATTACCATGGCCCCTCTCAAAACTGGGTCAAGGGGAAAAGAGGAACCTGTTTAGGATAAATAAATAATACCTGGTACATCACCTTTCCTGGTGACTTGCTCACCCTTTAAATTCTCCATTTCCATGTTCATTTGTGAATGGCAGCTCAAAAACAGAGAAGGGGGGTGGGCGAGGAATAGGGAAGGGGGAACACAAAAAACCTGCCCACCCAATATTCTTCATGTTGCTGAAAATTGGTCATGAGCCTTGAGATGCTAAATACAAAGTAAGGCATAAAAACCTTTACAGGATAAAGATGGAAAAAAAAGTCTACCTTTTCTCTAGCTTGTTGTGCTTTAGTAAATGTACCATAAATAAGGCCATGGAAGGCTTTTCTGCTAATTCTCTCTGTGGCTACAAACTGTGGGCTGTTTGTAATTGTGTCTCTAAAAAAAGTCCTTTTCTTTTGATACCTCAGGGTTTCTGTAATAGTCTCTTTTAAGTTTTGTGCCCTGCTAGCTTTCCTAGTCACTGTTTATTTATGAAGAGCTTCACTGGATCTTTTGGAACAGGGTTGCCCAAGGAAAGAGGTGAACAGCTGTTCAAAATATAGGTGAGCAGGCAGAGTCAGCTCAGGGCCAGAACTGGGTATTTATTTTTTTTAATAAACTACTTCTTACATAGTGTGGTGGTCTTGTTGTACAAACTCTACTTTTTTTGCAGTAAGCCTCTGTACTAACTCCTGTATGGAAGTTATTCATCTTCCACGAAAAGTAGCATCAAAAAATTGGTCTGTGCTGCAGAATTTTGTCTTTGGTCCCGTAGGGAATGGATTTGGTTCCATGATTTTAATTGGCCTTGTATCTGTGCTGGCATTGCAGTCACCTGTCTTCTATTTTTTGTCTTGGGAGCTGGGTCTGATCAGCCTCTTGACCATAGTATAACTCCAGAGAACTGAAATCAGGATGGAGAGCAAAGCTTCAGCCAGGCAGTTGTCAGCCCTAGCAGAGCTCATGTTTCTGTAGGAATTTACTTTATTTATTGTTAGAAAACACCTGTTTCATGACATGCTTTCTCTTGTCCTTCCTCGTAGATCCAACTGGGTTCCTACCAGGCTGTTCTGTGGTGCTTCTTTACTCATCTTCAGTCTGTGAGGGGTCTCTGGTTGGGCTTTAGGTAGAAGCAGAAGTGGCTTGAGGTCTAATTGGGCCACTGAAGCCAAGGCACTGTGGTCCCACAGCAGTAACTGACAGCCAGGATCTATGTCTGGAGCTCTGATACCTGTCCAGTAGGGATTTAAGTTACCTGATGCCCATCTTCCTGGAGGGTTTGCCAAAGGGATAGAGGCAGCGTGTGGACAGTCCAAATGTAGTTTGGACAGCCAGCACAGGTATCAAAAGCAGAGAAGATGCTTCTTCCCTTAAGCAGCAGTTCCCACTAATGCTTTGGGTCACTGAAGGTATAGTCAGGCTCGATGATTTTTACAAGGGGTAAAATCCTCTGTGACCTTGCCAGCAAGTATCCAGCAGCTGTGCAGAATTTGAGGATTTTTTATTTTCAAATATTGGTCAATCAAAGCTGAACCTGATAATTCTGCAGTGTTCTAAGGTCAATGTGAAGGTATATTATGCTTCCTCTCAGCAGCTCTCACTTCATTTACTTTAATCCAAAGGCCATGGGAGTTGAAAAGTTTTTATTGGTGACAGGTCAGGGACTCAAGGAATTTTCTGTATCACAGTAAACATTTCATATTTGTTTGTTTTGGGTTTTTTGTGTGTGTGTGTGTGTGTGTGTGTGTATGAAAAACATTATTCAGTGAGCTCTTGGGAATAGTCACTGTGGCTCCAGATACTGTTGGTAGGATCAGCTAATCAGCAAAGACACATTCATGAAGCTTTTTCCTTTCTGTCTCCTGCAGAAGACTGTCTTATGTCTAATAATATGCCTGTTAGATCTTTCAGTAGTTGAACTGAGTATAATGTAATCAGGATGTGAACAAATAAAATGTCCTGGTATAAGCAGTCATTAGTTGTAAAAATGAATAGTGGAAGAAAAATTTGTGTATTTTAATAGAAGCATCTATTTCTCTGGCCCTGGTTTTGCTTTAACTTGTGAATTGATTTTGCTCTAATTTATTATTAGCATGAATGCTAATAAATTGTTGTCCTCTTTGCTTCTATTGCTACTCTTTTAAAATAGCCATGAGTAAGCAGGAAACTTTGACCATTAACAAGATCCCTAGAGTTTCTTATCTATTTGTCTAATCACATCTATTTCCCAGTATTGAAAGAGTTAGTAGTTGGGAGCAAATGAATTTGAGTCAGGTGTAGCTCTTAGACAGAAAGTTTCTGGGCTGGATTAGGAATAGGTCCTAAAATCCTTTCAGTTTGAGTTTTTACCTTGTGGGCTTGCATGTTAACTATGGTCATTCATGTTACCTCTTCCAACTTCAAAAACAAAACAGTATTTATCAGAATCTCAACCTGGAGGAATTGTTAGATTTCATTGTAATGTTGTGGTTTACATTTAGGGTTTTTTTCCTCGCTTTAGCTTTTTTTGCTCAATTCTCTTCCCTTTGAAATGTGAAATATCACAGTTTATGTCACTGATTCTGAAAATTAAAACAAAACCAACAAAAAAGAGCCCCAGCTTTTCATAGCCAGATATTTGTGTACAGTGCATTCATCCACATCACTTTAAGCTTCCTACATTTCCTAGCTGACAGGCAAACTTACTATCTCTGACATGCCACATATGCATGTGCTGAACTTTAAATATTCCATTTTTGGAAACGTGGATGTGCAGTTTCTGTGTTGTGGCACTTGTCTCATACTTCATTTTGAGATCCCAAAGCCCTTGGACCAAAATGTTCTTAATTAAGTCTATTTGTACCTTGAAAATCCCATCCATCTTAGGTCTGTATTATTATAGATGGGCTCTGGGTTTATTGATTTGGTTTCTGTTGGGAAAGTAGCTGAAAAAACTGGCCCAAACTAAAAATGAGTCCAACTTCACATCCTCATCAAATCTTTTCCCACGTTGAAGACCTGTTTGGGATTAGAATCTCAGTTCATGCTCTGTGTAGAAATAGGTGTTTTGTACACCATCCAGAGCTGACATTTCCCTGAAATCTGGCAAATTTAGGTAAAGGGATGTGATTTGAACTCATTGCTAGGACAGTTTTAAGGCCTTTGTGCTGCAGGCAGATGTGATGCAGTGAATTTCAGTGGGTTTAGGGCAGCATGAAAATGTCCTGACAGAGGGAAAAATTAATTTCCTACCAAATCTGATCTTTACCAGACTCTTATGTTAGCAACTGACTTGTCTGGTTTGTACTTTATACCTTTGCATTAAGATTTGTATTTACACTGTCATTATGCACAAACTCTTCCAGAGAGAATATTTTTTTTCTTTCTCATAATAAAACCAGTAGGAGTTAATGGTGGACTGGGGAGGCTTATTGTTTCTGTTGTAACACACTGAACTTCTTTCAGTGGCTAAGAAACCAAAAGTCAATACAGTGATTATTTTGGTCTGAACTAAGTCCTGTCATAAAAGATAAAAGTATTAAAATTGCATTAGACATGTAAAAATTTGCAGCGTCGAAGAGTAAACACATTGCAACTAAGTAGTTTAGCTTTGATTCTAATGCTTAGTAATTGCAAGAGAAAACCTGATCATTTCTTTCGAAAGCCATCTTCTTCTGTCTGCTCATTTTTACCCATTTTTCTTCTCACCTAGGAATGTTTAAATAAAAGCTGCAGTCACTTCTGCTAGCTTTGCCAAACCTCATCCCTCTGCCCAAACCAGCCAATTCTCCCCCTGCCTTTCATTTGCAGCTCTCCAGCTCTCAGCATTCCCAGGGGGACTGATGCTCTCCAGAGGGACGAGCAGGCTGAGAGCTGTGTGCAGGAGGAAGGCCAGCAGCACAGCAGAACCAGGGCTCTGGTGCTCAGTGTGGGAGAGAACCCCAAATGTTCTGGAATTTGGAAAAACCCCTTTCCAGAGGCTGTGATTGCCCTGCTTGTGTCTGAGTTCATATTTGAGAAACACGACAAATACTAGCAGCTCAGTCTGTTTGTATTTAATATTTTGTCCCTTTTGTTTCTGAAAAGTATTCGTGTCCCCCTCTCCCAGGAACAGTGTGATGTGTTTCCAGGAGCCTGGCAGAGGGACAATGTGTTCCAAGTTTTTCCTTAATGATTTGTAGCTAATTTAGGAATGTATGGAAAAGTCCTCCTTCCTTGGGGACAATCCTTGACTTTGCTCTGTTTTGGATCCAGTGCAGGATCTGTCATTCTCAGGTTTGCCTACAGGTCATGCTAAAAGTCCTGTTCCAACTTTCTTTGTCCCTCTTCCTGCATGTCATTGTGTAGCATGCCTGATTCAGACATCCAGTTGGCACTCAGGTGGTTCCCTTTTCTTTTTGACCCTGCAGGAGACATCTGAGCTTCCTGGCTGGCTTCTTGGGGGTGGCCTCTCTCCTTCAGACATCCAACCCATTCAGCAGACTGACTCCATTCTCACCCTCATATTCAATGGAAGCTGATTTTCATTCCCACCTGGTCCTCTGTTGTTTCACACAACTCCTGGAATAGTATTATTCATTCTTCTTTGGCGCTGCTGATTCTCTCCAAAGAGATGTGCAGAACCAACTCCCTGCTTAAAATACACACACTGGGATGTTTCCAAAACATTTGCTGTTCGCTGGGCCAGCTGCTTGTTGTGATGTACCTGTTGTTTGTTCTGCACATACTGAGACTCTGCAGCTTGGGTGTTGAAAATGTAAATATTGGTCTAGGATCGTGTTGGCAGATGAAGGCTGCCAGGCTTGGTGGGGCCTGGAGATACGCATTATAAATTGATAATATGAATACTGTAGTATGCATTATAATAGACTTAAAGACAAACTAAACTTTTAGGCCTTTCAGGAAGAAGTTTGAGAGTCAGATGTTTGGGGAAAGTCTTTCTCTAAGTCTTCTTGCACATCCAGCCTCTTGCCCGTGGTTGTGCTGTAAACCACCATTCCTCAGGATGGTCTGAGGTCTCCAGCTCCAGTCAGACTCCGTAAGCCTTTCTGACTTCATTTAAAGCAAAGTCAAAGCATGTGCGAGCCTGCAAACAGGGTTGAAATATAGTCAGGCCAAAAAGCAAATATGAATGGAACTGAGGGAGTATTTGTAATTTAAATGTTCTAATTCTAATTTAAAGACTTTGGCCTTGATGTTTCAGTTTTTGAGATTGGCAGTGTTGTCTCTGTTATGTTGGCTGTAATTGAACTGCATAGCGAGACATGAAATTTATCCGTATCATAAAGGTATTGGTGAACCTCCTGGAATACTGAGGGACTTCCTTCTATGACAGTCTGCCTTCTGGGAAATTACAGGCAGGGTGGCACTATGCTGGTGGTCCCACCTGTGGTATGAAGATGCTCGAATATGGGCTCTCTCCCCAACAGTAGCTCACAGTTCAGCAGAAGCAAATGGTAACTGCTTATGTGAGGTTTGCCATGCATGAAGTATGGCCTGAAGTGTAGTTCAGGCTTTTTCCCCCACAGGACAGGGCTGGATGGTTACTTAAACCTTGTTTAAGAAATTGAAGGGAAGTTATTTTCCTGTAAAAGAAAGGTTTGTGTAAGGGCTTTGATTTTCATAGAACTTTTTGGACTTAGGGTGTTGTTCTATGGAGATTGGCCTCTTTGCAATCTCTCTGTCTGCCTTCAGTCTCCCTGGCCTTTCAAAAAGTTAGTTGAATTCATTCAGATATGACAGGGGAGAAAAGGTCTCAAAGATATTATCTTTGTATAAGTTTCATAAAAATAGGAATCTAGGTAGATGAAACTGTGATTAGTACTCCTGCCAATGGGGTGGAGGGTGGGGGGGGAAAGAATGAGGCACTGTAGGTTCAACATCATTATTAAACAGCTGAGAGTCCATGCAGGAGACTGCCAGAGAAAATCTGCCTTCAGGCTGTCTTGAAGAGTCCTGCCTGCTCCTATTTGCATTTCTTTTGCTGCATGGATTGCCCAGCATCCTCGTGGTAAGAGCTGGAAAGGAAAATGAACTGCTGCCTGTTTTCCTGGGAGTGCTTAGAGCAGGATGGCAGTGCTCCTGCAGCACCGTCATGGTGCATCAGCACCATCATGGTACATGAGGACCTTCAGGGCTGCAAAGCTGCCCAACCACCCCAAAACAACTGCTCTGCAGCCCTCGGTAGTTCACAGGAGCCTTTGGGGTGGTTTAGGCAGAGGTCCTTGAACAGGGGTCCCTTAGTGTGTGGGAAGCTTTCTGAAGCTCTTTTTGTGGCTGGGGGTGTCATCACTGCTAAACTATGGGGTCAGAGCCCCACTGCACACTGGAGGGGGATGCAGGAATGTGCTGGTCAGTGGGAATTTGTGATCCAGACACAGTGTCCTGGCTTGCTGCTGTGGTTTTCCTCCATAGCCACATGCGAGGCTGAAGCAGCTGTGGCTGTGGCCTCCAGCCTTGGCCATTGCTTTGTAGACAGCTTCGTCTTCCCTAAGACGTGTGACCCACCCTGCACTTCCAGCCTCAGAGTCAGTGAGGCAAAACTGGGCTTGGTTGTGCCTTTCCCATTCCTGAGCACCTGCTGTCCATTGGGGACCACGGCTGCTATGAGTCTGAGGCCAGGTGGTCTTGGACTCGTGGACAAAGTCAAGTGAGGCAATGTCGCAGAAGTTCATGAAGGTCAAAGCTCTCCGTAGTTTTTTTCTGAAGAAGGGGGTCTCTCTGACCCAGTTACCACCATTCCTGTGGCTGCCTTTTAGCAATTAAAGGAAAGATGATCCTACATCCCATGTCTACTGGTGTGCTGGGCTGCATCTCCCCAGAGTTAGTGCAGGAAGCCCTAATTTTAATCTAGATAAGTGTATGTAAATAGGGCTACATTCTTTCTTCTGTAGAACCTCATGGAATTTGTGATCAATGAGGCCTCCTGGAGCTCTTTAGAAAAGCACTTTTGTGAGCAGTAGAGCTGCTGAGAGCTGGTTGCCTATGATTTATGTCTCATGATTAGATTATCTGGAATTTAATATGTTCCTAGAGCTAGTTAAAGTATCCTCAATAATATCTCTCTCTTACGTGGAGTCTCTAGTGCCCAAGAAGGACTGTGATCACAAAAGCAGGAAAACTGTTGCAGCCTTTCTCCAATTCTTACCTACATGCTTCAGGAAACTCATAAGAATGCAAAACTTTTGAGGCAAGTGTAGCATGAAATCAGGTTTAAAACTGTCAAATATTCTCAGAGAGGGGCAGATGGAAACATAAATATGCACATGTCATAACTGCATATCCTGATTTCTTAGGGAGCTGAGCTAAAAATTAATGAGGGGGAAAAAAAAAAAAGTAAATATCAATTCTAATGAAAACAGGGAATGGTCGTGTCTGGGATCTTGTGATGTAAAAGAATTGCAGCCTGTGTATCCCAGCTCAACCCACTGGCATGGCTCTTAGCAGATGCAGTACAGATTCTGATAAGATCTTAGGTCTATTCATTCTCTATGTGCTTAGCTAGAAATTTATAAATGAATTGTAATATTTCTGGAATCTGTGGTTGAAGGTGCTGTGTGTGCAGATGTGCTAAAAGTAATTTTATAATGGTGCAATTCGGGGAGGTTGTGTAAGTTTTCTGGAGAGGCAGAGCCAGAATTATGTATGGGTGTCCTATGTTCTAATAATGATATCATAGGCAAGAAGCTGGTTTATGGTGTCTGTATATGACCCCAGGCATCCTCATCCATCTCAATGCCTCTGGAAAGAAGTCCTTTCCATCACAGTCTGTACCACCTGGTGAATGGGCAGCTTTTATTGACCTCATTGTTTTATGCTGTCCCCAGAGAAAACTTGATTCTCCCTGCCTTGCTCCTAAAAGAACCTTTCCTCTAAAAACCTTTATAAAGGTGTTTCTGTTGAGAGGGGCAGGGGGGTCGTGCCTGTGCCTATGTTTTAATCAGCGTGTTTCAGTCAAGACAGAGAAATATTTTGAGCCTGATGCCAGTTAGTTTTAATTGAAGAGGAAGGAAAAAAAGGCATGATTGGGTCCTTGGGGAAATGGTGAGTTTCTACAGCTGAGCCTTTGAAATGACTCTCCTGTTTTAAAGAGAGAGAAAAGAGCCGTGAATGAAACAGCCAAGAGATGGAGGTACAGCTGAAAAATGCTAGCCAAGAGAGTGTGGAAACAGTGCTTGGAGGTTTCTCATATGTTTGGATCTGATCCAAATGAACCAAAATCAACATGAGACTTTTCTACTCACTGCAATGATTTCACTATTAGCAGACTGTTTTAGGAATCTTCTCATTCAATACTAAGAAGAAGACGGTTCCTGTATCTATAGGGCAATTTGTCAAAAGCAATTGTGGCTATGTGATACATCAGCAGTCTTGAAGCAATAGTCTTTAGCATGACAACACTGCTGCAGGACTGCAGGAAGACCAGGGACAGCTTTTTAGGCCCAGGGTTGGTGGCTGGTCCCCAGAAGGCCTTGGTCACAAGCTAGAAGAAGAGGTTGAATCCTATAAAAAGGTCTTTGACTGCTCCAGGGCAATGTCCCCATGTGTGTTCCATAGCCAGGGCTACCCGTTTGACATTATAAAGCACAGAAAAATTCATGGCTGTAGAGTTGAGAGGCAAAAAGTCAAGTGGTCCTAGCTGGGGAGAAAGTTCAAGTGAGGGTCTTCTCAAAGAAGACTTGGGACTTTAGAGGAGCCCAGGGGTGTTAGGCTTCCTCTACTTCCCCTCTGAATTGCTTTGCCACTGGTTAAAATTCATTTCAGCCTGATTTGCAGGGTTCTGTGCAGTGGTAGCAGCACTGACCCAAGGCTTGAACCTGTCTCAGTTGTAATTAATGGAAAAACTAAGTTTAGTTCAGAAAATCAGGAACTGAGTCTTAAGACACTTGAAATGTTACTGTTGTTGGAAATACGCCTGCCCTGATTCCTCTTTGTTCTACTCAGGTCACCTGTTTCAGCTCAGCAGCTCTCAGAATTTCCAATATATTCACCACCCACATGCTCAGATCTCGAGATGTCAAAGTCATGAGTGTTTTTCTTTCTTTTTGAATAAATCATGGTGTCCCTGGCTCTGGAGACAGCCTGACAAAAATGTAGCTGTAACTGAGGTCTTTGCTGTAGCTGGGAAGTGTACGGAGGTCAATTCAAATAGCCATTCCTTACTCACTGGAAAGTATCTCAGACTTGGGAAATAAAACCTCCAGGGCTGTGCTCCACCTTAAAAGTAAATGGATTTCAAAAGCTTGAGCAAAACCACATTCAGATATTTCTGGGATCTAGCCAGAAAGAAGACATCAGTTTTGTTCTGAGGCTGTGATGAAGGCTTCTTTTTAAACATTTACAATTTTAGAAGTAGTTTCTCCCCTGTGTAGGACTGTGGTCCCTTGGTAGAGCTGTAGAACCACTTTGCAGGAAGAGTGAACCAGTACATAGCACAAACTATTACTGCAGTCAGTGCTCCATAATGATCTATAATTCTGTAAGTCCTATAATTCTACCTAAAGGGTACAATTAGAGTTTAATTTCTGTGAATAACCTGTAACGAAGTAATCTGAGGGCTTGTTTAAACTTGCCTGGGATGCATTATCCCCATGTCACCATGGAGTTGGTGTTACTGTCTTGATAGGACCGAGAAGCAGGAAAGGGACAGACTGTGCACCCCAGTGCAGTGGACAGTGCTCAGCTGTCCCTTCCTTCTCCAGGGCAAAGTCACTGGCTGTTGCTTCCATTTGGTCAAGGAGCATATGGACCTTTCACGTGTTCCTGGGTAATTTATCTGTGTTATAAACATCCTCCTTGGCATCATGGAGGGAAAAGGAAAAGGTGACAGGGTGTGTTTGATGATCCCCACGCACACTGAAGGCAGGGAACTGGTGGCAGTTTGACTCCCACTCCGTGTGCTTTCACTGTCAACAGGGCGATGCTCCGAACCATTAATAATAATGTGACGTTTTAGCTGGGGGGGAAATGAGAGTCTTTTGAAACCACATTTCTGTCTTCCTCTCGCTCCGCTCCAGCATTCATCTGGATTTATTGAATAAGGTTAATGGATTATTTAGCAGGTTTCTCCAGCTATTATCGCTGAGCACACTCTGTTTATGTGGCTGGCCTCTCCTGTCCTGTCAGCTGTCATAAGCTTCTCAATTAGAAAAGGGAAAAAAAAAAAAAGATATGAAATAGGTAACTATGGTTACCTGTGATGTGGCTTTTAAGAAGTGCTCAGAAACCTAGTGGCAACAGAGTTTGGAAGTTCAAACCTTTAATTTATTCAAGAACTCTCTTGAATCAGAGTACCAAAAAGCATTTAGAATAAATTCAGAACATTTTCTGTAGTAGGACAATATTGCAATCTAAAGCAGAAGCCATCACACAGACCAACTGCTTACCCTGCTCATGTGAGAAAATAGTAGCAGAAGAGGAGAGGGTAAACACACCTTTGTTCCACTTTTCTCCTGCAGAGTCCAGTGGCCCTCATAGTGGAATAGCTTGTGAAGGCAGTGGTTTCTGGCAGAAGTAGCACTTCCACTGTCCTTTTGTTTTCCTATTTACACTGAAATGATGACTTTAAAAGTGGTCATAAAAGTGGCCTTGAAGCTGTGTGTGCTTCAGAGGCATCTTGCAAATAAAGGTGCCTACCTCAGAAATCCATCACCAATCGTGCTGTTTGCTGAGAAAATAAAAACAAATTTAATGACAACACAGGATAATGCTAGCAGCTTTTAACTGCACCAAAAGTGCCCTGTGAAACCTGTGTCTTGAGGTCAAAAATGTCACCCTTTAAGTGTTTCAGGTGGATCTATGGAATTATATACCTATTTGCCTTTCGCAAAGCAGGAATCTGCTCTGGGCTTTTCCCGTGGGATTTTCATCTGAACACACAAGACAGTACCAGTGCAGTGTTTCCTGCCTGCTCTGTGGGCACTGCCCTAGAGAAGGGAGAGTAAGTTCAGCTGTCCAAACACAGTGTCTCATCTGAACCAGCCAAGGGCACAGAGTGCAGGAAGGACCTGGTTTGTCACATACTGTGTTATTGCAACATCCAGCAACGTAACATGAACACTGGAAAACCTTGCATCCAGTGCATGGTATGTCAGTTTATCTGCACACTTCCAGTGGAAAATTATCTGCTGCTGGGTCAGTACTCATTTCTCAAGAAAGCTGTCTCAAAAAAAGGGAGTTTGTAACTTGAGGGAAGACATCAGACTTCTCCCTCTGGTAGATGTTTGCTGGATCCCATCTTCACATAGATGATTTTGCTTTGCCATAAGACTGTTTTCTAAAAATCCCGCACAGTAACTCTGAAGCCTCTAAACATTTACCCCAATTCCTCTTGTTTAGCCAACTTGAAACCAATAGCATGTAATTTTGTAGGGGTGCATCAAGTTGGGAATATGGCAGTTCACTCAGATGCAGGGCAGAGCCAAGAAAGGTCTTACAGGATAACCTGAGTGCTGGAGAATTTCCAATGTGTTTGCACTGGGGCTGTGTTCATTCTGAACCTGAGGGAAGGCTGTGCTTGTAACTGTTAATCTGGAAGTTCCTTATTAATAGGCTACACACTTCATTGATTTTTAATTAATTTCTGAAGAGGCATAGAGGGTAAGCGCTGCAGCCCACAGACATCTCTGTACTTATTGCAGTCCACATCTCTATTGATTGCCTGCCTAAGGAGCAGAAGTAATCTATTTTAAATACACTTTCTTGGAGAGAGTGAATGCACTGCACAATACACTCTCTGGGTTATAATTGCATTGGCAAGAGGTCAGTGGCTGGGGTGAGGAAGAAGTAGCTCGTTGTTCAAATACACTGCTGCCCTCCGAGCAGGGAAGCTGTGTGAGCTCCTCTTGGACAGTTTGGACCTACAGAGTACCAGGAAAGCTCTGGTCAGATTAGAGTTGCACTGGGAACTCCATAATCAGAGGCATTTAGCCTGCCTGCCTCTTCATAGGAAAGAGCTGGAGCTGATCTAAATGCAGCAATTAATCTAAAGGGAAGGACTGACATTCAAAAAGCCTGTTCAAATTGACAACTCTCTCTTTGGTTGCCACTTTGAAAAGCATCAAACACTTTCCAGGAGGATGTGATCCACTGAGAGCTGAAACCTGAAGTCTCTGAGCACTCCCTGAATCAGAGGACAGGTATGTTCCTCCTGCTGGCATGTATAGCACAGGTTACTACGATTTGCTTTTGAAACAGCAATTCAAAGACTTTGCCATAAGAACTGTGTTACTGCCAGCCTCTTAACTGTAGTTACTTTGCAGTGAGTGTTTATTGCCCAGCAAGGAGACTTTTGCAGTAATAAATTTGTTATTTAGGCAGTTAGTTCTTTTTTAAAGGCTTCTTTTGCAGAAAAAAGGCGTTGACAACGGGGAGGAGCTGCAGCTGCAGCCAGAACTGTGCTGAGTGTTTCTGTGCTTTCTGGACAGAGGTGAGTTGAGTCAGCATTAGTGGGAACAGCACGTGGGAGATCCTGGCTTGCAGGGCCCAGATCCTGTGGTATGTCTGGGGAAAGACATCCCTGCAGTGGAAATGAATCTGAACAGTCAGGCTTTTTCTTACACAGAGACTTCTGTAGGTCTCTGCCTTGCTTTTTTTCTCCTCCTGCATGGGCCAGTGCAACCAAAGGAAACCTCCTGGGAATGCCTGACTGGTTTGCCTGGTCACCTTTAGCAGCCCTTGTGAATAGCAGAGGCTGCAGCACCTGCAGGAAGGCATTGGATGTGAAGTATTTTATCAAGGTGTTGGGGTGACCCTTTACCCACAAGTCCTTGACTTTATCATAAAGTTTTTCCTATTACAGCTATAGGTCCTGTTCAGGAACTGAAGGATCAGAAACTCTCTTGGTGTGTCTCTGGCTGCAGCATCTCTTTGTGCATCGCATCTGTGTTGACATAGTGAGGGTATATCCAGGTTACTGTGTCCTTACTGCTGATACACTTATTATAAGCACGGATAAAAGGTACAATCTCTGTCTCTTTTTTGAGCTGCAGTGCTCTAAGCTAAGCTGTGGTTTTCTTCAGAGCTAATAGGAGGATGTTCCTTTCCTTTTGGGCACTTTGGGAATAGGGAGAGTAATGCAGCCTGTGTCCACACAGCCCAGGAAGCTGGGACACCTGACCCAGGTAAAGTGGTAACTCAGTATGGCCCAGTATGATCCAGTTTGGCCACTGAAGGCACATAAAGCTGGCATAGGACAGCACCTTGCACCCCGCTGTCTTAAGAAAGCACTGTGCAATTGTCTTGAGTTAATTGCAAAGTGGAGATTAGATACAGCTCCACAGCTCCCTCCCTCCGGAATGTCATGCTTAGGAACTAACTCTGCAGCAGCTGTACAGATGTGGCCGTAGGTGGGACCAGAACCTGGAGCCACATGCAGTATGGCCACCATTGAAATACCTGTTTTGCATCTCATTGCTTATACTACTTTATTGTAACATCTTTCATCAGAAAAACATGAAGTGCTTCACAGTCTCTTTATGTTCAGCACCACCTAATCTAGATAGCTGCATAATTTGAGGGAACCTGAAAGACTGCTTGAACTTTCTGCAGAAGCTCAGACAAAGGACCTGTTTGATGATGACAGTGGAACAAACGCCCCTCCTGGAGTTGCTGTTGGAGCTTTAGCACCTACCCAGGATAGATATCTTCATTATAAGGGCTACAAAAGCTCAGAATTGAGAACCAATCTGTTCAGCAGCGACCCACTTATCTGGGCTGTGAAAGGGTGAGGTGACACTCCTGAGATTTTAATTTAGGATTGAAGTGGGTCCGGGCACATCAAAATGTCTACTCAATCCAGTCAATTAAGTATTGAAATGTCATAAGCTTATAAAATTGCTTCTCCTCTCATTTCTTTCTACTCTTTCTCCCTTTATGAATGACCTGTCATTTTGGAGTAGCCTGCATTTTTCCTGTATTTCTAATCTAATTTAGCTTCATAGTCTCTTTCCCTTCACTTTTGCTTCCCAAGTTTGTTTTGACCTGTTATGCTTTTACATCGTTTTGGTTGGGTTTTTTTTTGTCTCTTGAGCCATAGCTTAACAATGCAATACATTGGTCTTTAGGACTCCTATTTCTGTAACAAATACACTGCAGCAGCCACGTGATGCAGAGCAAAGATCTCACACTGACTTCTTTTTATCCAGACTCATTCTTTTGATGGGTGACTGGCATGTTTATGTTGCCACAGGTAGTGTGTGTCCTCCTGTGGTTGGTATGGAGGCAGCTCATCCCAATTTTGTGCTTCAGCTGAGCACTGTACAGTCACACTCCCACGGGTGAACAGACAGAATTTGTACTTCTGGGTGTTCCACAAGTGGAGAGATGCAAGACTGACCCATGTGAAGAGCATCACCTTTCTTTTCACAGCGGAACTAGCTTGAGTTACCCATGTGGGAGTTGTATTTCTGCTGGTTATCTTTCCATAGGGGTAGAAATCCAGATGCACTGGGATCCTGCCTCTCAAGTCAAGTATAGATAGTCTTGGTCTTGCTTCTGTGTGTTCTCAACTGTTTAGTCCAAAACCACTGGGCAATGTCACAGCAGGAGCATGAGGAAGGGCTGTATCAGCAGGTATGGATGCACAGCATCCACTCTGCTCATCTCACACCTGCTTGAGTGCAAGCCTGGCAAAAAGTTTCAGTCCTCTGGTCATGCTCAGGTGGACATGAGCTGTAGGAAAATCCAGATAGTTATATCAAATTCCTGTCCTAAGCTGTGTCTAAAGATGGTCATCTTGAGATAAAAGCACTCGTACCACAAGATATGGCTTGTTACATATGAATAGCACATTGCTTCAAACTTTAACTGTAGGAAAGTGAAACCTTGAGAGAGCTTATCAAGTGAAGCAGGAGATGGGAAGAAATACCTTACTATCATATCAGCTTTCTTTGTCTGCTCTTTACCAGAAAGAGAAAGGTTAACTTAACCCTTATAAACAGGAGCTAATTGAACTCCTAAATACTTGGGATTATACCACAGCCCTGGATGCAGGACTGAGCGTCCCTGACCATCTTTACCTGGGTTGGCAGGACTCCAGATACTGTCAGAAATCCTTGGCAGCTCACCTGGTGGAGGTGTGCATAGCACAGAGTGTGAGTCCCCAGCTCGGTCTGGTGGTATAGGGAAACCAAAATAGAGCAAAATAGAGCAAAAAAATTCACTTTCCCTTGGCTGTGAGGGTGACCTCCAGTCCCAGCTCCTAAGGAGACCTACGTGGCACCTCACACCTCTGCAGCTGAGTCAGTGTATTTCAGAGCAGTGTCAGTTTTTCCCTCCCACAGCCATCTCTGGAGCAGCAGCTACCTGGATGATTCCAGTTGCTCCTGACAACAAAGGATGCTGTGTTTTCCTTGAAAGCGTATTTAGCCCCGGGTAAAATTACACTTTTTCCATGGGGTATGCGGGGGAAAAGATGATAATTTGAGGCTTTCTGCAGTGATTCACGTTATTAAGCCAACCACAAGTTATTAGGATGGTAAGAGAGCAGTCTCCAAGGCTGCAGATTAATGTCCCTGGGATTTGGACTTGAAATTTTCTTCCGTCCCGTACCTGTTGGATGAATCTTCCACGTGTCCTGGCTTTGGTGGGTGGAAGTTATTGCCAAAGAAAGACAGGCTACTCCTAATTCCTGGGTGGGATAAGATCAACATGCCCTCAGTTGAGGGAAATACCTGTATCTATTATAGAAAGCAACAAAAGGTTTCACTGGAAAAAAAAAACATTTTTAGTGGTCTTGCTTGCACTGGTACTGCTAAAGCTCTTCGGGCAGGTGAAAGTCTTTATATTTACTTTTTTAATTTGAATTGTCTTCTGTCATGCAAGGTCAAAGTTAGTGGTTCAACACACTTCTGTTCATCTCTAATAATTATCCCAAAAGAACTTTGCATTTCATGACTTACATACCTGCTTGAATTCTGCCCTGAGCAGTGAATACCATTTTTTCTAGAAATGAATTACAAGCACCTGATGGAAAGAGCTTTCAGGCAAGACTCATGCAGTTCAAGGAGTTGGACATTCCCTGAATGGCAGCTGCCACCTTTGAAACAAATCCAGACGTATCCTCAGCAGGGAGATGGGACTCTGAAGAGTCCAGAAAAGGGAAGGAAATCAGATTACAGCACCTGAAATAGTCTGTGCTTGTAACTCTTACACTTTGAGCTATACAAATGGAGGCTGAGCTGCCCCCAGAAAACTGGGAGGCAAAATGACAGCAGCAGAAGGTAACACTGGTAATAGCAAAGTAAGAAACCAGCAAATTATGACCATGACTTAAAGGCAGGATATCTTGGGAGACAAACCTGTGACTTGCCAGCAAAGCTTCATTTTCCCTTTTAAACAAATCCCTTTATTCTCCTGTTTCCACCAGCAGCCTGACTTTGGTGACACTCCACTGTAGTTGTCTGCAGCACTGGAAGTCCTAATGTTTTATGAACTTAATTTTCTATTTTCTACTGCAGTTCAGCACTTGGAAAGATCAGAAAGCTGTCCCATTTGACAGAGTCTTCTTTCCACTGTCTCACTTGTTTGTTGCCAGCATGTTATCTCGTTTTCAGGTTTGACTTTTTTTTTGTGTGATGAAAACATGAGAATACTTGACTGTAGCTGAAGTGACCATTCCAAATCTACCTATCCACCATGCCGGAGGCTTCATAAACACTCCATAATAAAATTGGGAAAGACTTTCTTCTTTTATAGCTCTTAATTACTAGGTTTTAGTCTATTCAACAAGGCAATTTTTGTTCTCTGTTATTCCTAACCAGATCTGAAAGTAAGCAGATGAGAGGAGGATTCACCCCAGCTAGTAAAACTGGTGATTTCCAACCCCATAATTTAGGGTGGAAGAAAAAGGGCTATTCCTCACTCTTCCTGAAGTTCCAGAGGGACTCGCTCAACTTCTCTGTGTTACAGCTGTTTGATGTGGCTCTTTGACTTTTTAGTAGCATTAGACTCTGATTCAGAGAGTGATTTTAATGTTGTGGGGTCCTATCAGTAATTGCATTTCTAATTACGTTCTCTGTGAGGAACCTCTGTCGTGGCTGTGACGAGGAAGTGTCAGTGATGGGTTTGTCATGGTGGATTCTTGTGATCTGGGCTCAGAGATAAAGGGACAGCTGACCTTTAGTGGCTTAATGTGGAGCCTCCCTCTCAGTGATTTCAGCATCAGAGTCCCACCCATATTCTGGGTATTCTAATATGTGTACTGAAGGATGGGGTTTCATATTATCATGACATGTTACACTTGGATAATTTGATGGGAACTGCTTAGCTCTGATTTGGACAGGCCTGAAGGGTGTTTCATTTCCTCAGCCTCACAGGTGACACCACCAATGACACACATAATTTCTGTTGGATCAGGGTTCAGGGCGTCATTTTTACGAACAGATCTCTTTCCATTGGGACAGACTAGGGTCACTTGATGTTTTGTCTTGTAACTCTCTTAAAATGTCCTCTTGGTATTCTCACATGGGCTTTTGGGGTGGTGATGGCACCAGCTGTGTCATACAGAGAGTATTTTTTATCATACTTCCGTGTCATGTTGAAAGATGCATACAGAGCTTTTTTCCTGCCAGGTTCAAAAATGTCTTCAAGGGATGGTTTTTGGCATAGTAGATGTTTAGACAGAATTGCTGCAGTGTATACTGTAGGATTGCCATTTTTAGATTCTTTTCTTTCTGTTTGTATAGTCTCATTTATTGCAAATATATACATATATTGAAAATATATGCATATATACCTTTTTGTTTATACTAAACTTGTTGATAGGGTATCAGGAAAATCAAACATGCTTACACCAGGTGTTTTTAGGAGGATTTACATTTCTGCTGGTCAGGGACTCTGCAGAGGATTTTGTAGCTGTTTTTAGCTTTGCAGATAGCACAGGTGGGAAAAAGCCCTGAGAACTTGTCTGACAGAGATGAAGTAAACTGTGAGTACACTGATACACAGACAGCTATTTCTACCCCCTTTCTGGATATAAAAGAAAGCCAGCTGTGGTATTGGTGAGAATCAATATTCAGGCAGGATGATTACACATCTTTCTAGTTCTTAAGAGAGTGTGAGTTTAGGTCGAATAAAATAGAATCTTACTAAGAGGATATTAAATAATTGCACAAGACTGAAATAAATGAAAATGAATGAGTAGGATAAACAGTGTAACATCCTGAATTGTTAGCCTACATGCTTAAAAAATAATTGAAAATTAAATATGTAAAGAAGGTAAGATAAGACCAAGGAGACATTGTTAAGAATTTGCTTGTTTAACTCTTTCAATGAAGGATGCTTTTGGACACCCTCACTTCTGTTCCTGTCATCATTAGCTAAAGACAGGAGGCTAAAGCCTCAATATAGGTCATTTGTTTTGATCTTAACGAGAAAGAAATTCTGTTTCTTGGTTTCTGTTAAAAGAAATCTGCAATATCTTCATGTAATTTCGGTGCTGGTAGGTGCAAATTAATCTGTTAAGAATGCTAATTTTTATTTAGGCGTGATGTATTCTCATGCTGCAGAATACTCTCCTCAAATTCTCTGGGTTCTTGTGCCCTCATCACATCCTGCCCACAAAGATCCATTTGCAGGTTTGAGTGTTTCTTTTCTGCCTCTCCCCCCACCACCTTATTTTGAGGTACTGAGAGTTTTCATCAAATAAGGGTAGTGGAAGTTATCTCAACTACGTGAAGCTTTATGAAGATTTCTGTTCATTCTAAAAATCTGAGATATTTCCTAAACTAAGCAGAAAAGGCATCTAAGCAGCACCTGGAGAGTTTTGTTCAGGGAGAAGCTCTTTTGCAGAGAAAGATGCAGGACTGAGAAGAGGGGCTTAATCCCATGACAGGTGAAGGAAAAGATTGTGGGCAGCAAGAGAGAAGTGTCTGGGAGAAGCACAAGGGAGCCTGCCTGTTTGCACACAGCTGCAATCCTGCCTTCAGGGGCAGAACTTTCAGGAAGCTGCAAAGAACCAGCATCATTTTGGGGAGGGACACGAGACTGGGACTTTGCTGAAGTCTACCTAATTCTCTGAGTGCTTGTTCTGAGCACTGTTGATGCTGCCTTGAAGACCACCTTTCCTGGTTACTGTTCAGTGTAAGGGATGTGAAACAGGATTTAGATGATTTCCCAATTTGTCTGAATTTTATGGGACCATTTTCGGGGTGATTTTCCTCTATTATACAGTGCCATTGCTGTTGGCTGTGTTGTCTTTTTCTGGTTGAATTTTTTCAGATGGTAATTCCTGTGCTAAGTCATGGTGCCTCTGGTTCCATGGGGTGCTTGTCGTGTGACTCATAATTGTTTAAACCATAAGATTTATTCATCCATTTTCTATGGGGTTTAATTTTATGTCAGAAAACATCATTCTTTCAAAGACATACATTTCTGATAGCCAAAAGTATTGATTTGCAATTGGCAGGAGGGTGTGTTTGCCTCAACTGACAGTGCTTCTAAAGAATAATTCCATTTGCTTTATGCCAGTGAATTCCTGTGTCCCCTTTCAAACTGCCTTCATGTTGGCTCCATTTGCTTTATGCCAGAGTCCCTGGGTCCTCTTTCAAACCACCTTCGTGTTGACTGCATGAGACAGTGTTTATGCCAAATATTCTCCCATGTTATTTTCAAAGATTTTACTGATGATTTCACTGAAATTTGTCACCTAAACCCCACATCAGTTTAGGGCTTCATTTGATGTTTTTTGTAAGGACATCCAGTTTCATTGAATCATAGAATTGGAAGGGACCTTAAAGACCATCTTGTTCCGTCCCCCTGCCGTGGGCAGGGACACCTTCACTGCTCCAGGTTGCTCAGATCTCCATCCCACCTGACCTTAAACACATCCAGGGATGGAGCATCAACAGCTTCTCTGGGCAACCTGTTTCAGGGCCTCACTGCCTTTACAGGGAAGAATTTCTTCCTAATATCTAATCTAAACCTACCCTCTTCCAGTTTAAAGTCATTACACCTTGTTCTTGTTAAACGTTCTACACGTCCTTGTAAAAAGTTCCTCTCCAGCTCTCTTGTAGTCCCTTTACGTATCTGAAGGTTCTATAAGGTCATGTCACCCTGAAGCCTTCTCTTTTCCAGGCTGAAAAATCCCAATTCTCTCAGCTTTCCACTACAGGAGAGGGGCTCAGTGCCTTTAATCATCTTGGTGGTCTCCTGTGGACTGGTTCCAACAGGTCCATGCCCTTCCTGTGCTGGGGGATCCCAGGGCTGGAGGCAGAACTGCAGTGGGGTCTCACCACAGTGGAGCAGAGGGGCAGAATCACCTCCCTTGACCTGCTGCCCACTTTCTGTCACCACAGGGCTGTGTTCTGGTCCAGTGGCCATGGAGGGTAGTTTGTATGGGGTAGGTATGTATGAACCTCTTAGTCTGTGAAGGGGAATAAAACCTGGACCATGGCTCCGAGTAATCCAGTTGTTTAGTCACTATGTGTGGGTCTCTGAATTCTCATCTGCATTATGGGATAATATGATCTCTTTGGTATTCAGCAATGACTTTTTAAAAATTACCATATATATTATACAGAGCTAATATATTAAGAGATACCATAAGGGTAATTATCAAGTGTGTAATTTCATCTGTAGGTTCTTATAATGATGGCTAATGTCATAAATGCCTTTTAATGAAATTACAGGCTTGTAACCCTGCCCAACTATCCTTTGTGTATCATATAATTAATAAGACCAAGCTTTGGTGTTATCTCAGTGTCAGAAAGCGTCATGTAAACTTCCACACTAATGGTAGATGGTTAGTCTCCCATCAGAATAAGAATAAACTTGAGGCCAGGAAGCTTGAGTATATGTTACCTTATCTTTAAAGGCAGCTGGATGGGCTTGTTAAGAAAAGTACTTCTAACAGAATATATATGCTCATAAAAAAATGGCCATTGATCTAGTGTCTTATTATAGTACTACAGGCAGTATTTTAAGGGAGTGAAAATGCAAGGGAGTTTCAGCAGTTGGAACAGAGAATTGTTTTTCATCTAATCCACTGAGGACAGTAAAAATTTGCCTCCAAGTCAAAACCCTTTGGAGGTGGACAAGAGCCTTCATCTTGAATTGAAGACACCCACCTGGAATGTAACAGAGCTGGGATTGTTTCCCAGTCTAGCCTAATTTCTGTGGGGCTTTGGCTTAACTGATTATCTTTTATGGTCATCAGATTTGCTGTCTGAAAAATAAGGGCCATAATATTTTTTTTCTTTGTCTCACATTTCCAGATTTTAAATTTGCTGAAGCGAAGGAGGTATCTATGTGTTGTTTTATTGGAGTTTTTATCCTTTGGTAATTGCATCTTGTGGAATCATTCACATTGGAGTAACCAGAGGTCATCTAATCCCACCTCCTGCTCAGAGCAAGGGCAGTGTTGAACTTCTGTCCTCCAGGCCATTTTCTCCCTGTGAATACTCATAAGTGAAGAAGACATTTTACGTGTCACCGGTGAAAGGTATTTCTCAAAAACCACATAAAATTCATTAGATTTATTTTACTGTTCTTACTCCTTCAGGGAATGATGTACCTGGAAGAGAGGAGACTTGTCCACCGGGATTTGGCAGCCCGTAACGTCTTGGTGAAATCACCAAACCACGTGAAAATCACTGACTTTGGCTTGGCTAGACTTTTGGAAGGGGATGAAAAGGAGTACAATGCTGATGGAGGAAAAGTGAGTACTGAACGTGTCTGGAAGTAAATTAACATGCTGTGACAAATCTTCTGAAGCTACTCTTTGGGGCAGTGTATCCCTATGGGGATAAGTCTGTCAGTGACTTAGCAAAGCTCTGCCTTCCAGGAGAGCTGTGTTGTGACAGCACATGTAAAATCTGCTCATTTTTTTGCTCAGTGAGCTTCTCCAGGTGCCGAAATACAATTGCACAAACAGTTTGCACACTCGGAATTAGGTTTGGTTCATATGCTCCATTTTGTGTCTTGTTCTGAAGGCTCCTGTTCAGTGAGTGATGGGTTTTCTAGGGCATTCCTGCCAAGCCTGTTTCTCTGGTTGCTGTGAACCTCAGTAACTTGCAGTCTCATTTTCCCAGACAAGTAATTTTTCAGGAAACCAAAGGAAAGGCCACAGAAGATGTTCATAGCATAGGAGAGTTTACCTCTTCTATAACATTGAAAGAGCCTGTGTGTATGTTATGTCTGACATCTGTGTCTCCACTACCATGCTGAATGCCAGGCCACTAAAAGGATATTTTGAGACTAGGCATTTCCCCCTATTCCTTTCCAGCACACCACACTGTTACGGTCAATAACTACGGACTCTGTCTCAGGGGGAAGACAAAGACAATTTATTCAAAAGAACTTCAGTGTAATATAGGTTTGGTGTAATTAGAAGGTTGGGTTATGCTAAAGAAGGGACGGGCTAAGCTAATCCAGAGAATACATTATGTTAACTAAGGGAAAACAGAGCAGGAGACATTCATCCATTATTCATGGACACACAGTGGAGGGGGACAATAAGTCTTGGCCAAACAGGTTTTGTGTACAGGGCAGGGAATACACAGAACTACAAATCTTGTCAAATGCAAATAGTCTTTGGAGGTCTGGAGATGGGTTGATGTCTAAAGACCAGATATGGGATCGACTCTTACTGTCCTTGGAAGGCTTCCTGCCTTTGGGTATTTGTCCAAGGCTTTGCAGATATCTTGGCCAGGCTCCTTGTTGCTGATTTCTGCCCTCATACCACACCACATCCATACAATGCCTCACCTAATTTCTACTGCCTTCAGATTAATGCATTATAAAATTCAGAGGTGTCTAAGTACATGCTGCTGCTGGCTGCTCCCTAAACATCTTGAAATTCTGTGTTTCAATGTCATGGAATCCCAAGGGATTCTGTCTCTCCTGTCAATCATTTTCCTGGCTGTTCAGTTTGCCTTCTGTCTACTTGCTATCTGCATTTTTCTGTGTTCATTTATGCCCTTGTCTGGGACAAGCAGCTGTTCTCTGGGATGGGCTGCTGCCTTGTTTGTGTGGTTGGTGCCCTTGGCATCTGCTGCGTGGATCACACCAGCAGTGCAGGCACTGTGGTGAAGAGCTTCAGAGGACTCACTGGTGTGTTCCCATTTCCCCAGGGAAAGAAACCTCCTGTCACGGAAGGTGACGTTTTCCCTGATGCCTTCAGTTCTCTAATCCTCTTTTCAGAGACCCCCCTGCTTCTTCCCTCCATCACCCAGTGGATGACAGAAATGAGCTGATCCTTGCAAAGCAGCTGTTCCCTGGCAGCTGTGGCCTGGCCTTGGATGGCCACTCACACTGCTGAGGGCTCTGGAGCAGGATTTGCACCTCAGATGTGTAACTTCATTCCATACAAGTGTTCTGTCAAATCAGGAAGGCACTGGCAGTTTCAGGTTGTATTAAGAGCGTGCTCAGGTTGATTCAGACGGAGCAATCAAGCGATTGATCAGGGCGCCCACAGAGGTCATGCAGTTTCCGTCCTTGAGGGTTTTCAAGTCCAGACTTCATAAAGCCCTGAGTAACGTGGTCTGTTCTCGTGGCTGAACCTGCTGGGAGCCTGAGGTGGGCCTGGAGGCATCCCGAGGTTGCTTCCAACCTTTGCTCCTTCAGCAGCTGTTCGTATTTGGAACAACCCAGTCATGTTTAATGGTAATGAAAGCAATGCACTTCTGCAGTGTTCAGTGGAGGAGGGTGAACTGGCTTTGCAAGAGCTAAGTGAACCTTATTACAGGGTGCTATTTTTGCCATAACTCTATGGGTTTTCCTCATTATGGAAGGTATTTTTGTAAGGCTTGCAATGAAGACACATCCTCTGCTTTTACACCCACCATCTGCTCCGAGTCTGTCTGCAGTTAAATGCCTCTTTGGTTTATGCCAGTACCTCATCCACAGTTCCCAGTTAGAGGTGACCCATACAAGCCTCTGCCAGGTAAAAACCTGTTAAGTGTGTGTGTCCTTTAGAAATTCATGGACTGAGCTGAGCCTGTTGGGCCCAGCTCAGGGACAGGAAACACCGTGAATCCCATTTTAACACAACCTCAATCGGGTGGACCCTTGTGCCAAACTGCACTTTGGTTTGCCTGCACACCCTCCCCTGTCAGAAGAGATGAGCTCCCCTGAGGGGCATTCACAGACAGAGGGGGACGTGGGACTTTTGACTTAGTTTTGGGAGCAACTTTTCTCCCTGCAGTACTGGTAAGAGAAGTGGGACAGCTGAATTCCTAACAAATATTGGGAGTTAGAAATGAAGCCCTGTAAAGTCTCCCCGTTGCCTGTTTACCCTGATGATGGGGATGGTCAAGTATTATGGGTGCTGCATTATTAACCTGCCTCATTAGGGAGCAGGTGAGATGGCTGTGTCTGGTGTTGCAAACTGTTGAGGCCAAAGAGGTTTTGCAGTCCACCTCTTCTGCTGCACTTCTGATTTAGTTGGTTGCAGTTTTTGGTGATGGTTGATCACATAGTTGTGATGAAAACGTGAGTTGTTCCACTACATTTGAATCAGTTCTGCAGATAATTGGTTCATGTTTCTCACCTTCACATGTTTTATGAGGGTAGGGACAGCCATTTCCTCTGCTGGATGGTGCTACCTTTTTTCAAGCTTGCAGTTGGAAAAGGATACAGGGAGGAAGCTGATTTCTTCATATAAGATCTGTCTGTATTGTTTTAATAATGCATTTCTAAGGGTACATTTCTCTTCTCTCTCCCTAGATGCCAATTAAGTGGATGGCCCTGGAATGCATACACTACAGGAAATTTACCCATCAGAGTGATGTTTGGAGCTATGGTAAATCTTCATGTGATGAGTTTAAAAAATTGTCTTTTAAAGCTTTAAATCAAGACGTGTTACTGTGTTAAAGATTCCCTCTTTTCCAAAAGAAGTTAATTTTATCTTTAAATGTGTAACTGGGCAGCAGTTGTTACTGTTTCCCGTGTTACTTCCCTGCTAACTAAAATACATTCTCATGATGTTCCCTGCTGGGCTGAGTGCTGTAAGGTCTAGTCCAGCAGCATTTTGGCTGATCAGTACACCAGAAGAAGGTCTTTCAGCTTGGCCACAGAGTCATAAAAATACAGCTGCAGGTCATAACTTTCAGCAGTCTTTGAAAATCCCAACTCTAAAAGCCATGAGTGTCAAAAAGCATTTTCAGACTTACGGGACTTTATGTACCTACCGTCAGGTAAAAGAGAATTTGTCATACTGCAGAGCAAATATGGCAAGAGAAAGAAGAGACAAGCTCTCCAAACTGACTAGGACAAGCATCCATTTAATTTCACAGATAACTTGGGAACTGGCGAGGTACCCACACAAAAGAAAAAGTTGTGTTTGAGAAATGAGATGTTCGTTTAATGTTGATAATTGTTATCCAGATGAGCTGTTGTGTCACATCTGCTGAGCTGTCTGCCTGTTTGTCTAGTGTAGCTATTACTAATAAAATAATGTATACCTTTAGAAATGTCAATTTTCAGCAGTATTTAGGGCTGTGGTGTCCTATTTACATTTCCTGCTGCCTACATGTATAATTCTGAACCGGAAAAGTTTACAATTCTTGTCATTACTCACTTTTACCTGTGGGTAGCAGCAAAAGACACTGTTTGCTGTGACTGGTTAGCTGCCCTCTTCTAGTCAGCTGAGAAAAACCTTTGAGAGCTAAATTGATCTTGTAAAGCTGCTCTTTCACCTCAATTTCTGTATCCCCTGGATCAGTTAAAAAAAAAAAACAAACATGCCTTCATTTATGAAATTCATTTTAAATGCAGGAAGCCCAGAACATCTACAATCAGAAAGGAGAAGTCCATAAACAATTGACAAATTATAGTTATTGAATATCAAGAAGGAGGTGAATAAAGGAGAAATAAATGTGCTTTATTCATATGGTAATTTTGCCTATCACCTTTCATAGGAGCATGACAGCTGGCAAAATGTGATAATAACCTGGACATGTGTTTATAATGACCAAGTAAAAGTTAAAGAAACTGGTGTGAGATCAGCATTTTCAATATTTAAGATTTTGTTTGGGGACAAATCCTGTTACTTATAAGACCTTTATTTCCAGCTCCTAAACCAAAAAAAAATCCTATGGCTTTTCAGAAAGAGGACCTTGGGTTTGTAGAATAGCACTATCATAGACTCAAATCCATAAGGTGATTTAAGGAAAAAAACAATGCAAGTGCCTGTGAATGACTTACAAGGCAAAGACAATGGCATAATGTTACTCAGTGCTGTACCTTCGTGGGAAATTGATACTCTAAGTTAGGGAATATCTGTGCTTTTCCCCCTTAAAATAACAGAGTACGTCAGCCATTCATTTCCCTTTTTGATATGATAAAAAAATGCAATGCATTCTTTTGTGATTGCATCCATTTACTTTACCACCACCGTTCATTCATCTCAGATCTCTCTCTTGTGCCTCACAACTCTCATGCTGCTTTTTACACCAATAAAAATAGGGGAGGTTGTTTTTGAAGATTAACACCAAGTGCTGGTTTCCCATTTTCTGGAGGTTTTTAAGTGGCAGGTGGCAATGAAGCTCCACGTAGTTGCTCACTCAACATCCCCTCTCCCCTCCAGGCCAAACTTCAGTGTTTTCACAGGCACTGGTAAAGAAGAAGAGATTGCAGTCCGGAACTGGGCCAGAATGCTGCACTGTGGTATCACCTTAAATATTGCCACTCTTTTTTCCTGTCCAGGAGTCACCATCTGGGAGCTTATGACCTTCGGTGGGAAGCCGTATGATGGAATCCCAACTCGAGAGATCCCCGACCTCCTGGAGAAGGGCGAGCGGTTGCCCCAGCCTCCAATCTGCACCATTGATGTTTATATGGTGATGGTGAAGTGTAAGTGATTGTCACATTTCACATCCCCTGCGTTCATTGCAAGAGGGACACTGGTTTAGGACATTTGCATCTGCAGTCTCTGACAGTGCTCTGGCTGCTTCAAAACAAAAGCTTCCCAAGTTACTGTAAATTCCATTCAAATACTGTATGTGCACATCTTTTGCAATTGCAAATGATACAAATTTAGCCAAGAAGGGCTGAGTTAGCTCAGCTTCTTATCACTGTCAGATGGTATCTCCTATTCTTGCTGTGAAGTTAAAATTGTATGATTGCTATTGTAAACCCGTGTCATTTGCATGACAATTGATTCTGATGTTAAAAAATACAGCATTAAATGTAATTATGGTACATGCATACCCAGCCAGGGAAGGTTGTGAGAAGAAATGCTGGTTCCAAATATTGAGGAAAGGAGTTGCAAAGATTTTAGTGTTAGTAACAAGAATTATGGTTGCAATAGTAATAATAAAAAGTAAAATTAATAGAAGAAATACTACAGAGAGGATTATTTTTTTATCATTCTTAGTCCAATACAAAAAATTATGAATATTTTTACTTCAGCAAAAAAGAACTGTCTGCACATGATTTTCTCCTACTCTTTTATCTCTAAGATACCCCCACTAGTGACAGTATCCTCCAAGGTTATCCTTCTAATTTAAAAAGAATTAGAAATATCTCTCTGATGTTTCTGGCTTAATTTAAGTGAGATTAACATACAGACATTTCTTCCATTTTATATACTCCTTTCCTTTTTGCTTTGTACACAAAAGCAGTGGGGGAAAAAAAAAAGAAACTAAAACTAGAAGAGGTAAATAAAGTATATTCTGAAAACAGGTGTACTGTGCATGCAGGTGTGGAAATTGTCTGAACTGTGCAAGGGGTTTATGTTGATTGACTGCAAAAATGTCCCATCTAGTAGGATTTCTAATGAGGGTAAGGTGAATCTCAATGGAATAAAGGAAGCCCTAGGAGATGTGGTAGTCTGGGAGATGGAAGGTTACAGCTCAATGCACAGAGTCAGCCCTGTAATGTTTGTATGAAATTCTTTATAAGCTTTAGCAGCTTTGTTTTTCCTGCCTTGGCCAAGTTGCACTTAGGAGGTAAGGCCTCCTTCATTGGCATCCCTGAAAGAGAGGACAGGCTCTTCAGAAGCTGCTGATGGGATCTTCCATTAGAAAAAGCTGACAGAGAGCAACTAGTTACTCGTGGTGACTGCCTGTATTACCTGCTTGTTTTGCAGAAGTTATTAGCAGTGATTGAGAATTGTTGTTCCTAATGAATGGTCCTTGGAGAGCGAAGGGCAGAGGAATCCCTCTTTACTCAGTTCAGATAAGATCCAGTGCCTCGTGTGAGGGCTGTGCTCATGGTGCAGACAGGTGAATGCAGAACTGCCTGAAAGGCAGGGGCCAGCTCACTTGTCCTTTAGGTCTGTTGAACAGCTCTTGAAGTCACTGTGGGACAACACATCAGGTACAATAAAACTGTATTTAGCAGTAACTTTGTAGTGAATCCACCAGACTCTGATGAGGTCAGGTTCATTGTATTAGAGGCTGGACGCATCCTTAATAAAAGACAGTCAGCACTGACATCTAAATGGACAAAACAGGGAAAATTGCGAGGTGTTGTTGCTCTCTCTGGGAGAGAGGGGAGCTCAGCCAAGTAAGAAAAAAAAAAACATAAATCCATGCAGTAAGGAACAACCTAGTCTGGCCAAACCCAGGAGTTTTCCATTTTATGCATTATAGAATTCTGGCTTTCCGTTCTTCTGGGCTCTTTATTGCTGCTTTTCTTTAGGCCAGAGCTATCAAGGACTTCAAACTTGTGCATTTTTAAAAACTGAATGATTTCTTCCCTTGACAGTTAACTCTTTTCTTTCTCACTTGTCATCTGTCCTCAGGCTGGATGATTGATGCTGACAGTCGGCCAAAATTCAAGGAGCTGGCTGCTGAATTCTCTAGAATGGCTCGAGACCCTCAGAGATACCTGGTAATTCAGGTAAGCAAGGCTGCAACATCAGTGAGGGGGAATGTTGTCTTTTAATCTCTTGAAGTTCAAGATACTCTTGAACTTAAAGCAAACAGTGACCACAGTGTTATACAAGTGGAAAGTAGAATAGACAGTGTTAGTGTCTCAAAAACAATAATATTAATAATACAATTATCTGAAATTCACTTCCTAAACATGTATTTATTAGCACACATACAAGATCTGGCTTTACAGGCTGCCCAGTGCTTTGCATTTTCTCATGAAACTGGGGACAAGTTTTGTCCATTGGTGGACAGTGGGTCTGCTTTTATACCAAGGACTTGCTTGATTCTCCAATTGATTAGGCTGAATCTCAGGGGATTATCCTGTAGAGCCATTTCTCTGCACTGCTGAGTTCACCAAAGTTTCTTTACATAGCCTGAACATAAAGGTTTCTCAGAAGACAGGGAGGTCCATCACACTGGTACCTCTGATACTAGAGAGAAGCTGCCCTCTGTGTTCTCCTTAGGCTCTGTAAGCTCCACGTGCCTGTGACAGAGCCACACCAGCATGGTTTATCCCATGGACCTGCACTGTGGCTGCAGTGACTCTTGAGTCCATCAGGCTGGAGCTGTGCGTGCCCGAGTCCAGGTGTGTGTCCTTTCATACCTTCTGTGGAAGCCTAGAGCTGTGCATGTGTTTGGCACAGCTCACACTCAAGCCACAGAAAGTGTATCTAATTGGTAAGGTCCTTAGGCATGAACAGTACAAATGAAAATGAAAACTTAAGAGAAGTAAGGTGATGGTGAAACACCAGCATGGGAATAGTCTGATCCAAGTGACGATATTCTGGTGCTGTGTCTCATATCTGCTCCACTCCATGGAATACAGGGCAGAGGTACATCCAGCCAGTCCTCAGGCTCACACTGATGTAAGAATTCCCAGCACAGGAGCCTCCAGAGGCACAGTCACTGACACTTCATGTCTCCTGATTGCCTCTGGGTCTAGTGCCAGCCTCTCCATGTGGTGTGTCATTTCACTCTGTAGACACACGGGATGACTTGTGGTGTGTTACTGCACAGTGGGAATGCACGGTGCACTCCCTCAGCTTCAGCAGAACTGAAATACAGTGGAAAAGTAAAATACTAGTTAAGAGGATTTGTGGTGCTGAAAGTGGAATTTCCCTGGCAGTATTCCCCACTGTGATAAATTGTAAGTTCAGCTGATAAAAGTGAATCTGGAAAAAATCAGTCTGATTAAACGACTTAATTAGATCGGACATGTTTCCTTATTCCAAATGCCCCTTTCCTCCCTTTCTCCCCCTGCCCTTCCCTCCCCCATTTCATTATCTGGTGGCTGTTTTATCCTGTGAGGCTCCTCTCCAGAGCTTCTTGCAGACAATATAGGCTCTGAGCTTCTGGAGGAGACACCAGGGTAACTCCATCACATTGGCATCTCTGCCATCATCACTCCCCGTGCCTCCAGATGCAACCAAGAATGACAAACTTTGCTGCTGAGCTTTTAAACTGCTCTGGGTGCACCCTACAGCACAGCCATCATTCCCTGCTTTGTTCCATAGGAGTTCTTGAGGAGTGGGAGGCCATTCCTTAACCATGCAGTGATGTTTAGCATTGTTTTTGTGGTGTCTTAGATGTTTGGGGCACGGGCTGTCTTTTGTGATGTTTTGTGGCTTCAAGCGAAGTGCAGCTGAGATTTTCCTCTCCAGCTTGGAGGTGGTGTTTCAACACAAACACATATTGCTGGTTTTCCCTGGTTTGATTTTTTTGTTGTTTTTAGCTCTGTTATATTTTGCAGAACTTGCCATACGGATGGAGAAAAATTTATCCTCTAAGTCCCTAAAAATACAATTTAAAATAAAGCAGACACCCAGACACAACACTTTCCATGCTTTCCTCTTATTTCAGCCTCTCTTATTTCAACCTCAATAGCTGAGGTATTTCACAGAATCACAAAATATGCCAATTTGGAAGGGACCTACAGGGATCCAACTCCTGGCTCTGCACAGGACGACCCCCAAGAGTCACCATGTGCTCAAGAGTATCATCCAAATGGTTTTTGAACTCTGTCAGGCTTGGTGCTGTGACCACTACCCTGGGGCAGTGCCAGTGCCCAACTACCCTCTGGATGAAGAATCTCTTCCTAATATCCAACCCAAACCTCCCTGACACAACTTCAGGCCATTTCCTTGGGTTCTGTCAGTGGTCCCCACAAAGAAGAGCTCAGTGCCTGTCCTCCTTCCTCCTCATGAGGATGTTGTAACTGCAATGAGTTCTCCCCTCAGTCTCCTCTTCTCCAGCTGAACAGACCAAATGCCTTCAGCCACTCCTCACACTCACCATCTCCACTGCCCTCCTTTGGGCGCTCTCTAATAGCTTGTACCTTATATTATCTGTACTTAATTCACAAATATCTCAGAACTTGGGTCAGAAACTGAGCTTGTATGGGAAAAAGAAAAAAGAAAGAATAAAAGCTCAATCACAAGAATGCCCCAAAATGGCTTTGCTTGATTTATGCAGTTATTCCCTTTCTGTCATGGTGTTCCCAGTTAAAAAAAAATAAAATTAAAAAACAAAAATAAATCAACAAATGATGCAGATGTGGTGCTTTAGGAAAAATAAAGCAGCCTTTGTGGTCCCTGCAGACTGACTGCCAGGGCATGAAGAAGGCTGAAGGAAAGGCTATTTGGGAAATTAATCCGTCTATTGACATTTTTCCTCTCTCAATGCAATCTGTTTAGGGAGATGATCGTATGAAGCTCCCAAGTCCTAATGACAGCAAGTTCTTCCAAAACCTTCTTGATGAGGAAGACCTGGAAGATATGATGGATGCTGAAGAGTATCTTGTTCCTCAAGCCTTCAACATCCCTCCTCCCATCTACACCTCCAGGACAAGAATTGATTCCAACAGGGTAAGAGCAAGCTCCGACAGAAAATACTGGTTACCATCAAAGCACAGGTAGAGATTTAAGTTATACCAATCAAACACAGGCCAGCGCTGCTTTGGAAATTACAAGCTCCCATTGTAAGGAGAGTGGCTATAAAACTGTTGTCACTGGGTTCCCTGTTCACTGTGCCTCAGTGAATTCTGAATTAATAGCCCAGCCTTGAGTGAGCAAAGGCTGGGCTGGAGCTGCCTCTCCTGGCAGCACAGCCAAGGCTCGTGGGGTCAGACAGTCCCATTCCTCCCTTGTAACTGGCCAGGAGATGCACAGCCTCTCACCCCTGCAGTCCTGCTGTCCTGGCAGGGTTGGCACTGATGTCACGGAGGGCAGCTGGAATGTATAGATAATGCTGCTTGGTGTCTGGAGCCACATTTCAGAGCCAGCCCCTCTTCCCATTTCTGTGTGATGCTTTCATGGCCCTCCTTCAGCAGTGTGTGTTTCTGCTGAGCACGTCACAGGTATCAGCGTGCTGATCTTCATAACATCCCTCCCAGGGGAGGAAACGCTGTTCATTTTTCAGAGTGTTCAGGTGGAATTTAGCTCAAGGAACCAACCATCTAGGGGATAGGGATGTAATCTAAGATCTTCATCCAGCCTTCATTCCATATCATTGGATAGCATGGGTACCCCCAGTGGGTGGTTATTGCTGCCTGCCTTGGACATTTACAGTGGGATAAGCAGCTTTCTGGAGGTGTCTTTCTCTATCCATTAACTACTGACAGCTGCAGGGCAGTGTCAGCCTTGGTCTGTGAGCCCTGGTGAGTTGGCTCTCCTCTGCCTCAGTGCCACAGGAGCCCTGCTGCAGGTGGGGAGCCAAGGTCAGGTCTCCAGAATTCATTTTCCCTTCTCCACAGCCTGCCCACAGCTCTGACCTCTGCCTGTTCCTGCCCTTGGCCCCATGCTTTTAACAGTTTAGGTGCCACTGCTCCTCACAAAACTGAGAGACAGTGAAATGCCTTACTAGTGTGAGGGCATTCATGTAGCCATCAGGTATGTTTATTAATTAAGGACTTGTTTTCTCTCCAGGCTCCTTTTAGTGCAAAGTCACAGTTTAAATACCAAGTGTAGTATCTTTGAAATATTGGTGTTTATTCCTCATGGTTTAGAAACCCTTTGGACCTCCTTACACAGTTCCAAATTCCTACCCTGATGTGCTGATTACACCATGTGAGGCAGGGTTAGTGAAAGAGCCAAGAGTGTAAAAGCTGGGTCAGTATCCACGCTTTGACCATACACTGCTTGAAGCTCCTTACCTTTTCCTGAAAAAAATCGGTGCTTTTCTGGAATAAGGAAGACAAAATCTGATCTTAAATAGTAGTAATTTCATAAAGAAATTGCTACTGTTTTAAAGGCAAGGACACTAGAGAGGTCTGGATTCCTGCAGCTTTTCCCCTGTATCACTGGAAGTTGGTGAAGGGGGGATGATGCAGGATTTAGCAATAAGCAGGAAACTTGCTCTTTATGACAACAGGAGTTAATTTGTAGTGTTGATGTAGATCTGAAATAAATCAGGTTTACTCCTAACTGTTTCTGAAGAAGTTCTGTTTCCTTTGCTGCTAGCTTCTGAGCAAAGAAGTAAACTACAGCAGTTACCTTTGAAAAGTACACACTGTCACACTGATGCAAATCACTGGGGCTTAGTCTGACAGTGGAGCACTGCCATTTACACCAACATAGTGTTGAGAGAGCAGAGTCTGGCATACTAGGTTTTTTATATTCATCTCACTCCCATGATTGCTGGAAACACTGAGGTACATTCAGAGGAGAAAGGATCAGTAGGAAAAATGTACTTGCCTTTTCAACAGTTCCTTTTGCCTTATGTATTTGGTCTCAGCCGAGCAGAGGAGTCCACTAGAGCTAAGGGAGTTAATTCCAACAAAAATCCTAGAGTAAATGCTCTGAAAGATTTATTTAAAATGGATTGTTGTGGCAGCCAACATGCTCAGAGGGATATTCATGGAATGCAAACACAGACATTTATTATTGTTATTATTATTCACTAACATTCTGCAATTCTTAAATGTCCTGCTGATGCTGCCACAGAGGGGTACACCTAGACTGTGGGAAGGCCATGGCACTGTGTTCCTGGAGGGGCTTGGGGCCAAGCTGAAAGCCCTGTAGGATCGTAGCACTCCTGTTTTCCTTTGCAAAGAGGTATTTTCTGGAGGTAGTACATTTGTTTCACCTCTCCGTGCAGAAAGCTACGTACTTGTCTGTTGTTTTTGTGAAGCACTCAGTTTCTTGGTACATTAACTGTTCTTTTAGTGAAGATTCATGTTGATTTAAACAAAACACACAGTAGCTCCTTTAAGGTAATAGTGCATCTGCTGTGCATAGTTCAGTACAGATGGGTGTCAGCCACAGGAATCACATGGAATTGAAATTCTGTCAGAGCTCTCTGTCTGCAGTTTCTGATTCTGTCTTAGTGTTTCCTTTGGAGAGCTTGTGATTTATGCTTGTTTACTGTAGTGCATATTAATACTGCACAGGCTCATTATGGTGCTGCTGCAGCCGTAGATGCCAAATGAATTGATACAGCTTAGGTAGTTTGTGCTCTCTGCGTCTAGCAAATTGCATTTTATGGGGAGATTGCGAGGCAATTTCATGAAGGAAAATGCGCAGACAAGAGCTACATGATCTTTATGTCATTTTCAGAGATCAGAAGCATGAAGGATACTGTAGTTCCTATCTCAGCTGTTCCAGTGGCAGTTTCAGTGGAGAAGGAGTCAGTTGTATGATGGCAGGGCATTGTGCTCCTTCTCTGGGTGCATTGTACTGACAGCTTTAATTGAATGTTCCAGCAGTGTGGCTCTACAGGGGACAGAAGTCTGCTGGAAGAAACCTGGGAGTTCATGAGCCTTCTCATACTTAGGCTTTGAAGTCAGGGAATGAAGGAAGAGCAGGACTATTTACTTTCTCAGGAAAGCTCTGAAGTTTCTCTAGGGTGATCCCGGGTCTAAATCCTTGCAACTTGTTGCCTGGGAGAGGCACCACTGAATGGGGTTTGGTAAGGCATTGCCTGCCTTCTCCCTCCTATGTGAAGAAAAAAGTCATTTGGATGTGAATTAATAGCCCAGAGCTGCAGCCCATAGAAAGGAGACTGGAAAGAGGGAAGCCTTCTGTGGAGTTTCCAGCTCCCTGGGAAGTATCACATCCTTCTTCCTCCAGGGATTTAAAGGCTCAGGCACAGCTTCAGCATTTCCATCACACTCACACTGGCTTCATATCAGCATGTCCTGGTGACTGACCTTTGCTGCTGGGAGCAGAAACCCACAAAGGGTCTGCCCCGTAACAGTGGCTTCTCTTGTGAAGTTCAGTCTGAGACTGCTGCAGCTTTTAAATAAAAATTAACACCCTAAGCTAAATTGGATCTGAAACTCTTCAGTTGCAATTTCAGCTCTTTGGCTTTTTCCAGTTTGTATTTTCCACTGTCTAGGGATACTCTAGAAATATGGAGTTTTAGACGCTCTGTGCTTCTGAGAGATAAGCTGGATCCTTAGCAGGGTTTCCATGAGCACAGGACCCCAGCTTGTGCCCAAGTGTCCTACATTCACATCCATTAGATGATTCATTCAGGTATTTATAACGAGTACTGTCCTGTGTGCATAGAGATAATACTAATACAGAAAGCACTCTGTGTACCCCCTGATGCTTTTTGCTCTAAATCCTTGGCTAAATCCTGCAGAAAACTGTCTGTACTGTTTATTACTTGCTGATACTGTCCCAGTATTTTTGTTCCATACACTGTATATCATGGAAGCACCTGCCAACCCTGCAATTAAATGTCAAGCCATTTTATTTCAGAGATGTCTAATCCATATGTCCTGGGAGACTATCCTGCTTGGCTAAAGCAGGCTGTGCTACACCAAAAGCCAGTTTTCAGTTCTCTGAGCTGTATCTGGTGTGCCATTGCAGCAGTCCTGATGTGGCCTTAGGTCTGGTAGTGCTGCATGGCTGAACATCTGGATATCTCTGTGTATAAAAAGATTATTCCAAAGCAAAATCAGGGAAGATGTTATCTTCAAATTTGATGCCTGTTACTGGAGTCTTGTCAGATTGTGGACTTTTTATTTATTTCTATCTCATTTCATCAATTCCTTCCCCTTAAAAGATGATCAAAACCTTTCTGAAAATCTTAGTAGCAATTTTTTTGCCTTTCTACTAGACTCTGTCACTTCCTTATGCAATGCCAGAACAGATGATCTTGTAAATTAACGAGACATTGTTTCAAAACATTTTATAACATTTCAGTTTATTACACTGACACTAACTCTATATTAGCTCTCTTGCTTCTTGAAAAACTACTTGAATAGTTATGAAACTTTATATGAAGCCATTCTGTATGACTTTTGTTGAACACTACATTTTGTATATTTCTAGTAGAGTCTGGGCAACTGGCTGCATTTATTGCCTGCAGACTTTTAGGGTAATTCTGGAAGTCCAACCAACCTCTCTTTCAAGATCTCTGATTCCCATTTTCTGCCTTCCTAAGTTTTAATGACATCCTACTGGTAGGAGACTCCTGTCCGTTCTGCTCTGCTTTTTACATTAAGCAGTTCCCAGCAGCTGTTAGTGGGGTTTTTTTGTCTGTTAGACCATCACAAGTATTTTACCTCCTGTAATTTTTTTTTTCTTCTGGGAAATTCTTCTCTGTCTGTTTCTAGACTTGGAAGTGTGGATAGCACCAGACCATCTTTGTCCACGAAAAGCAGGAGGTAAACTCAGACTAATACTAGTCAGCCTAATTTGACTTTTCAGGCTAAAGAAGTAGTGAGAATAAACATGCAAAAATACACTGTAAAATACATTACATGAAAAATTATTTCAGTCTTAATCATTTACATGAGAAAGGAAAACTTCTCACAAAATATGTATATTTAGAATAGGAGTATTTAAATACCTTTTTTAAAGTGTGCTAAGTTTGCAAGAGGAGAGGGGAAGAAAATTCAAATTAAGTAGTCAAACAAAATAGATGATGCCCAGATCTTCACAGAGAATTCTTTGAAAGTGCTTTCTGGCCATTAGTTTCTTGCTTTGCAGCCAGGCCAGCTGAAATCAGTGGTGTCTCTCAAAGAGCAAGCCCTTCTTAGCCTGAACTGATTATCAGGATCAATTTGTTGAATTGCCTCATGGTTTTGCAGGTCAGGTGCCTTAGAACAGGAGTTTTTTAATGTGTTGGCTATTTTTCTCTTGCGTTCAGGCGTATAGATTTAGAATCAGACTTTCTTAAAGTGTTGGGTGGCATTTTGGTTTCTACAAATTTAATATGTATTTTGTAACAAAAATCACCACCTCACAGTACTTTCTTCAAGTTACTGCTCAGTGGAATCAGTGGAAGAGGCTGTAGCTGTGTATTGTTTCAAACCTTGATGCGTGACATGTAAATTCACTGAGCTTTAATCTAAACTGGTTTAAAATCAGGCAGCATCTGCTTCATCCATGAATAGCTGCTAGCTGTCTTAACAGTCAAGAGAGCTCACAGCTGATCCATTTTCTTTTCTCTCCTGAAAAGAAAAAGTCAATAGATATAAAAAGAGTAAGTAATAAATATTTCTACACTGTACTGATGAGGCATTCTTGGAAAACAGCAAGCTAAACAACTCTACATAATTCAGTAGATGGAAAAGTGGACTGAGAGTCAGGAAATAATTATGAGAGGCTGGGAGAAAATTTTCATTCTATGACAAGATGTGAAGCAGAAATTGTCAGTGGAAAACATCAGTTTGTGAGGATCTGTATTTGTGGTTTTCTTAAAATATTTAAAGCACCTGAAAATATAAGGGGCTATGATTTGGGAATTCACCTGGAGGGGCTCCAAAGAGTTGTCATTTAAACACCAGTCTGCCTGTGATGGTTGGGGTAATGCTCCAGGTGTGAGATGGCAGAAGGACTCTGGGGCAACCCGTGCTAAATACTGTACTTTCTAAACATACATGCAATGGAGTTAAATGCCAGCACAGCCTAAAAACCAGCCTTTGTTAGCCAGAGTAGAGTCTTTCTTGTTAAATGCCATGAAAGAGAAGGGGAAAATAATTCTCAAAGCTATAAAAAGGCTCTCCAAAGGATGCAGTGGGGAGAAGTGGGAGGAGGCACAGATGAAGTTTAGATTTAAAATGTTAAAAAATGATTATTTTATCCAAATCAGCTGGATGGTTAGTTCTTTTTAGAGTATTATTGCCACCAGAACCTCAGCCTTGCTCTAAATCAACTCAGCATTTCATCAAGAAGCCTATTCTTTGCTATAAGAGACCAAGAGTGCACAATTACGGGTTTCTTTTCCCCCTTGCATAATAAAATTGGGAGATTATCATCAAGTTTCTATTCAGATTTTAGGAAGGCTTTTTCATTTTATTTTTAAAACCCATCTTTGTCTGTAAGAGCTCCCTGTTCAGGCCAGCATGCTGTAATGATTACTGCTGTAAAGGCTTCAGTGGAGATGTGCTCTATTTCATTCTCAATGAGGGTTGATGGCATTTTGAGAGGCTCAGAATATCCTTTGATTACTGTATAAAACAGGCTGAGGAAGATGGCAGTGCAGCATGCACAAAGGAGGGGACTGCTGCTCCCAGGATCGCTCATCAACTTTCTTTTGTGCCTTTTTTTCTTTTTTTTTTTTTATCTTCCATGTCACAATCACAAATCACAGCCATGTTGTGGTTTTGGTCCCATGCCCCATCCTCTCCCTGTTTGGGGATTTGAAGCCTGAGGTTTGTACAGAAAAGGAGCTGCTGCTGCTCCTGTGTTTGGGACAGATGTTGCAGCTTATGAACAGGAGCAGTGCTTTGACCCCTCTCTCCCACGGGGAATTGTCAGAATAGGTAGAAAATGGTACATTGTCCCTTCCAAACTGCAGGGAATTGGACCAGCGTTAGAAGGTGCCATTTACTGTAAAGCATCTTGGAGACTGTATTAAAAAAGGAGTGACAGAAAACTAGTCACAGGTGACACGAAGGATATGGAAGTCAAGGAGACTGAAAGGGAGAGATAGACACGTATATGCTGTCTCCTTTCCTGCTTTCCTCTTTGACACACACGATGCATTAACATAAAATAACAGGGAAAAGGAATGCTTCACACTTGTGTCATGCTTCAATCAAGTTGCATGTTGTGCCAGCTGAAATCTGTTTGCCAGCCCTTCTGAAGGTCAGAGGGATTGAGGATTCTGGGGTCAGTCTGGAGAACAGGGGGTTTTCAGGGAGAGCTTTTGAGGTTATGGAGCAGCAGAATCTTTTATTCCCAGCCCAGGTATAGGAGAGGAGTCTGTGGAAAAGCATTTTACCTTGTTTCTCTGTCAGTGTGCCTGGCTACTGGGGGTTTTGCCCCAAGTGTGCATCTCTGAAGAGGTTATTTTCACTGGTGGTCTTGTCCTCTTTGGCTCTTTTACTTGGTGAAGCCTTAGACTGAAAATATATTGTTTCTGCCTGGTATTTTCCAGTAACAGCACAGGAAATACTCTGTGCAGTATATAGGTGTGTTGTTTCTCATACCACTCTGCCAGGTTTGTTAGGCATGTTTTGTTTGTGATAAACACCATTCACTGTTCACAGTCCAGGTGAAATTACTGCTGGAATACTGCTGTATTTACATTTAGATATCCCACTGTATATGAAGTGCTCTAAGAGAGTTACAAGTCTGAAAACAGACTCTCATTTATACAAGAGAAAGCTTCACATGAAAAGATTTGGATGGCTGATCTGAGGCTATGAATTCAGTCAGTGCTGGCCCAAACCTCAGTCAGTGCTGGCCCAAACCTAGGTGGCCAGTGAAACACTCATTCTGATTTTGAACAAGCACAGGGATGTCTTAAACCCAGCACACTGCCAGGACATGGTCTGGCACATCCAGCTGACAGAGGCAGCCTGTGGGAACTGAGTTACAGCTCGGGTTGCCTTCAAATCTTACCTGTCCTCTGGCAAACAATAACCAGAAAACACTTAGGTGCAGAAAAGTCTTATTCATTGTTTTTTCTATTTTTTTTTCCCTCACTGGTCTTAACTGGATGTTTTGTGTCTTAATTGTAGAAGTAGCAGTTGTTAGAGACCGAAGCAAACACTTAACACAGCATGGTGCTTACATTGTTTTCTATACTTGTGATCAACATTAGGTAAAATACGTAGACACATTCTGAGAAATGTTAATGCTGGAAAAGTAACTGGGACTTCAAAATTTCCAATAAAGATTCGTTGATGCCCAGTGGAACTTTACGGGCATTGAACTGAGGGCATGGTAAATTGTTGGCATAGCTACTGTCCACAACCTGTGCATATTATTCCTGCCTTTTATTTTTGCTGTTTTATAAATGGGCTCTCTATGGAAAACTGGGTGTCATGTGCTGTTGCATTAAGCCAGGTGTGCCACTGTGCTCTTGGTGATGTCAGGTGATGTGAGAGGTGCAGACACACAGCCCCAGTTTCGGAAGGTGTACATCTCCAGCACGCTGTCACTGTTTCCTGTGTGCTGAAATGCTGCAGGGCACCAGCAGTGACCTGCACCTCCTGAGCTGGGATGGCAGTGATGCTGATGGGAACCTTCCTCCATCGTCCTAGAGGAAAGTGCCCAGTGAGGAATGGAGTTTCCTTGAGAATGGTCAGGAGCCCAGGCTGAGAAAAAGAGAGAGCCTGAGGAATGGCAGACTTGTGTCTAGTGGTGCGAGCTGTAGGGATGTGTGTGCTTGAACCATAATGGCCCAGGGAGGTGTCTGATCCTTTCCTTTTATATACAGCCCTTCTCTGAGCTGGGGCTGGGACCAGAAACCCCCAGAGGTCTGCAAAGCCTTCTAGCAATTACTATACAAACAGCATTTCATTTCTGTTTAACATTACACAGCCAACTCATGGTGGGTGTTTTTTCTTTCCTTTGCTCTTTGTCTCAGACATGTTTGCTGGGGGCTCTCGGGAGCAGGGCAGAGTAATCTGCTAGTTCTGTGGCCAGAGGGAAGCAGGACTGCACCCAGGCAGAGGTGCCTGTTCTGGGGTGGTCTTTTCTATCTGAATTTTGGTTCAGATCAGTTGTAAATAGCAGGCTGCTCCCTTGCAATGTAGCTGGAGTTTGCTTGGGGCTGGCAGGACAGCTCTGTGGCTTTGCCTGTAGCCCACCAAACTATCCCAAACATTATTCAGATCCACTCACATAAATCAGCTGTTTTCCTTCAGAGAGAACTGCTGGAATTTTGGTGCTTGAAGCAAGATGTGCTCAGCCTGGCATTTTAGGATGCTGTGGTTTTGACGACCTCAGCATGGATACTGCCTTGGTTTGAAATCAGGTAAGAGAGTTTCTGTGGAAAGGAGGAAAGTGAGTTTTTTCTGGAGACACAGCTCAGGACTGAATTGGTGCAAGAAAGTGTTGCAGAGCTCCGTAAAAACAGATGATCACTGAGTTGCCTGAGGCATGGACTGTGAGACTGAACAGAACTTGTGAGCAGCATCCACGTGAGAAGGGGGGAGTGTTTTACTCCTGCTTTATGGTTGGGTCCTTTTTGCATTCAGGAGCAGAAGGAGAGTTGAAAGGGAGGTGGGTTTCGTGCAGACAGGAGCAGTGTCAGAGTAGGTTCAAATGTGTGTTGCTTTGCCTTTAGTAGGGAACAGTCTTTCAGACCTGTGAGCTTAGCAGGCTGCTTCAGAACAAGGAACAGCAATAATTATGCAAGCCTGTCAAATGTGTATTTCATGTCTTGGTGGGTGACACAGAAAACCAGCTCTGCAGCAGCCAGGGGGCTGTTGGGAGCCAGCAAAGTGTGGGGGGACCAGGTCATGCTGTAAATAAAGTCCTCTTTTTCCTATTTGGTGGCAGTCCTGTACCACTCATTGTAGTCTCACAGCAACACCACATCACTGAGTACCTTCAGCATTTCTTCCCCCTGAAATGTGTCACGGGTGCAGCTTTGAGGGCAGCTGTGGTCAAGTGGAGTGGGATGAGCTGTGGCACAGGCAGCAGGACGACCACAGCTCTGGGTGACAGGCTTGGGCACAATGCTGGACCCAAATGGAGAGAGACAAGGCAGAGGCATATTCACACAGCTACATAAATAAGAGTGGCAGGACCCAACATGGCTTTAATTTCATTACAGTTTAACGCACGGTCAGAAAATATTATGTACCTGCTAAAAAGGAAGAGATATTTACCTTTGGGAGATTTCAGAAGCGAGGAATTGGAAAATGAAATTAATGAATAGGAAGCAATAACACAAGCCAATATTTGCAGCAGTGTTATTTATTTCTCTTTTATTTTACGCAAACATTAGCTGTTGCAACAGCTGATATGTTGCTGGTATTTCATAACAGTGGGCCTCAGAAAAGGCTCAACGGGACATTTTCTTGCTTTTTATCTTTTCTCCCTGTTGTCACGTATTTGCCTAAAATTCAATCACGTGGTACATAGAATGAAATCGTGGGCGTTTCTGATGAGGGCTGCTCGGGGGCAGTTAAAAAACCAAGGTTCCTTCTGGAGCATGCTGAGAGTTTCAATGTCAGTGGATACGTTCCCTCCACAGCTAATGGATATAACACAAACTACACTATCAAAAGGGAGTCAGTATTGATTTATTTTATGTTTTTTTCAGCATGCAATTTGAGACTTTTTAAGTAGACTTATGTAGTGAGGTCTCTAAGTAACCAGGCTCTGAAGTCTCCGTCCATCTCAACAAGCAGAGATGATATTTCAGGTGAGACTTTCAGCGTCAGAAATCCAAAACCAGCTCTTTTTTTTTCCAAGGCAGTATTTAAGATGCAAAATAACAACCCCACATCCCCTCCACCCCAAAGAAAAAATCAACTCAGTTAAATGGATTGCACATGCAAAAGGAGCCATTTAAGTTTTACCTGGAAAAATTTAAATGTGTTTTCTTCTCACAGTGTGATTCCTGTCCTGACTGGTAAGAGTTGGCTGAGGGTAGGTAACCTGGAAGCCTACAAAACTATGACCTCATGTTGCAATTAGCAGGCAACTTAAGGACATTTAAACAATTATGTTTTGTTTTCAACCCCACTAAATGGCCCCACAGCTGTTTTCTTTGCCTCCTTTTTTGTGGAATAGTGGCCACAGGGTATTAACTCAAGGGGATACACAGTCAAGAAGTAAAAATATGTGCAGACAGCAGTGGTTTGGGGTTGTGTAAGGGTCTGTGCTACATGTGCTGCACGATAGCTGCACTTAGTATAGAGCTAAAGGGGAGGCATGAAAAAACACCATTATTGGGATGTTAGTTGGCAGGTCATTGCCTAAGAACAGTGTTGTCAGCACAAAAAGCCATAAATGCATTAATGCCAGTCCATTCTCTCCTGACATCTCAGGACAGGACTGTGCTAAGAGGGCCTGTGATTATGCTGTTATAGTTGCAGTGTATGTATTTAAATGTTGGAGTCATGGCCAAGAAGATCTAAAGACAGTTTAGCGTGAGTTTAGCCTTTTGTGCTGAGGGTGGAGCAGAGCCCATGGACACACAGTGTGGCCCTCCTAGAACAGTATTTTTTAAAGCTGCTAATGATCTGAGCAGTTACTGGCAGAGCAGCATAACCCTGCGTGCTCAAGTCCAGCCTGTTGTCAAAAGACTTGTTCTTCTAGGTTACCTTAAAGAGATCATGGTGAGCTGTGAACTGAAACTCCTTCAAGACAGCTCTCCCCATCTTCAGCCAGAACCAATAAACCACAAGTGGAAATTCGTGGCAGTGCCTGTGTGGAAACAGAGAGATGTAAATGAGAGGAGTGCAATATAGCACAGTGTGGTGCCAAATGGAAAAGGGGTGGTTGCAGTCACTGGTTTAGTGTCTCTGGACATCAGGCAGCAGCCAACTCCTGTCCTCGGCACGGAGCATTGACGGGGCATTGCTCCAGCCCTGTCACTCCTGCTGTCTGGGGGGCTGTCTGGGGGGCTGCAGCCACCTCGGAAGGCTAAAGAAGGAAATGCCCTCTTCAGCCTCACAGCCTGCAGGGGCAAGGCAAGGAAACTGGCAGCTTTACAACGAGGGTAGAGGATTCCCAAGGGAGCTTCGGGTTCCTCACTGTTAAGAGAGTTGACTCTCTCTCTAGTCACCCCTTGGTATTCCTTCTCTGGGTCCTGCCTGTAACATCAGTTTGCCTGAAACCTTACCACCCTCCATGGACCGTAGTTTATTACTTATATTTTATATATATTATATAATATATTACTTATATTATGTATTTATTACTTACCTGTCTTCATCTTTTCGAGGGAGATGGAAAGTTGGCCTGAATTCAAATAAATACGGGATCAGAGGGCAAGACACAGGCAGGTTAAGTCTCCTGTAGTGAAGTGTCTTACAGCCACCCGTAGATGTTTCACAGGAGCACCTGGCAGGCTCAGGATGTTTTTTATCCATTTGTCTAAGACATCCTGCATTGTAACCTGTCATTGCCCATGTGTCATTACAAGAGGACTGTAAATCTGTAGGGGGTTCAGAAGGAATTTGACCTCTGCAATCAGAGCATCTCTGGTTTTCAGGGTGTTCCCTGAATAAAGGGACCTTCTCAACTGCCCCAAGCAAACCTTTTACACAAGACTGCCAGGTTAGAGGCTTGCTACACAGTCTACGTCTAGCTGTGTATTGATGTCTGTTTCCTTAAAAATAAGTAATTTCTGGTAAAGTGTCTTCTGTTCTGGCCTTCACTTGTAGTGTGAGCATAAGTGTGATCAGTAGCTCTTCCTAAGACTAGTGAGGCACACAGCTTCTTGTTGTGGGTGAGACATTTGCCATGACTGAATTCTTTGAATTTTGGATCCAGGTAGGAAAGTGAGTGATGTACGTGTTTCTCCCCATTAGCTCATACAGCTCATGTGACTTGTTTCATTCATGTGACCTCTTGTTACATATCCATCATCCATTTTTCTTTCCTATTAGAGTGAAATTGGACACAGCCCTCCTCCTGCCTACACCCCTATGTCAGGAGTAAGTATTTCACATTCAGCCTTCATCCTTTAGGTTTTCTTTGTTCTTTCACTACTTTTTTTTGTTGTTGTTGTTTCAAACCACTTTTTCCTGCATAAATGGCCTAAAAGCCAACAGGAAATGAAGTGAATATATAAGCAATCAAATATTCAAGATCTCCACACTCAGCCTGGGTTTGTGTGCAAACTCTGTGGACCCAGACCCAAACTTCTGCCAACTTTTCTTGAAAAAGCCTTTAAGTAACAGGCCTGGTTGAATCTGCATTTTTCCTTTTCATGTCCTTGCTGACAACCAAAATGGTAGGTTGAGGCAAACTGTTGAGTTGAGGTGCCGATACAAGCACAGTTCACCAGCCTGAAATGCACTGTCTGATGAAATTACACAGGGTGTGGGTGACCCTGTGGGTCACAGCACAGGACACCATAAAAGAATGCCACTCAGGAATTAACAGAGATTATAATGACCTCTATCTCCAGCCAAGAGATTTTCCTAACTTGAGGTTTAAGGGGTTTGGTCAGAAATCAGGGGATGCTGCCAGAGTAGTAGAAGAGGAGATACCCTGTTCACCTCCTGCGGCTGGCTATATCCAACCTCCACATGCTTAGTAGGAGATGAGTTTTCCTGCCCCGTTTCCAGCACTGAGCACCACTGGGCAGAGAGATGCTTTGTCAGTCCACAGCAGAGCCCATGCTGCTGGTGATCCCACAGCGCTGGAGACACAGTAATCTGCAGGATGGACAAGGCTTCACCTGCCCAGTGAAACGCATCATTGAATAAGTGTGTCAGGAAAGGCACAGAAGCACCGTGGATGACTTGCTGTTGAAGCCTCTCCCCTTGGGAGCCTCCTTTGCCATGCTGTCTCCTGTTTCCCAACAGAACCAGTTTGTGTACCGGGATGGTGGCTACGCTGCAGAGGTGCCCATGCCATACAGAGCTCCAGGCTGTGCAATACCAGAAGCCACAGCGACTCAGGGGGCCACGGCGGAGATCTTTGAGGACACTTGCTGTAATGGCACCCTGCGAAAGCAAGTGGCAACCCTGGCAAAGGAGGACAGCAGCACCCAGAGGTACAGCGCTGACCCCACGGTCTTCATACCCGAGCGAGTGGTCCGAGGAGAGCTGGATGAGGATGGGTACATGACACCCATGCGAGACAAACCTAAAACAGGTAAAAAAAAAGTAGTCTTTCTGGAGAAGCTCCTGGTCTAATCTGACTGCGTTCTCTCTGTTTTTACCTCAGCAGCTTTCCATCCAAAATGGCTTTGTTTAGTTACTCAACGAGGTTGAAGCATTCTGACTAAGTTAATATTTCTTTGCGCGGGGATTTGTTTTTCTTTCCTTAATTTTCCGCTTTAAAAAACTTTGATAATTTCCCTTTTTTGTTTGTTTGTTTGTTTGTTTGTTTGTTTTGAGAAATAACAAGAAGAATGAGAAAAAAAACCAAATCCCCTTCTTAGCCAAACTCAAACCTTCAGTTATTTCCAAGAAAAGGATCTGTCTTTGGACAGCCATAGTCCCCACTTTGCTGTGTTTATCGAAGTTTATTTTCATGGAATTGTGTTTGATGAATGTCATGTCGAACCTATCACAGAACCAATATACCCAGCTGGCATTTTATACCCAAGAGATGTTTAGGATTGAAAGAACAGGATGTGCTTCAGAGAGACCATCACTGCAAGGTGAAGATTGCCTAGATCTGTGCCAGCTCACTGTGCTGCACTTCCCACTTTGCCATCATTCATTCCTTCCTTTTTAAATAGTGACAGCAGTCATTTAGATGTAAGGGTATGTGTCATTACTAATTTGCTCTCAAGCCTTTGCATTAGCTTGAAAGAAATTAATTGACGCAAATGTAAATGCCAAGTCAGTAGCATGCTTGCTAAGAATTTGGAATCCTTTGTGTTCTGTGGTGGGAATGGAGGGAGGCCTGGGGCAGCAGCAATTGTGGGAGGGCATTGATGGCCCTGCACTTCAGCAATCACCTTTGCAGTGAGAGTTGGTCCCAGTGTGAGCCCACACACACATTCATATCCAGGTGCACCCTGGAGATCTGCAGAGTTCTCCAGGGGCTCCCTGAGCCCTCAAGGATGTGGCAGTAGCAGCTCAGGAGAAAGCACCTCCTGCCCGACTCCCTGGGCATTCTGTGTGTTCTGCGCCAGTGGCAGCATTCAAATCAAAGCACTGCTTGGCTCTCATTGCCAGAAAATGTACATTCCCACTATGCTTTTGGTGTGGGCACATGTGCCTGCTCACCTCAAATTTCAGTGACATTTTAGTTGCCTGTTCAAAGCTATTCACTGGGTCTTGAACTTTTGCCCTTTATAGTTTTGGCCCCATCGTGGATAAGAGCAGAGCTGAGAACTGTGACCACCTTGTGGCAACACGCAGGGCCTCTTTCCTTGCAGGCAAGACCCTGTGGTTGGGGTGTTTGCAGAGCCCTTGACTAGTGCCATGCTGCTGGAAATGGAGGTCTTGTGTTGGCGTCCTGTGTGGCACAGGCAGGCTGAGAGCATACCTCAGCAATGGCAGTGGCTGGAGACCCTGGTTTGTAAGGAGGTGGAAGGCAGAATTAATACAAAAAGTGGGTTTGATCTGATGATTTCCAGCTTGGAATGAACTGGAGACTTTGACATCTCGCGGTGAGGGTGTCTCCCCAGATGCTCCTGTCCCCATGTCACCTCCAAGCAGTTCCCTTTGCAGCCCACTTGCAGGTGACTCCTCCTGCCCAGCCTGGCTGGCATGAGACCTCATCACTCACAGAGCAAGGCAGGACACAGCACTTGGCAAATCCACTGCTCCATGGCTCAGTCACCCATCTATGACTGTGGGAGAGCCCACATTTTTAACCTAGGACAGCCAATCTCTTTCCATTTCTCTTCCTTCCCCACCTCCTGTTGAGCTTTCTATTCGAGCTCCATGTGCCTTAAAACCTTTCTGCAGTTCAGCTGCAATTTTTTTTGTGGCGTTAATCCACAGCAAGTGATTCGAAGCAACTGTAGCCTGCTACAAGTCCTGTTTTGCAGCTGATGTAAAGTTCTCTTGTACCCTGTCCAGGACTCATTTGAATATTTTTTTTTTATAATGCTTTGAGGTCCTTTGTCCTTCAGGGATGGATGGTTTTTAATGAGGAAAATTGTTCTGTTAGAAATGAAGCTGTCTTAGAAGTGAGTCCTTGGAGATGGGTTTTGTGCAGAGAGGCTTAACTAAGGTTTCTATAGAGTTTTATGAGTGGAAAGACTGCAGAGCAGAGGGTTTGCTGATAGATCCAATACTGCATAGAGTCAGCAGCAAAGGCAGAAGTCAGTCAGTATGTTTGGATCTGTAGATCATACAGTGAGACATCCAGGATAGCACATGGGCTACGGCTCAGTGAGAGCTGTAATTTATTTGGCCATGTAGTGGGTTTGATGAGTCAGTTTGCCTTCTGAAGTCTCTGTTTTAACCCATGTTGTCTGTTTAGTTTGTAAATACTTCACTTTTTTGCTAGTGTGTGTTCAATGTAGTTGGCTCCTGATGCCACCTGGAGTTTTGGGAATGGCTGGGGTAGAGAACTCACTAGCCCAAGTGCTGCTTCTGGTCACATGATGCTTGCTGCTTGACGGATTACTCCCTCTCTTGGCTGATTTATTTTTAATCTTTCCTTAGATTACCTAAACCCAGTGGAAGAGAACCCATTCGTTTCCCGACGAAAGAATGGAGACCTCCAAGCTGTGGACAACCCAGAGTATCATAACACTTCCAACGGGCAGCCCAAAGCAGAGGACGAGTATGTGAACGAGCCATTGTACCTCAACACTTTTGCAAACACCTTGGAAAACGCCGAGTACCTGAAGAACAATTTGCCAGAGAAAGCCAAGAAGGCCTTCGACAACCCAGACTACTGGAACCACAGCCTGCCCCCACGAAGCACCCTCCAGCACCCGGACTACCTGCAGGAGTACAGCACAAAATACTTTTACAAACAGAACGGACGGATCCGGCCCATTGTGGCAGAGAATCCGGAATACCTCTCTGAGTTCTCCCTGAAGCCTGGCACTGTGCTGCCCCCGCCGCCCTACAGACACCGAAATACTGTGGTGTAGTGGCTGTGGTCTCACAGAAGTGGAAAAGCAACCCCTTTTAGCTGCCTCACTCCTTCTCTCGCACTCCTTTCTTTTCTCTCTCCCTGTTGTTCCCTCCTTCCTGACCTCCCTTCCTCCCTCCTTCCTTCCCTTTCTCCCACCAGCTTCCTCTTCTTGCCAGTTCACTCATTTTTGATATTTCTAAGTGAAAGGATGTCTTGGAGTTGGTTGCAAATTGGGTTAGGCACCTGGAGGGAAGGAAGGAAAGAGACTGAACGAAGACATGGCCTTTCTCACTCTTCACAGATCCAGATGCTCAGAGAAGCCAGTGGGTACCAGGAAAGGCCAGTGCCAGTGCTGCCTGCTGTTGAGCTCCTCCTCAGTGGTTCAACCAGACCCTGTAGGGAAAGCCACAGAGTGGCTGATTCCTTCAGCAGGAACTGATGAGAGTCTCTATAGCATTCCTGGAAATCTCAGTGCAGTTTCTATCAGGGTGAAAAACGGACCATTTTTATATCCTGTGTGATAGCATATTGAGATCGAGAATCCAATTCCTTTCCCTAACACTTTCTATCCCAGCAACTGAAAATGGCTAACGTGGCTTTTCATAAACAGTCAGATCTTCATTGTGGCTTTCCAAGAAATGATGATGTGACTCCCAGAGATGGCTAAACCCTTCTTCTGAGCCACACCATGATTTTGTGCCACTTCCCAACCACAGACTGCCACTCAGGACTGGTACATGACACAACCATTTTTGTTTGCCAACAGGACAAACATTTTAAACACAAAGCCCCGTTCAGAAGAGAGTAACAAAGCCACACCTCCAGCATGTTCTTTTTGAAGCTAAAAAACTGGTCTCGAGATCAAGATTTGTATGCCAAAAGCTTTGCTTTCCTGTTTGATACCTGCTGACTTTAAACACCTCAAAAGAACTACACTAATTCTTCCCTCTTTTACTTCTTCATGATCAAGAAGGGAGTTGGGGATGCTGTCAGGCAACACTGAGGACGAGATGGAGAACTGGAGAGTTTGACAGGAGTCCTGGAGTCTGCTGGTGTTCTGTGAAGTGGTGGTGAGAAGGGTCCTTTAAACTGGAAGACAGATACTGGACTGGAGAAAACACACATAGTGGTTCACTGGAAAGTTAGTTTGCACTTAAACTCTGATTTTATTTGAACTGTTTTCTGGATTTTGAATGAAGCAATATGGAAGTGACCAGCAAAATACAAAATACTAATTTTAAATTTCAAAAAGAAATAATTATTATATGTAAAGGATGACTGTGGAAATGCCAAAATGAAGTCAATCAAGTCTTTGGAACAATGTCTGCCAGCTCAGAGAGGCGAATGCATTGACTGCTTCAGAGAATACAGTGACAGAGCAGCCAGCTCTGACTGCTGCTGTGTGAAGGACTGCAGAGCAAGGCCTGGAATGGGTCACAGGAGGCAAATGTCCTGCTCTGGCTTGCAGCACAGAGCAATACCTTTTTTCGAAGAAGAGGATTACTCTGGCACAGAAGATGGTGCCTATGAGGTTTGAGAAGTCAAAATGTGAATGACTTGCAGAGCTTTCTGTCAAAAATGTAAATAAGTATGAGTCAGTCTCCTTGCACTTAGTTCTGCTTTCATCAGCCTCATTTTTTAGGTAGACACCCTCACCTCACTCCCTGGCCTGCTCCTCTTTGAAATCTCTTTCAGCCAGAGTTACGGACGTTTTTAGCAACCCAAGGCAGATGGAGCTGGGATGAAAGGTGTAAGGGCCAGAGACACCCCTGACATGCTCCTGACTCACCAAGACCTGGGTAGGTAAGAGCATTTTCACTGCCTACTTCCCACAAAAAATCTCACAGAGCTGTTAAGTATCTCTGAAGATCTGCCCGTCTCTATCCACCAAGGCTTTTAAAGGAGTGGAAGCAATACCTGATGAATGGCAATCTTGGATGACACAACAGTATTTCAGTTTATGCACCTCAGTTCTGTTAGAGTCAAGATCTGTGGGGTGATCCAACCTGGCCACAAAACCAGCAACGAGTGGTGGTCTGGGTATAGCATCACCCTCCTCTGAATTCCTGCCATCCCAAAAGCTCACCACCTTTACTCTTAGGGGAAGGAGTAAGAAACAAACAGCAGTTCCCCAGATCTTGGTGGCTGAGCATCAGCTTGACAAAGGTATGAAGATATTTCAGACCTAGGTTGGTTGTTACTCTTGTAGATGGAAAACAAACTGTGTATAGTCACAAGTCTGGTTCTGCCAATGATCTGCTCCTGCATCAGGTGTGTCCAGGCCAGCTTGAAACACCCGGGGGGGAGGATGTTTTAAACCTGTAAGCTGAGTATGTGGCTGAAGGATCTGAAAACAGCAAGAACAGGTACAGATCTTTGGGCTGTTCAAAGGTGTTGGGTTAAGTGGTACCAAGGTGGTTTGTGGTGGCAGAACAAAACAGCCAGCTGACCACTGACACGGGATAGGGGTTGCAGTCCTGCATCTGAGTGGCTGTGCAGAGAAAGGGGTTGGTTTGTCCCTGAAGAAGTCTTTTTACAGAGTAACTCCCAATGGAGAAAAAAATGAAATCAAATCTCAGCACAGGTCACGTGTTTGAATTCAGAGGTGCTCTCAAAGGCTGCTGGGGCAGAGGCAGGCACACCTCTGGAGCTGCACAGCATGGTGCTGGGATGTAGCTGCTAACACGAGGTGAGGTTGATCCTCTGGTAAGGAAGTAGTGCCAGTGTTGGAAACAAACCTGTTGAGTAATCCAAATGTAAATAATGGTGGGGTTTAGCAATTTAATGTTTTATTTCTTACAAAACTTGAATTATTTATTCCTTTTATTTGTTGACTGTGGGTGTACTATAATATATTAAGTAGTGTGGAAATGCAGAGGTTCCTGGAAGTGAGGCAGCAGGAAGGCTGTGATGGGACCTGCCTTTTGCTAGGGTTGACTGGCAGCCAGGCTGAGCTGTGCCAAACTGTGCCAGCTGGGTCTAGAATAGCAGAGGGTCAATGAACACAGTGATTTGTGAGGAGAGAAGACTCCACACACTACAGCCTCACGATTTTTTATTTTTTCTTTATTTTTCTGAGCTGCTGCTTTGAGTGCAGTTGCCAAAACTGGCCCGTAGGTTTCCTGCTGTGTCAGTAGCTGACCTCTGCCCAGCAGATGGACCTGGCAGGTGCTGAGGTGTCTGGTTGTGCAGCTCCTTCCTTCTCCCTGGTAAGAGCAGCAGTTGTCTGAACACAGCCCACAGACCTGCCCCTCTGCTCTGGATGAGTGCTTCTGAGCTACGTTGGTAGCTTTTGTCTTATTGACAAGGAAAGTTTAACCATGGTTGTGAGAGAAGTTGGGCAAATGCACATGGCAGAATCATGGCAAACATTCAGCTGTATAATGATGTGAAAGACGATGGCTCTTTAATGAATAATGACCAGTTTGGGGGAAAAGCAGGTATTTCCACCCACAAACTGCATTTTGTCAGCACAAAGCAGCAGGTGCGCCCATCAACAGAAGTGCTTGGGGTAATTCACTCTCTAATTCTACAGAGCTTTCTGTACATGGAACAGTTGGTTTTTATGGATTTTTTTCAGAGTGGTCTCCTATTTGTGAATGTTCTCCTTTCCCTTTTTGTGATCTGCATGACAGAAGAGCAGTGGCAAGAGAAAGTTTTTAACCGAGTGTGTATCGGCCAAAGAAGGCACAAAGAAATGCACTAAAGAAAAGAGAACAACAGCTCATTTTTTCCCTAATTTCAGTGATGCTTGTCTTAGCTGTTATTATCTGCCTGAGGGTTATTGCAAAGAGACATGGATGCTGGAGCTGATTGACTTGCTGTAACGAAATGGACTGAAAACAAGAACTTAGAAGTTCCCATCTTCAGCTCTTTCAAATTTTTGGGTTTTTTGGCTAGGAGGGATTCTTACATGGCCGCTGCCTCAGATGTAGCAGAGTATTTATAACTTGCTTTCAAACAGGTCGTCTATCACAGGCACCAAGAGATGGAAATAAATCTGAACGAATATCTGCAGTAGAAGCCACTGGCTGGGTCTGTTTCAGGTACCTTGAGTTCAGCCCTGAAATCCTTTTCTGTGTGCAATGACAGGCTGTGTTATCCTATTTGGTAGGAAATGTGTTTCTTGACTGCAAGACTCGTCTGCAACGATCTGATACCAGTTTCCACTAAAGATTTGAGAGGGAGAGCATTTCTTTCACCCTCAGCCACCACCAATCTCAGTCTAGAAGCAAAGAAAACAGCAGCTCTGGAAGAGCAGCTCACCTGACTCTGTGGATCCATTCTTTTTATAGACAAAGGTAGAGCTGAGTAGTGCAGGGGAGAAGTACAAGCTGTGAGGTGAGTCAGCCTGGAAATACAGCTTGGTTTTGGGGGTGGATCTGATGGGAAACTTGGATATTAAAGAAAAAATCTTTTTTTGTCTGATGGAGTGTCTGTGTAGGCGTCGTGCATCATGATGGCAGCTCAAGGAATGACAGGATTGTTTGAACTCCTTTATTCCATCTGGGAGATGAGGAGACTGGCACAAGTCAGAATTAGGCTGTTAGTTGTGTAATTCCCCGGAGTAACGGAGGCGTCCCAGTCAGCTGAGCTTCCCTGGCAGCCCTGTGCACCTTGGGCAGGCGTGTCCTTGTGGAAGGGCTAGTGGCCATTGCAGCACCCACCAACATGGGACCTCGGTCACTCGTGTGCTCCGTCTGCCCACTCTTTTTGGGGGATGGAATGGGAGTTCCAGAAGTGCTCAGGGCCTGGCTGCTGGGCAGCATCCACTTATTGGGATGGGTGTTTCCCTCATCTAGCACAACTGGTGTCTCAGAGCTTCCTTCTTGACTTCCCAAGTGCATTTCAGAGCTCCGGAGCTCCGCTTGGTGTTCGCCTGCTTGGAGGGTGACAGGGGGAACAGAGGATTTAACATAAAAGAGAGGCAGACCTCTGGTTATCAGTCACCCCTTTGGCTCTTAGAAAGCACCTCAGAAGGGACCATGTCACCTCAGCTTCCCTTCAACAAGGGTTTTCCAAAAGGTGCTGGTAAATGAGGATATTTCTAGCTCTGTCACTTGCAGTGTTGTCACTGCTGTGGATCTTAGACTTCTGCTGCTGACTAAAGAGCTCGTCTGTGGTTCTATAAAACCTTGGATTTGGGTTCAGATTGTATTTTAGAAAAGCAAGGCTGTGCAGGCTGGTGTAACACTGGTGCTCCATGCCATGCAGGGAGCCATGGTTGTCCCACAGGGTAGCAGCTGTGCAGTGTCACTGTGTGTGCAAGATTCCTTCTTTTATTTTCTGCCTGTTGCTGAGTGTTTGTTGCACAGGTAGAAAAGGTCAGCATTACAAGTGGGGCTTTCATATTGGGAACAAATAACAGAAATAAAGCTCTGTGGCTGGAAGCACCACTCTAAAATGTAAAAAAAAAAAAATCATGTCTCCATCTTTAATTTTGTTTTAGCACAATTTTATTTTACCGCTGTGCGGACTAGTAGGTTGTTCTGATGGGTGGGCTCATTGCTCTTGGGGAAATCATGGTCAGGTCAGGCTGTTGTCAGTGGTGCTGCAGTGATGGCTGGGATCTGCCTGTCGGTTTGGACAGGGCAGAGCGTCTTTTGAGAAATGTTGTGGATGTTCAGGTCTGGCTGATGGTGGTGGGACTTGCTTGAACAGTAGCCAGTCTCACCTCCTAACCAGAGCCAGAGGGACCCCTTCCACGCAGGGTATCCTCCAGCTGGGGTCTGTGCCAACAGGCCAGGAGAAGCTGGGAGGGGGAGACCGAAGGACATGATCCCAGTAGGAAACAAGAGGAGTCAAAGCTGCTTGTTTTCTTTTCCTTTTTTAATTATTTAATTTTAGGAGCTAGCTTTGTGGACCTTGGTAGAGAGAGGTTTTAAGGGGAGTTTTGTAAGGCATTAGGCAGTGTGAGTAATTAGTCCCAGGTCTTCTCCCCTCTTCAATAAAAAAGCCATGAAATTGTGCTCCAGCTGTGTTGTGGATGACCCCACCAGGGCAAAGGCACATGCCACCCATCACCCTCCAGCTGGTGGCTCACATGTGACCAGGGTCACAGGCACATGGAGCCACTGGCTGTCGTTTGCCAGCACTTTGGGCCCCAGCCCAACCTTTGAGCCCTCTTAGGGGGAAAACACTGTATTGTCCATAGCACTCCGAAGACTAAACCCTTCTGGGATGGCCACAGTATGGAACTGTGACTGGTATTTTATAAGTAAGTGTAGATATGTATGCCGTTCTTTCGAGGTAAGGTACTCTGACATATGTAGCATAAACTGGTCCTGCTGTTAAATGGGTCGATTATTAACTGAGCAGCTGTGTAGGGGGTAGCTAACTTTGAATGCACTAAACCACTGTTCCTTTGGACATGGGACTGCAGGTAGATGCTGGGTACTTGTCTTTTTGTGAAAAGATGTAAGAGGAAAATGAAGGTCAATGGGAAAACATGTAATTTTTTAATAGCATTTTAATGTCGGAAATTGGCACCCATTCAACACATTATTCACAATGGTTTTAATTCCTTTTGGTGCCCAGTTTTTGCTATTTCCCCAGCATTCTAAGCTGGAATTTCTAAAGAGGTAGCAAGACTAGTTTAGGGAGGGGAAACTGAGGGGGAATAAGAAGTCTCTTTTTAAGAACAGAGATAGCCAAATTGTATTTCCTGACCTGGTGGTCCAGAACTGACATTAAAGAAAAACCAGGTTTTTCTGATAATGCTCAAATTCCCAGGCCTGGACGATGCCATTACTATCCCCTTGGAATCAAAGGGTCCCACCTGGGAGGAGACACAGGGATAGCACCGAGCTCCTGGGTCACACCCTGGTCATGGTGCCTGCATGGGCTGTGATCGCATGGGCATGGACTCATCCTAAAGGAAGCAGCCCGTCCACCCAGTGGAAGGTGGGCATGAGGCAAAGATGGGAGGGCCTGGGTTTTAGCCAATTCTCTGTGTTCTCAAAGCAGAGAGAGAGAAAACAAAATTACTTCTGCCTTATGAAGCACCTTCAGAAGAAGAGAAGCATCAGCATGTTGGGGAAGACACTCATTTCTTGCAAAGTGATGCATTCAGAGTTAGCTGCCTTTCTGAAACAAAAATAAATAAAAAAATACAAAAAACTACTGTATGTTACTTTGAAAATGTGAATAGTATTTTTATAGCTTGTTAAAGACACAGCTAGTCGCATTTGTAAATAAGGATAATGTTGCTTTTATTTTCCTTGTGGACACCATTATTTGGAACATAATTGTCCTTACGGTTGATTTGTATATAGGTAATTTGCTTGTGATTTAAGCCGCTCCTCCCCTTCCTTTCTCTCCCTTCCCACCCTCTGGTTTTGGTTAGAAGTACCATTTTTGGCATTCTGTGTGATTCTGTGTTTTAGCACTATTGTGGCGTGTTCAGACTTTCTGCACTTGCTTACACAGTAGGGTATGCCAATTGTGTGTGGCGTAATGTTTCTTTAACCTTTTGTTCCTCATATTTTAGCTATCGAGGATTATACACTGCTAAAATACTTACTGACCTGGGTTAATATTAGGTACATATTTTAGCATTATTTCCCTTCTTTTCATGGTTTCTTGTTATTTTTCTTTTTTTTCCCCTTCCCTCCCCTTTTGTCTTGTTTGGAGGCTGGGAAGAAACCTGTGGATTTCCTCTTTGTGTGGTTCTATTTTCCCCCTCCCCATGTGCAGCCCCGAGTTTCTCCTCATGGCCCTTGGGGTAGAGCTGTATCTGTTTGTTAAGGCAAATGTAGACTGCGACCCACCTCGCATCAACCCACACTCATCCCAGCTGAACAATTTGAAAACTGTTCTGCCTTTTTGTTACATGAATCTGTCAGAAATATATTTTTAATTTAATATAAATGAAATTCAATAAAATATGAAACAAAGCCTCTGTGCACATGTGAAGTTTCTCATCGGGTGGCTTGAGTGCTGTCAGTGCCATGGACTTCCCATGTCCATGGCCTCAGACCCTGCTTGGGGAAAGCCCAGGGGTGGTCCTGCGCTGGGACAGCCACACACAAACACAACCATCAACCTACAGACACTCAGCCCTATACACACACCCCCACACCCTCTCACACACACAACTACATACACCCCTACACATGCACAAAGCCATCAACCCTCACACACCTACAGAAACACACAAACCCCCACATTCACACCCTGTGTTACCCCCCTACACACACACCTCCCCTACAAACACACACCACACTGTCGTGGGTTTCTGTAGCTGAGTTTTAGTAGTGGGGGAGCTAAAGGGTGGCTTCTGTTAGAAGTTGCTCAAAGCTTCCCCTGTCCCGTGGAGCCAGTGATAGTTGGCTCCAGGAGGGACATCTGACTGCTGGCCAGGGCTGAGCCAATTAGAGATCATAGTAATGCCTCTGTGATAACATATTTAAGAATAGAGGGGTGTTGCACAGGAGAAATTCCAGAGAGGGAGAACTTGGGATAACAACGCAGATGCCAAGGTCGATGCAGAGGGAGAGGGAGGAGGGACCCCACAGAGCAGGGCAAGGACTCAGAGCTGTGGTCCCCTGTAGTCCATGGTGAAGACCATGGTGGAGACCATGGTGGAGCAGGATGTCCCCCTGCAGCCCATGGAGGACCATCGGGGTGCAGAGACCCCCCTGCAGCCCATGGAGGAGTAACCTCGAGGGGTGGACTCACATTACAAGCGGCAGCAACAACAACCAACTGCAACCCCCATAGACAGAAGGAGGGGTGGGGGGAAGGTGAGTTTGTGTTTCTAAGACTGTTTTATTTCTCACTCTTTGGCTCTTATCCTGTCAGTAATTAATTTAAGTATTATCCCACTGTGAGCCTGTTTTGCCCATGAAGATAATCAGTAATTGACCTCTGCCAACTCTTATCTCTACCTCTCTCCTCTGTCTAGTTCCAGAGGGAGGATGATTGAGCAGATATAGTGAGTCCCTGGAATTGGCCATGGTCAACCCACTACAAACACATACACCCCCTACAAACACCCCACTAAACATACATCCCCCTACACACACAGCTACACACACCCCCCAACACACAAACCTACACCACACATCCACACAGCCCAATCACACCTACACACAACCACAAACACACTCCTGCACAGACTGCTGACACACATGCACTCACACCTACACCCCACCACCACCCCTACACTCACACCTACACCTACACACACCCACCCCACTCCCCCGTGGGGGTTTGCTCCAGCTGTCCCACAGCTGGCTGTCACCACAAGGGTCAGTGAGGGGAGGGCAAAGGCTAAGGAGAACCCAAAGTCAGCAAAGCCTGGGAGTAGAGCAGACCTGAAGCCCCAGTTCTGGCACCCCAGGTCCTGTGGAGCAGCCTTGTCTTCTGAACACTGACACCCTGCACCTCCTTGTGTGTGTCCTGCCACCACAACCCCAGGGTTGTGCAATTCTGAGCTTTTTATTCTTTTTTTTTAAAAAAACATAGCCCCTGAAGGGTTTCAGTCCCCAGGCCTTGTGCCCCAGCTCACTCACCTGGGTGCTCATCCGCTCACTCACTGCTGCCCTGGCCACAGGTGAGTTGATTTATCCCAGGGGATGAGGAAGAGGGGTTGGGGTGGTCTGTGTGTTTATTAAGATGCAAGAATTCAAGGCCATGCAAAAAATTTAAGCACATTGTGAGAAACAGTCACACTTACAAATAAAATTTAGAAGGGGCAAAGTCTTCGAAGCAAAACAGAACCTTTATTTAACCAATTCAGCAGAATCGAGTGAGTCTCCCTCTGGCCCAGGAGACAGACCCAGAACAATAAAACAGAACTTTTTATACCCTCTCCCAGCCAGGAGGGGTCCCTGCATCTGTTCCTACTGGCTAGTACTAGGAGGTGTACAATCTGACCCCATCCACCTATGTAACCAAGAACCCCACTCCCCATTCTGAAGGTGCCAAAACCAGGTTGAAATCACCTTTTTTAACGTCCCAACCGTTAAAAAATTCAACTACCCCCTTCTCCCTATTCCCCTCCCCATCCATGCAGTTCCTTTGGCTTCAGCAAAACCCCAAGTCTTTCTCTAACAACAAGAAGCAAACACCCTCTGGGCTGCACAGTAGACAGACACACTTCCCATGCCTGCACAGCTTCACACTCGTACCCCCATCACCACCACTTGGCCACGTTTGGCTCTGCCTTTGGTGGCAGCAGCACCTTTAAAACCAGTTAGAAAATGCAGAGATGCTTCCCACACACACAGGGGGGTTGAATAGGCATGTCTCCCATCCCCCTAAGTGCTGCTAGGTGCTCTCAGCCAAATGCTGGTTTCAATCCCATGACCTGCACTCAGTGCTCCAGACTGAGTCTCTGGTGGCCCTTCACCAGCACAGCACTCATGGCATTGCTGTGGTTAATTCCCATGGGGGCTGGCACACACCTTAAATCAAACTGCTCCCACTGCCCCCAGTCTGCCTCACTGCCTGGCGAGCATTAACCCTGCATTACTATGGAAAACCTTTTATGTTTAGCAAGAAACTGTAAAGGTCATTTGGCTCTTTGAGGCACATTCTAAAACACTCCAGAGTCCCTGGATTGCAGCTCTTTCTTTCATGAATGACCTCAACATTTTATCCCCAGCGGCCTGGAAAGGTCATTGCAGATACAGACAATTTGCTGAGCGGCTGTGCCAGTGCTGGTACCTTCTCTCCTGCCTCCAGGGAGCACTGCCCCTGGCACAAGCTGTTTTATAACAGTGCTGCTTGCTGAAGAGGGGTTAGGGCAACATTATTAAGCATTCATGCTTTACTGCTGTAGGTAATATAGATTATATTTGACATCACAAAAGATCTTCATAATATAGCAGATCACATTAGAACTTCAGCAATACTTCAGAATAAAGACCAGAGACATGAGCAATGCAAGTTTTAATGCTCACAGCTCCCCCACCCTTTCCCCAGGTAGGTTTTATTAACCTGGCCAAAAAATAAAAGAAAGAAAAGAGCAATCAACCAACCATTATTATATATTAATTTCAAGCCCTCTGCATCTCACTCAGGGAAACCTGGCAAAGGCCATGGGATTCAGGTGTTTAAGGTGGTACTGAAAAGCACAGTTTAGCTTTTGCAAGGAGTTTCATGCAACACTAAAGGGGATGAAGTTCTCTGTGGCCCTGTGTCACTCATTAATCAGATGGGCACATGCATATGAAATTACTCAAGCCTGAAGCCTCCATGTTGAAGAAAGATGATCTTGCAGCCACCAAGGGGATGTCCCAGTCCATGGGCCACCACATGACACCCAGATGCTCAGCAGCCACAGAAAATTGACATGGAAGATGGGAGTTATGACATGATGGGAGACAGGGAACATAAAGGTGAACTGTGTGGGCAGGCATGAATGTCTGTAAGAATGTGCCCCTGGAAGAGCCCTTGAGATTGCAGGGAGCCTCCACATCCTCCAAGAGATAATTCTACTGGCTACAGCTGGATAAAGTCCCTTGACACAGCCACAGCCCAGCTCAGGAAGCTGGCATGAGTCTACAGGTCACTATTTAGAAAAAAAGAACGCCATAAAAATTAGATTATTATACTTAGAAAACTCTTTCCATCCTGTCTGCCACCCTCCATTCCAAAGCAGCTTCCCCACCAAAGCAGGGCATTGCTGGGTTCAACTCCTACCAGTCAGGTCTGTCTAAAGTCCTTGCTCAGCAACTCCAAAGGGACACCCATTCCATACCCCCAGCCTGTCATGCCTGTTCATCTCTCCAGAAGGAACGGCTGACAAACAGCCAGCACAACTGAAGAAGCCTCCTTTCCTGAACAGAAACCCTCCCTCACCCATCAAAGTGTGTGTTTCTGCTGCTACACCCCTGCCAGTGGGTCACCAGAGCACTGCGACAGCGGGAGTGGGCAGCACAAATCCAGGAGGTGTCAAGAGCATCTTCATCGTGACTTTTAACACAGGCACAAAGCCCAGCTACCGCCCTCTCTCACTGCTGCACTCTCCTGTCATGGGCCAGCAGTGAAATAAGAGTTTAACAGGACCTTCGAGCCACCAGCCCTGCCCATGCCCCTCTCCACCACGCTGGGTCACTGAGAGAAAACACTTGGGCAGCAGAAAGTGATTTTTCCACAAACGGCATAAACTGCTTCTGCTGAGACCGTGCTTGTCCCTGTGATAAATCCTTTCCCCAAGCCTCTGATTTTTTCACACCAAGGAAAGCCCTTTATCGCAAAGAAAATCTGTATGAATTGCTTCCTGCAATGCCCGGGCAAGTCAACAAGATCGTAGCAACAAGCAAAGGGGATGTCTTCCTTTCAGCCATGCCCACAGTAATCCTCTTTTGTTCCTGTCACGCAGGGCACGTGTTGCTGTGCCCCATGCAAGGGCCCTGGGCAGAGCTGAACAGGGAAATCACAACAGTGGAAACCTTTTGTTATCACACAATAGAAATAGTCACAATTTTTCAGACCCCTGTACCCAAGTGTGCTCCTGGCAAGGCAGAGAACAGGACAAGGGACAGGAGGGGAACAGGGGAGAGCAGAGGGTGTGAAGAGGCAATTGTACTGAGTGAGAAGCAAACTCACCTCTTCTGTCACCTGCTGCCTTCTCTGTGTCTTTCTCTGCCTCTGGCCCTGCTGCTCCAGCAGGGCTGGGGACTGCAGGACTCCCCCTGCTTTCCTCGGCAGCTGAACCCTGGCTAAAGGCATCACACGCTACGGCACAGGGAAGGCAACCTGGAAAGAAAACACGGACACAGCCCCAGCAGCAGGTTCCAGCTCCTCAAACACCAGGTGAGTCACCTGTGCCCCATTTTCCCCGAGGGGCACGAAGAAGCCCCTGGGGATGGAAACAACCTGCCCTTCACTCCTCCTTTGCTGTGAGTGGGAGCAGCTTTCTGCAGAGGCATCGTCTCCTTCTTCTGTTACCTTCTGACATAGCAGGTGGTGTGTTTGGGCTCCCCAGTTGATTGCTGTTCCCAATGCTACATCATTGCTTGATGTCTCAAAGGAGCTGTGGCACCACCCCAGGATCCTGCCAAACCAAGGAAAATAAACCACAGTTAAGGGATACACAGAATCATAGAATCATAGAATTGCTTGGGTTGGAAAAGACCTCCAAGATCATCAAGTCCAACCCTTGGTCCAACTCCAGTCAGTTTCCCAGATCATGGCACTCAGTGCCACGTCCAATCTCAGTTTAAAAACCTCCAGGGACGGTGAATCCCCCACCTCTCTGGGCAGGCCATTCCAATGCCTGAGCACTCTCTCTGGAAAGAATTTCTGTCTAATACCCAACTTAAATTCCCCCTGGCAGAGCTGAAGCCCGTGCCCCCTTGTGCTATTGCTGAGTGCCTGGGAGAAGAGACCAACCCCACCTGGCTATAACCTCCCTTCAGGTAGTTATAGAGAGTGAGGAGGTCACCTCTGAGCCTCCTCTTTTCCAGACTAAACCCCCCCAGCTCTCTCAGCCTCTCCCCATTATATATAATATATACTTATAATATGGCTTAATGCTGAATAGCAGCGTCAGTCTTTCCCAAGAGTCACGCTACCTGTGCTGCCGTCTGTAAAATGTCAATTCCAAATGAGAAATGCAGCAGGAGCCCCCAGAACATCCCTGTCAGGGCACTGCATCCCTTCCCTGCTGTCAGCCTGCAGGGAGCCGTGTGCCCTGAGCATGCCCTGCCCCACAGCAGCAGGGACATTCCCTCCCCTAACGTGACGTTCTGG